>OY101449.1:65939664-66039825 GCA_956483635.1 Panzeria rudis
AAAAAATTTTATGTCCCGTAGATATTTTCCTGCTTCTATGCAGCTGTCAAAAGAATTATGTATTTCCTGCAAGTTGTCTGCAATGTTTGTTTTGTTGTAATTCACAAAACCAAACGAATGACTACACAACCAAAAACAGGGATGTAGTTTTCATTCATGGGTGCGTGAATTACTACAAAACGGTTAGGTTCAAAACACTTGTATATATAATTTTTGTAGAATTGCAAATAATAAACGCGTTCTAGTTTTTATGATTCCCTGATGAAAGGAAAACTCTTTAAGGACGAAAATGGCAAAGAAAATGAGCAGGAGCAAGGAAAGATGAAAAAAAATGCGCGCATAGAGAAAAGGAAAATAGTATGATTTAGTTTTTCCCTAAAACCAGTTTTTTTATAAGAAATTAAATACAAACATAAATCTATTAGGATAAAGAAAATTCTAGATAGAATTTGCATAATAAAGATGGCTGGTTTGGCGGAAAGAACGATGGGAAAATTGGAAGTTCGGGTAGGATAGAATTGAGTTGAAAGGATGGAAAAAGAAATTAGTTTAATCAAAAAGTGAAAAATCCTTTCAAGTGTTCGCACCGTCTAAATATTTAAACCGGGACTAAAAAGTTTTTTTTTAAATAATTAAAGTAAAAAAATAAAAAAATAAAAAAAGCTTGCTTTCAAGGAAAGAGATCCTGTGAGGCATATTAAGTCACCCTTAGAAGTCTTGCGTCGGGAAAATTAGAAAAAAGTTTAACAAAAAAAAACCTGGCTGTTCCTTTACCTGGTCCCAAAAGTTATAAGGAGCATAGAGGAGAAGCGTAAGTGCGACAAAAAGGGATTTTTTTCCATGCTCAGAAAAGCCGAATAGCCAGGTAACAAATTATCTTCATTTTTAAAGAAAAGGATTAAAAAAAAATAAATAAAGCCAATTCCGTGCAAAACAAAGAAAATATCCCAAGGACGAATTAAGGGCTTTATCAAAAATATATAGCATACAAAAAACCAAGCATATTTAGTGTCCATTTAAAAAAGAAAAAAGGATATATATATAAGCTTTCAAACGAAAGAAAAAGTAGTTCTTGTTGGTTTCTAAAAAGGATTATTCCAAAAAAGAGAAAAAAAAGAAAGAAAAATTGAAAAAAAAACTGTCCAAGAAATACATATTATATTTGTTTTTATATTTAGTATTTATTTATTCGTTTATTTATGTGTGTTTAGTATCCATTGTAATTTTTCTTAATAGTTTTTTTTTGTTTGCGCATATAAAAAAAGGAATTAGTGATTTTCCATAGTGCAGTTTTTTTTTGCCTAAAAGTCAACTTAGATTTTTGCGTCTCCGTTGATTATCTTTACCTGTAGATGGCAGTAGACACTAGGTAAAAAAATATTTTTATTGAACGGAAATAGAAATATAACTAAAAGCTAAACAACAATATTAGTTAAAATCAATTAGGATTAGTGGTCGTAATTCCTGAAAGTGAAGTGCAGGAGAAAATACTAGCCTCAGGGAGCTCCATTAGGTTAGACTTTGCGGAATATAGTAGAGATTTTCTAAAATTGAGAAATATAATGATTTTTAATTGATTTCAACTAATAGGGTAATGAAATAATAAGATTTAATCGCAAAAAAAAAAGAAAGAGGAAAAACGGTATAGAATATCTAAGTTTTCAGAGGCGAAAGGAAAGATGCATATGGTATAGGTTAGGTTTTTATTGTGTTAATATTTATTATTATAATTTAAATTATTTACAATCATTTTTGCTTAATTTAGTATTTTTTTTACGAATGTCTTTATTTTTGTAGTGTATTAGTTCTATTGTGTAAATTTAGTTCAGCTGATATTATTATTATTATTTTTTTGTTAGCATAATATAAATAGAAAATTTTAAAAAGCAATTCTGTTAGGTTATAGTTTGTTTTTAATAAATACATTACGATTTATAACGTTTGAAATGAATTCGTAATGTGTTGGAATTAAATTATAAAAGGGTGAAGGCATGAAGGTAAGCTAAAGCTGGGAGTGTAAGTCGATGTTAAGTGGGTTCACAGCAAAAATTCACTTCGGATCAGTTTGTGACATGGTTGGGAGGGCAACGTAGGGCATAACATCTGCCTGAAAATAAAATAAGATAAAAATGGTGTTATTAGGGTGGTGCATATAATTGTGTAAAGTATTTTTTTAGTTATTCAGTTTTTTTTTATGACCAGCGTACCCAGTGAGAGGGTGGGACCTTCTGAGATGTGTTTGCCGGTGAGAAGAGCTAGGCGGAAACCTCACTGGTCACTACGGCTGTATCATAAATGGCGCCCAATGAAAATAAAGTTTTGCAGTTAGGTTTTGCGCCATAAATGGCGCCCAAACAAATAGAATCAAGTTTGGCGCTAAATGGCGCCCAAATTTTAAAGCAAATTCAAATGCATGTAGTTCCAACCAGACATGTAAAAATAGAATGATAGTTTTTTTCAATAGCTCATCGAGTGAAGTACCCATCTGGTGGTTA
Organism: Panzeria rudis; assembly: GCA_956483635.1. Taxonomy (NCBI): domain Eukaryota; kingdom Metazoa; phylum Arthropoda; class Insecta; order Diptera; family Tachinidae; genus Panzeria; species Panzeria rudis. The sequence goes on from OY101449.1 coordinate 65,942,160, forward strand.
GATTTATTGTCGTTTGGTAGCACTTTGAAGTAAGATCTTTGAAAGTTAGTACCAAGTGACAGTAATTTCTATCTACCAGAGAAGTGTGAATCTCGGAAAATTCACAGAGAAAAATAGATAATAGCTTAGAGACTTTATGTTTGATTCTCTAATTGTATTATCATAATTTTTCTTGTTTTTCATATTTAAATTAGTTTCAGCAGATATATTACCCGGTAGACAACATCGGTAGCCGCCAGTGCTCATATTCTTTTTGTAGCACAGGGTCTGAAGTACCGAGTGTCGCCGATAGGACCTCGTATAACTCATGACTAGTCGCGAGAGAAAAATTATGATCGTATAGGAGGGCCTATAGAAATTCACTTGCGTTTAACTTGTCTTACGTACTACCAAATAATACCTTTTGATTTTTTTTATATTTAAATCGACAACCGCTTTAACCTTCATGCCAAACCCATAAGAAAAATACATAAAACAATAAATAGAATTTTCTGAGAGCTAAATAATATTTTTTTTTGCATTTATGTTTTTTAACAAATACTTATCAATATTCAAATTTAGTAGCGATATAGAAGAAGTTTAACTGATTTACGAAACAGTTAATTAGAGTAATTGGAATAAAACTAACAAATTTGTAGTTTAATTTAAGCTCAAAAAAAAAGTAGAAAAAAAATATTTTCGCTAATACTTCGAGTTTCCAATTTTCCCCGTCGTCTAATCGTGTGCAGAAATTTAGAGTGAATTTTAAATCAGTTGAGTACTGAGTGCTTAGTATTTTTGTTAGTTATTTGGGTGAATAATAAATAAATAAATATAAAATAAAATAAAAAAATAAACTAAAAAAATAAAAAAAAAATTACAATATCAACTCATCTAAAACTACAATTTTTAAATTTTTTCCGTCATCTATTTTTGTGCCGAAAGTAGGGCGAAATTCCAAATTTCTGAGTAGGGTATGTCCCGAAGTCCACTCGAGACCCGAAATCGAAAACGAGAGCGAGAGGCCCAATTTGATTTAAATAGGTCTACTCCGATTGAATTTGGCAAGACTTATAAATCCAACACGCCGAGTCAGAAAATTAGCGCGAAAAGAATTACCGAAAAAATGAATCCACAAACGGGCAGTAATAACCCCCAGATTCACGACAAGTCTGAAACCATTAATGCGGATAAACCAACTACTAGTTCGGCCGCTAATATCGAAGTGAGAGGCCAGGGATCAGCAGGATCACTTCAGCCCGCTAGAAACCCGGCGATAGTCCTAGAACAAAATAGTTTGGTACAAATTTTTGAAATGAAAAGACAGATAGCTGATTTAACCGCCACAGTAGGGAAGTTGAGTGTAGTTCTGCAGCATACCCAGCAGGAAAACCGAAAAATTTTAGACGAAATTGTGCCTAGCTTAAAAAAGAATGAGGAATTAGGTTTTAGCCGTACGCTTCACCCTTCGACAAGTTCAGCTAACTCGTCGAGAGCTTCGGTGGAAAATAATGAGCCTACAAATTCTCAAAAAAACTACCAAAAGATGAGGATTGATAAATGGGGCATCGAGTTTGATGGGAATGTCAACAGACTGGCTGTGGAAGACTTTGTGTTCCGAGTAGAACGCCTACGGAGACAGTACGGAGTTGCATGGGACGAAGTTTTGGATAATTTTCATTTGTTAGTAAAGGGAGTGGCCGAAAAATGGTACTGGCTGTTCGTGCAAACTAACCTGGTTACGGAATGGTCCACTTTAAAAGAAGCATTGTTAAAACAGTACCAGTCCACCAGATCTAGCTTCGAGCTGATGAGCGACATGGTCGAACGGAAGCAACAACATGGCGAGGGTATCGATGCATTTTTCTTTATGATGACTCAGATGCGTTCCAGGTTAAATATTACCGTGTCTGAAAAAGAAATGATCAAAATGATAAAGAAAAATTTACGTGACGAAATTAGAAATAGAGTTTACCCCATTGTTGTTGAGTCTGTTGAAGAACTGCGGCAGGAATGCATCGAAGTGGAGAAAATATTCTGTCGCAAAGAAGCCAGAAATGTCCAGCCATCAGTTCCAGCAAATCGTTATCAGAGGCACGTGAACGAAATTTTTGAGAGTCCAGTAAGTGAGCCTATGAACTCTGATGATCATTTTGAGGACATAGCAGCTATCGAAGTCCACAAGCAGCACGAGCAAAATGCCAACAGCAACCTGGAATGCTGGAATTGTCGCAAAAAGGGCCATGTATTTTATTTTTGCCCTTCGGAAGAAAGGTCCATATTTTGTTATGGCTGCGGCAAGCCAGACGTCAAGTCCCCAAATTGTACAAATTGTAAGGCCAGATATTTTCGCCGGAGCGAGGGAACTGCGGGGAACCATCGTTCCAAAGAAACCCCGCAATCAACACTAAGATAAAAACACCTAAAAAGATTAATTTAGTAAAAACGGTTAAGAATTTTAATGAATTTATTCCTCATTTGCGGCACACATATTCTATCGAAGAACGCGAACAAAATTATAAAAAAGTTAGAAACAGAATTTTCAATGAATCGATAGTTTTTAAGAAGACCATCTCAAATAAAATACTTAAATTAAGAAAGAAGTTTGCAGAAAAAAAGAAAATGCGAAAACTAATAATAGAGGCGGTAAAGACAGTCAGTAGGGAAGGCGATCCGCGAGCGTTCGCCGACATTAAAATAGGAAATACTTGCATGAAAGGTTTATTAGATACTGGCGCTTCAGTCAGCTTATTAGGTAAGAATTGTAGGGAGTTAGTGGATAGATTAGGAATTAGTTTTAAGCCAATATTTTCATTAGTTTCGACGGCGGCTGGTAAGAAACATAGATTGCTGGGTAAAATAGAGTTAGATATTACTTTTAAGGGGGAAACAAATAAAATTTTATTTTACTTATGTCCAGATTTGGAGCAAGAAGCCTACCTGGGAGTAGATTTTTGGACGGCTTTTGGTCTAGCCCCGGAAGTTTTTAGAATCAACGAATTAAATGTTGAGACGTTACAGGAAGATTTTAAAGTTGCAGACCATAAGACCTGTCCTCATATATTAAGCCCGGAACAGCAGAAAGGCTTACAGAAAATAATAGATATGTTTCCATCCTTTGAGAAAGATGGCTTAGGTTGCACCCCTCTCGAGAAGCACTCCATAAAATTAGTAGAGGGTGCCGTTCCGTTCAAAGACCGCCATTACCCACTATCACCAGCCGTACAGGAAATTGTTTATAGGGAAATAGATACGATGCTTGCGTTGAATGTTATTGAAGAAAGTGAAGGTCCCTGGTCGAATAGAACGACCGTGGTTCGAAAGCCCGATAAAAACAGGTTTTGCCTTGACGCCAGAAAGCTAAACAATATAACAGTCAAAGATGCCTATCCCCTTCAAAATATAGATGGTATTTTGAGTCGAATTGATGAAACTTATTATATAAGTAGCGTCGATTTAAAGTTTGCTTTCTGGCAGATAGAGCTAGAGGAAGAGTGTAGGCCGTACACAGCGTTTACCGTACCAGGTCGTCCACTCTACCAATTTCGAGTCATGCCTTTCGGCCTTTGCAACGCGGCGCAACGTCTTTGCAGGCTTATGGATAAAGCCATCCCGCAGAAACTTAAAGAGAACGTTTTTATCTATTTAGATGATCTCCTGGTAATCTCTGACAGTTTTGAAAAACATCTGAAAATATTGGAAGAAGTAGCATTATGTTTGAAGAAAGCCAACCTTACTATAGGCCTCAAGAAATCCAAATTTTGTTTTCAGCAATTAAAATATCTCGGCTTTATTATAGGCGGCGGAAATCTAAAAACGGACCCAGAAAAAGTACGTGCTATAAAAGAAATCAGGGTACCAAAATCGCCTCGCGAAGTGCGTAGTTTTCTTGGAACGGCAGGCTGGTACCGCAGATTTATAAAGGATTTTGCGTCCATATCAGCTCCGTTAACCGATAGGCTACAAAAGTCAAAAAAATTTGAAATGACACCTGAAGCCATAGAGTCTTTTGAAAACTTGAAGAAAGCCTTAACATCTGCACCAGTTTTACGGCATCCAGACTTTACAAAAAGATTTTGGGATACAATGTGATGCATGCGATTACGGAATTGGGGCAGTGCTATATCAGCTGAGTGACAAAATGGAAGAACATCCGATTGCTTTTTACAGCCAAAAACTAAACAGGTGCCAAAAAAATTACACCGTGACAGAGAAAGAGTGTTTGGCGGCTGTAATGGCAGTAAAGAAATTCCGTCCTTATATAGAAATGATGCCTTTTACGATCGTCACTGACCACGCCAGCCTTAAGTGGCTAATGTCCCTGAAAGACATAACAGGTAGACTGGCACGGTGGTCACTACAGTTACAATCGTTCGATTTTGAAATAGAACACAGGAAAGGCTCTGATAATGTAGTTGCTGATATGCTTTCACGGCTGGAAAATGATGATGTGTGCGTAGAAGAATTAGATTTAGAAGATATATTGGACTTCGAAACTACAGAGTTCCAAAGCGAGGAATATCTGGACTTAATCCGCTATGTAATTGAAAATAAAGATAGCTTGCCAGATTTAAAAGTTGAGGATGGTATCGTGTATAAAAGAATGGATTTCGATAGGGGCAATGATACTGAATGTGAATGGAAAATATGGATTCCACCAAATATTACCCAGCCCATAATCGAAAAAGCCCATTCAAGTTTGACATCAGCACACGGAGGTGTTACAAAAACACTTGAACGCCTTAGAAGATTCTTCTATTGGCCTAAATTGCCCACTCAAGTGAAAGAATATATACGCAGCTGTCAAACTTGCAAGGAAATAAAACCGTCTAACCAAAATCTTCGGCCGGAAATAGGAAACCAAGTAATTACTGATCGACCCTTTCAAAAATTGTATTTGGACTTCCTAGGCAAGTATCCAAGATCCAAAAGTGGAAACTGCTACGTTTTTATAGTCCTCGACCACTTCACCAAATATACTTTCATCAAAGCCATGAAAGAAGCCACTGCCGGAAATGTGATTGAATTCCTAATTCAGGATGTATTCCACAAGTTTGGTGTCCCAGAAATTATCCATACGGACAACGGCGTACAATTTGTGTCTAAAGCCTTTCAAAATATGCTAAGTACGTACAAAATACAGCACATCAAAACACCAGTATATCAACCGAGTAGCAACGCCTCAGAGCGAGTTAATCAAAGTATCTTATCGGCCATAAGAGCATATTTAAAAGATGATCATCGAGATTGGGATCTCTATCTTTCCGAGATAGCTAGTGCATTGCGAAATTCCTTTCATAGTGCAATAGGTTTTACTCCCTTCTTTGCATTATTCGGATTTCACATGTATTCAAGCGGATCTGACTACAAATTAGGTCGAAAATTACAATCGATTACCGATCATCGGATCATAGCAAAACCTAATGAGCGTATGGAATTGATAAGGGAACAAATAAAAGAAAATATGAACAAAGCCTATGAGAAAAGTGCCGAAAGGTACAATAAAAGAGCCCGTATAATTAAATTTCTGCCTGGACAGGAAGTGTATAGGAGAAACATGGTCCAAAGTAATTTTGCAAAGAATGTGAATGCTAAGTTTTGCCGAAAGTTCTTGAAATGTAGGGTGGTTCGACCTGTCGGTAACAACATGTACGAACTGGAAACGTTAGAGGGTAAAACAATAGGTATTTATCACGTAAAAGATATAAAAGTATAAATTGCTAATCAGAAAAGGTTGAACTAATTCGAAAAATTTTGGTGCAAGAGTAGGACATAAGGAAAGTGATTATTTTGATATATTTATACAATTAAATGTTCGTTGTGATGTCCCACTTTTATTAGATTTAGCAATTTGGTTTTTTCTTTAAATCTGTGATAAATATTCCTAGTACCTGATATATATATACAAGAATTCCTAGTACCTGATAGATATACGTATACCGCCAATATAGAACAACATTTTTACATACCACTCCATGTGCAATATAAGTTAGTTTGAGCAAGCTTGTGATTCATCTGTGATATTAATGTGTTGTGTTGTCCCCTTTTACCATAGGATATAAGAACGGCATTGTCGTCTAAATGACTTTGGAAAATATCTGAAAAAAAAAGTAGAAAGGGTAAACAAAGTAAACTCTTAATATTACGTATGAAAAAACAAGTTACTTCCCGTAAAGCACAATAGAAGATGTACTGATCACCGTTCGAACCATTAATGTTTCGAATGTCCTTTTTTTAAAGAAGGAATTATAGAGATACATAGTTCCATATCAGAGAGCTGCATGTCCATTGGGAGAAAATAAATAGAGGTGATACCTGCGCATGTTGAAAGATCTAGAAGAAATGTATAAAGAGAAGAATATTAGTTTAATGAAAAACAAAGACGATACATAAGTAGATATTTATTTTATATTTTTTTGCCTCAAAATATTGTTTGTAGGCGTTCGATTTGATTTGTAATTATTGCACTGTGTGCTCAATTGGTAACCAATCCAATTACAAGAAGATAATTAAGATCTTTTAATCGTCTGGGTTTGCCACTATGGGTTTTCTTACCAAAAGAAAGTTCTACAGTAGGCTATTGCTCTCAAATTGATGTGGATGAGGTTTCCGCTGTTGAATAGTTCATCTATAGATAACACGAAAATGATATATTTTATATTGCACAGATTGGCACAAATACATATGTACATCAGAGTACTTACCTCATAGTTAGAATTCAAGCCCGGCTTTATAGTGAGACTGTCAGGGTGTGGGAGTTCCCCACGTAGTTTTGTTGTGATTCAGGAAAAACTGCACAATCCGCACACCGTTTCCTACTACGGCATTCGTAGAAACCGGAGTTTTGTTGCGGATGGAAAAAAAAACAATACAACTGTTGGTTGATGGCTGGTGCAAATACGGCGTGATTTTTTTTTTACCTACTCACCTGTTTAACTTTAGAATTACCCACATCTGTTCGGTGTTGCTGCAATGTCTGCAAACCACCGGCAGATATAAGACTTACTTTTTTTTGTCTGTGCTTGTTGTTGGTTTCCCTTGTCCTTGGCCAATGATAAGATGTTACCCAAATCCGTTTGGAGTTAAGTTGTCCTCTTTTGGGTAGGTTTAAGTGGTTATGGAGAAAAAATCAAACATTTCGTTGAGATTTGCAACCACAATCAACATAACTGGCTATTTTTTTTGTGTTGTTACCGCAAATTTCTGCAAGCAATTGCAGAATAAAATATGGTGGTTAAGTTCGTCACTTTACTTTTGCACAACGAATATATATATATATATACATGAGCACAATAACTGACACAATTATTAATTTTTCTTTTATTTACTTTTATTTATTCGGAAATTCATAAATTAATAATAAAAAAATTTTATGTCCCGTAGATATTTTCCTGCTTCTATGCAGCTGTCAAAAGAATTATGTATTTCCTGCAAGTTGTCTGCAATGTTTGTTTTGTTGTAATTCACAAAACCAAACGAATGACTACACAACCAAAAACAGGGATGTAGTTTTCATTCATGGGTGCGTGAATTACTACACAAACGGTTAGGTTCAAAACACTTGTATATATAATTTTTGTAGAATTGCAAATAATAAACGCGTTCCAGTTTTTATGATTCCCTGATGAAAGGAAAACTCTTTAAGGACGAAAATGGCAAAGAAAATGAGCAGGAGCAAGGAAAGATGAAAAAAAAATGCGCGCATAGAGAAAAGGAAAATAGTATGATTTAGTTTTTCCCTAAAACCAGTTTTTTTATAAGAAATTAAATACAAACATAAATCTATTAGGATAAAGAAAATTCTAGATAGAATTTGCATAATAAAGATGGCTGGTTTGGCGGAAAGAACGATGGGAAAATTGGAAGTTCGGGTAGGATAGAATTGAGTTGAAAGGATGGAAAAAGAAATTAGTTTAATCAAAAAGTGAAAAATCCTTTCAAGTGTTCGCACCGTCTAAATATTTAAACCGGGACTAAAAAGTTTTTTTTTAAATAATTAAAGTAAAAAAATAAAAAAATAAAAAAAGCTTGCTTTCAAGGAAAGAGATCCTGTGAGGCATATTAAGTCACCCTTAGAAGTCTTGCGTCGGGAAAATTAGAAAAAAGTTTAACAAAAAAAAAAACCTGGCTGTTCCTTTACCTGGTCCCAAAAGTTATAAGGAGCATAGAGGAGAAGCGTAAGTGCGACAAAAAGGGATTTTTTTTCCATGCTCAGAAAAGCCGAATAGCCAGGTAACAAATTATCTTCATTTTTAAAGAAAAGGATTAAAAAAATAATAAATAAAGCCAATTCCGTGCAAAACAAAGAAAATATCCCAAGGACGAATTAAGGGCTTTATCAAAAATATATAGCATACAAAAAACCAAGCATATTTAGTGTCCATTTAAAAAAGAAAAAAGGATATATATATAAGCTTTCAAACGAAAGAAAAAGTAGTTCTTGTGGGTTTCTAAAAAGGATTATTCCAAAAAAGAGAAAAAAAAGAAAGAAAAATTGAAAAAAAAAAACTGTCCAAGAAATACATATTATATTTGTTTTTATATTTAGTATTTATTTATTCGTTTATTTATGTGTGTTTAGTATCCATTGTAATTTTTCTTAATAGTTTTTTTTTGTTTGCGCATATAAAAAAAGGAATTAGTGATTTTCCATAGTGCAGTTTTTTTTTGCCTAAAAGTCAACTTAGATTTTTGCGTCTCCGTTGATTATCTTTACCTGTAGATGGCAGTAGACACTAGGTAAAAAAATATTTTTATTGAACGGAAATAGAAATATAACTAAAAGCTAAACAACAATATTAGTTAAAATCAATTAGGATTAGTGGTCGTAATTCCTGAAAGTGAAGTGCAGGAGAAAATACTAGCCTCAGGGAGCTCCATTAGGTTAGACTTTGCGGAATATAGTAGAGATTTTCTAAAATTGAGAAATATAATGATTTTTAATTGATTTCAACTAATAGGGTAATGAAATAATAAGATTTAATCGCAAAAAAAAAGAAAGAGGAAAAACGGTATAGAATATCTAAGTTTTCAGAGGCGAAAGGAAAGATGCATATGGTATAGGTTAGGTTTTTATTGTGTTAATATTTATTATTATAATTTAAATTATTTACAATCATTTTTGCTTAATTTAGTATTTTTTTTACGAATGTCTTTATTTTTGTAGTGTATTAGTTCTATTGTGTAAATTTAGTTCAGCTGATATTATTATTATTATTTTTTTGTTAGCATAATATAAATAGAAAATTTTAAAAAGCAATTCTGTTAGGTTATAGTTTTTTTTTAATAAATACATTATGATTTATAACGTTTGAAATGAATTCGTAATGTGTTGGAATTAAATTATAAAAGGGTGAAGGCATGAAGGTAAGCTAAAGCTGGGAGTGTAAGTCGATGTTAAGTGGGTTCACAGCAAAAATTCACTTCGGATCAGTTTGTGACATGGTTGGGAGGGCAACGTAGGGCATAACATCTGCCTGAAAATAAAATAAGATAAAAATGGTGTTATTAGGGTGGTGCATATAATTGTGTAAAGTATTTTTTTAGTTATTCAGTTTTTTTTATGACCAGCATACCCAGTGAGAGGGTGGGACCTTCTGAGATGTGTTTGCCGGTGAGAAGAGCTAGGCGGAAACCTCACTGGTCACTACGGCTGTATCAGTGTATTTAAGGAAACCACATCAAGACGTTTTATTTAAGGGTCTATATCTCACTTGACGAACAACACAGAAAGAAAAAGAAGGAAGTTTTGGTTTGTTGGGTTAATACAAGCAATAACGCCGGCAGAACCGTAACGTCAATTGCCAATGTGTTTGCTAGCATTTCTTGGTAGCGAACACGTACAAATTTGAAAACATTAAATTGACAATTTTGCTGAAGACGGTTGTGCGTTATTTACACTGTATTCTTTTATGTATGTAATTTATAATATTATGAATAATAATTTTCAAAATTTTTAGCAATGTTCTTTTCAAAATTAGCTTTATTAATTTTTTGCACTTTTTACAAAAAAACTCAAGTGGCAATTGAATTTGACAGCTTGTGTTAAAAGATTATTGCTCAGCAATGTATTTTAACATTTGTATTTGAACACATATGTATTTGAACACAATATATTGTGTCGGCAATCGAATTTGACGGTTGCCACGGCAATAATTGCCAAGCATATTGCTCGTGTGGTCGGGGTGTTACGAAATCGGAACATTTGGTTTGGTGGGATACTACATTTATACGCATGTGTTACTTAAGGCCGGGACACATAGAATCCCTAATACGTTATACGTCGCCTTTTTCAACTGACAGCTAAGTTAAAATACATGTTTTCTTATGAACTTGATCACATACAGTACTTCTCCGTCAACGCAAAGTACTAAAGTTGGCCAACTTTTAACTTTTAACGTACGTCGAGTACTTTGACAGCTATCAGTTGGTTTTTTGCTTTGTTTCGATTTAGTTTTTTCTGCTGTTTGGCACCAAAAATTAAATAAAACAATAAAAACAAATAAAATAAATAAATAAAATCAAATCAAATTTATCTGCAGAAACATGCGAAGAAAAAACAGTTGTTTTAATATCCGTCAACAAAGTACTCATTGTGTCAACCTCCTCCGTCGTTACGTTAATGTCAGTTGAAAAAGGCGACGTATAACGTACGACGGATTCTATGTGCCCCGGCCTTTACTCCCCGTCCACACATGCCATTTTTGTTGCACCAATTTCTGAATTTGTGGGAGAGTGAGTGTTGAAATAGAAATATATATAATATCAATACCTCTCTCGTTCTTTCTCACAGAAAAATGAAGAATTGCTGCAACAAAATTCGAACGTGTGGACCGGGAATTACAAATAAAAACGTAGTGATGTATTTTTATTGTAACGTATATGAAATCAGGGCTGTCAGATATGGCGATTTCTCGCCAAACGTGGCGATTTTTAACCTTGTCTGGCGTCCAAATTTTTGGTTTGGAGACATGGCGATTTTTATGGCTACTTTTTAACAAAAAATAAATTTCGGCCAAACGTTTATCAAAAGTGCAAATGCAAAATATCGTAGATTTTTTATGAAAAACAACAGCAAAATACACAAAATTGTTGTTGGATTTTATAAAAAAGCTACGATATTTTACGTTCTCAAATAAGAAGTTTGAGGTACCACCTTTACACATGTTTGGTATTAAAAAAACTTAGTAGATAAATATACTAATATGTGGATATATATTCATTGATTTAATAGATGATAATAAAAAAGAATTTGGTAGCATTTTACGTTCTGATATACAATATGCCCTGCATATAAACCACAGTGTAAGCAAACACGTCAACTAAAGGAAACACTAATACTTTCTCATTTGTCTTTTGTGTTGTTGGCCACTTCCGATGACACGGCAATATCTTCCGGCTCGTGGCGCGTCTGGTTAGACTGTGGTATAAAAGTAGTAACTGTTGACAGGTTAAATATAGAAAGAATTCGAAAGAGCTGAGCACTCGAGGCACCTGCAATTAACTCGCCTTGGTTTCACCCATGATCCAATAATCAGGTTAATGCAACTCGACAGCAGTTTATTGTTTACCACCGTGAAGATGTCAGACATCATGTATAAAAAAAATAAACAAAGTTTTTTGTATATGGAGTTTGTTTGACATCTTCATGATTATGACATTTTTGTTGTAGATATGCTAGACGTAATTATTGGATCATGATCCAATAATACAGGTCTGTGCCAGAGATCAGCTGATTGCTTGTTTTTATGCTGTGTTTGCCAAACTTCATATAAAAAAAACATAAGCAATATAATTTATATATAGAATTATTTTGACAACCACAGCAGGATGTCGTTTTTGTTGTACTGCTGCACAGACCTGTATTATTGGATAATGGTTTCACCCATTATCCAATAATATAGGTCGTGTTGAAAGCACATACGACTATTTGGACGCGTTTGCTGTATCTATAAATTTTTTTTAATCGTTTGTTTTAAAATGATTAGCAAGGTATACGGGTATGTTCGGTATTTCATGTGGAATTGAAATGTGGCGAATTATCAAAGCATTGTTGCTATAAATATTAATTTGCAACAACAATACTTTGATAACTCCGCACATTTTAATTCCACATGAAATACAGAACATGCCCGATAGACACTGTTATGTGGCAATAAACAAAAGAAGGTATTTATTTTAGGCTTACACAGCGTCTTCACGAGACATAATATCAAATATTTTTCTGTTAGCAAGCGTCAAATTCAATCGCAGAGAGAATTCTGTTACGTGTAGACATCAAATAACACTAATTTGATGTCTACACGTAACAGAATGTTATAATAATTATTATGAGAGCGTTGTTATAATAAATATTATCATAACAATCTTATGATATGAAATGTCAAAATATATGAAAATAAATAAATTGTGTGTTTGTGTTTATTGAAATAAATTAAAATCAAAATTTTTAATAAAATTTCTGTGGATTTGTGTATCTAAAATTGTTTAATTGAGTTTTTAATTAAAATTTGTTTGAAAAATTATAAATAAAACTACTAATTACGCAAAAATATTGAATTTTAACCCAATGAGTATTTGTAGCAAATAAAATCTCTTAACAAAATTAAAAATAAGTTGTCCTCTTGTATGACATGAAGAGAAATTTCGACATTTTAGTTTTCTTGTTCTGCCGACGCTCTCTCTCATGTTATATCAAAGTTAATGTGTCGTGAAGTCGCGGTGTTATGAATTGTAATTAAAAAATTTTTTTTTCTGTTTTTGACAGATACGGCCAATTAGGCGAATTGATATTGTGCTTGTTGTATTATTACCACCACTCAAGGCGAATTAATTTTACAGCTTTGGCTGTCAACAGTGTTAATGTATCAGCTTTTTTGACAGCCCAAATGTAAATTCTCCACGGCGAATTCTCTTGCGACTACCTGGTGTTGATAGACCTTGGGTGGTGGTAAGTAATAATACATCAAACATAATATCAATTCGCCTGGCTGGCCGTAGCTGTCAAAAACAGAAGATGAAAATTTATTTAAAATGTACTTTTAACAACTGTGATTACACTTCATATGCCTAAAACAAATACCTTCTTTTGTTTATTGCTTTACTGATAATTTAAAAACACACGATTAAAACATAATTGCCAGCTACAGCCAACTCGGCGAAATGGTAATATGTTCTTTTAACACGAGCAAGGCGAATTGACAACCAGGTGGCGTTACTACGGCAGCTGACTATTTTTTGCTCGTGTAGCTTGGACCGCGTACATGTCAAACCCCATATAAAAAAATTTAAAAAATTTTTGTTTATATTTTTTATATGAAGTTTAACATGTATGCGGTCCAAGCGAATTGACTACGGCGAATTGAGTTCGCCACCGAAATCACCTTGTATGAATTCGCCTTGAACACGACCTGTATTATGGATCATGCCACCACCTATACAATTAATTCGCCTTAGGTTTCACCAAAGAAATAATTAATTTGCCTTGGGCTTCACCACATAATAAACTTGGCAGCAGCGTTTCGAAAAGGGGCACAAAAAGGGGATTTTCAGAATAAAAGGGGCACAAAAAGGGGATTTCTGAGAAAAAAAAAAGAGGTAACTTTAATAACAAGAAATATATGAAGTTATTTAATTAAAAGTTATTTAATTTTTAAAAATAAAGGTTAGCAAACATAAACTGCCGCTCATCTGATTAGGTTTAACATTTTAGCAATACTTTTTGGCAGTTCTATCAAAAACTATTGCTCAAACTACTAATAAAATTGGACTTATTAATAAATAATATGCATTACGTGAAATCTGGGCAAAAAATTTAACGGAAATATTGTACCATTATCATATAATTGCTGCAAGACAAAATTTGTCCAAGAGCAGTGCTTAATCAGAATAGTTTACAATATAACTTCCCCGCGAAATGAAAGAGTTAAAATTATATGTTATGCTAAAGAAGATCTTACTCATGATCAAATTTGAAAAAAAAATTGTTGAAATTCAAAATTGTGTAAGTTTTGTGAAATGAAACAAAAATTTTTTGTAAGATTTTATATTGCCAACAAAAACAAACTATCGTATATTATTGTTGTTTTCAACATAAATTCTCACAAGAAATTTTCGTTTTATATTACAAAAACTGGCAGTCAATGAGACTAACTATGGAAAGAACATGAAAGGAGACAACTCAGCAACTGAAAGAAAGCAGCGAAAACAAATAAAAAGTTGGTACTAAATCTACGTGGTTTGGCGACTATAGAATGCGTAATACATAACACTGCCTTACAAATTTTTATTTTAAGGTAAGTATGATATGCTAAGTGCGAGAAAAATAAAATAAACATTTTTCATTTCGGCCTTTGTCTACATAACGGTACGTTTGCGTTTTCGACGTATACTTCCCGTTAAAGCGCTATCCACATTCCAAGGCTGGTTTAATTAAAGTGCTATTGTTTGAAAGGATACAAAATTACGCGTCGAATAGTGGATAAGTGTCTTTGATAGGAAAAAAAATGATTTAATATATATCGTTTTTCACCAAGTGTTGTCTATTCGGAAGCTGTTTTGTACCAGAATAAAAAAACTCCTAGCTAAATACCTTTATTGAATTGTCTATTCGATTTTACAAATTTTAAGCAATAATGGACCAATATCGGATAAAAATTAAATATGCTAGAAGAAAAAAACGAAAACACTAGCATTTCAATTTACTAGCAAATCTTTTATTTAATAGTTTTGTTTTATTTAAATGTTTGTGTTTTGTTTTTTTATTATACCATTTTCAGTTTTTATCAAATTTCGGGCCCTTATGACTTATTTTTTTTTATCGAATAGACTATTCAATAGAAGCTTACAACTATGGCTTTTGCTATTATTTGTTGTACATCTTCCGAAGAGACAGCAAGACGATTTGTTAAATTTGACCAACAATAACTTCAGTAATATTTGATCCGATCAAAGCTAATTATCGACTATTCGATGCGTAATTTTGAAGCTTTTCAAATAATATATAGATCACTTCAATCGAACCAGATTTTGACTCTGAACCAGCTTTTGACTCTGACATCGAAAAAGCACAATTGTACCGTTATCAGGAAATTGCCAAAATTAACAATTTTTCTTTACTTTTCTCGTGTTAAGCATATTTTAATCACAGTAAAAATCTATTAGAAATTTTATACATTTTGCTTGTAAAGCAGTGTAATGTAAGACTGATTTTGCAAAAAAAAAACATCACTTAGTTCACTGCGTAAGAAAAATTGTCTAAAGTATCTCTTCATTTAGTAAAAAGTGGCAAGAATTACAAAAAGTATCACATTTGGTGCATTTAGTAAAAGTAGCAAAATAGTATCCAAACAGTCGAAAAAGTGGCAAATTGACACTTTAGTAGCACCAACAGCACCCACCGCCGGTCATGGCAGCTAATTTCGGCTAATAAGTTATATCCGTGAAGAAAACAACCTTTTTGGCAACCTTTTTTTTTTTTTTTTTGTTTTGGCAACTTTTTCAACGTGGCAGCGAGAAAATGTAAACAAACTTTGAATAAAAACTGGTCATATTACAACAATAATTTAGAAATGAATTTTAATTAAATTTTAATTAATAAATGCGGAATGTACAACAATAAAAGCTCTAGAATCTAATTAAACGAATGTCACTAAAATATTTGAGCGATATTTTGATAAAACCAGATTGGCCAATAATTATAGTTTTTCCCCTATAACTGAGGAACTAGACTTCGTGCACACATGGCGCTACCCGCAATCGAAAGAGGACAAAAAACTAAAGAGATAACGGGTGTCACCATAGACCGGGTCGCTTTTCTGACCAAGTTATAGGCACATCAACCTTTTTAAAAATTAAAAAGTGGCAAAAAAATCCATTTTAGTTTTCTACTGATATCTCCGAAACTAGACTTCGTGCACACATGGCACTAGCCGCAATCGAAAGGGGACAAAAACTAAAGAAAAAATAAATATTATCATAGACCGGGTCACTTTTGTGACCAAGTTATAGGCACATCAACCTTTTTGAAAATTAAAAAGTGGTAAAAAATTCAATTTTAGTTTTCTACTGATATCTCCAAAACTAGACTTCGTGCACACATGGCGCTACCCGCAATCTAAAGAGGACAAAAAATTAAAGAGATAATGGGTGTCATCATAGACCGAGTCACTTTTGTGACCAAGTTATACGCACATAATTATTGGCTAGTATGGCCTTTGCAAAACATCGCTGTAATATTTTAGTGACATTCATATAATTAGGTTCTAGGGCTTTTGTTGTTACACATAACGATTTATTTATTTAAAATTTAATTAAAAATCATGTTGTAATTAAGGTTTTAATTTGACCAATTTTTGTTCATTCTTTGTTTACATTTTTTCTGTTTCCTGGAAAAAAAGTTGCTAAAAAGATATCGTGAAGAAAACAACCTTTTTTTTCGTATACATACAAAAAAAGTTGCCAGTGATGCCAGGTTGTTTTCTTCACTTACGTTAATAAGTTTAGCCGACATAGTGTTCAAATTCAATAAAAGCCGACAGCTACAATACGTTTAAACACATTTATCTCATATGGTAGCACTTAAATTATTGCGAAATTGTATCAGGGCGTCTTAACGAGCAAATTATTTGTTATAACTGGGGGACTCCACGAGCAATAAACTTGGAAATAATTATGTTCTCATCTGTCAAATTCTATTTCCAACATCATATGGTCACGTGTGGACCGCAGAAACATTTATTTGCAAATAAATTGCGACATAATTGTTCAAACTTATGTTCGAGAAATAATGTTGAACATAAGCTGTCAAATTTGATCGGCATTTGTTGTTTGCGTGCATTAAACAAAAGAAACTTGTAGCTGTGGTAAAGTTTTTTAAATAAAAATTAAAATAAAATAGTTTTAAGCAAAATTAAATTAATTTAAATAAAGACAAAAAACATCGATCCATTCACAGTGAATTTTTGAAATTTATGTCCAATACCACAATACGTGTTCTATAGCTCAGAGCATTAGCCTATACATGAACAGATTTGATTTATTCTGCCGATGTTATTTCGTATGTTCGGAAATAAATATTGCGCGTGGAGACGTGCAGTAACAATTGTTAGCACAAGAACTTGTCACGTCTGCACAAAATACACAGAAGTGACACGAACCGAAATATATTTCTGATCGCTTGCACAGTGCCTTTAAATTTCATTTTCTTTTGCGGCGCCTTTCTACCCGAATTAATTTTGTAATGAATAAAATTAATTAAATATGCATATATTTCCATAATTCACATTGAAAATAGTATTTATTAATTAATTACAGTTCATTTTCATTCATCTTTTACATTTGATCTTAATAATTACTGCAAAATCTCACAAATAATAAATCATGTGCATGTGTGTGTAAGAACACGCTGTATAAAAAAACTACCACCACAAGGTAATTGCAAAAAAACGCACATTAATAAAACAAATCTACGACACTTTTATTTACCCACAATTCTTTTTTCACAATATATTTTTGATAATAAGGCATAATTCTTTAATTTTATTCGAATTTAAACATTTTTAGCGTGTTATTCAGTGAGTCAAATTTTTAAATTTTTTCTTTTTCGTTTTGTTTATTTTCTTCTGTTCGTTGCCATTTTTGTCTCTTTTTAACAGAGCCTTAAACACAATTGAATAACCTGATTGTAGCATTTTTTATCTGTCACTATTGTGATTTCTGTATATTTTGTGACGTCTGGACCACTGTTATTACTGTTTTGTTATTGTAATGACAGCGTTGTTAAAACAATTGTTATAACAACGATGTCTTAAAACCAGCATTGTTTCCAATACGAAAGAAAGAGACAACAAGCAAAAGAAATTTGCCATCTCTGTCGCACTACCTTGAAAAAATATGATTGGGCTTAACAAAAGTATTGTACGTGCTCTCCACAACAAATTTCTTAACAAATCTTTGTTAACAGCTCTGCCGACGTTTTTTGTAGGGAATCTTCGCTTTTTGTAGCGATATTTTTCAGGCGTAGGGGTAAAAGGACAGATATTACATTTTCATTAACACCCCGTCTACTATCTCTACATACGTTTTCTGCCCTATGATACAGCTCTAATGATGATAAGTTCCGATGAATTTGCACAAGGTGTTACCAAACTTAAAAAAGTACATCAATTAAGACCGGACATTTTAAGAGGTCAGTATCGTCTATTTGGTTCTACGTTAAATATTGTAACCAAACAACAACAGACAAAATTCATATATGTAATAACCGGTGCCAAAGAAGGCTACAGCAGACACAATAGACGTAGTCGCACGGTGTATGATGAAGGGAATTCTAATTATACAAAATATTGTTTAGAATTTCGCATCTTAAATAATTCAAAAAGAAAGTTTGTCCAACTGGTATGGTTACATATTACTCGGTTGTCCAAATGCGTAATAAACATGAAACAACTTCCGAATTTGAGCTAACGCCTTTAAAATATCCACTATTGTGACTTTCACCAGTACGCAGCTATCATTTGCTTGCAGAAGCGCCTCTACATAATGTAAGCCATACACTGCACAAGTTCAGTGCTCAAGTCTGCCACTGCGTAAACGAAACTTGTGATACACACTATCCATGTAAACTGTGCAGTTTTTTATTTTAAAGCTACAGCGAAGAAGATAACATATGCTAATACAGCGCTATTTTATTACTTGCTATACAAATAAAAAGAAAACAAAGACAAAAAATTCACTTTTTTAAATACATTTTTCGTAGACTTCGACTTTTATGATTTTCTTGCTGTAATCGGTGCTTTCATCATGCCATAATGCAAACGATTCTCCGTATAATTCTACAAACTTTGTCCAGAACATATTTTCTGTGCTATTTTTTGTTGTTAACTCTTCAAAAATCGCAACACAATTAAGCATTTGCAACATACACTACACAAGTTCACTGTACAGTTTTAGAAACTTGAGCAAATCAAGGCGAATTAACTTTAAGGGCATAAAGCGTAGTATGCAGCTCTGAATGAAATTCAGGCTGCCATAAGAAGTATGTGTAAAAAAAACAAACTGAAATTCAGGTTGGTAAATTTCTTAAAGAAATTTCCGTTTAATAGTACGCAGTTCCAAAAGTACACGGAATTTTGGCATTTATTGTCTATTACAGGTATGCTATAACAATAAGTGGAGAATTTTTTCCGTCAACTGAAACAAAAATTAATGTTCAGACAATTGTTTGGTCACGTAATTTTTTACATTTCTAGTTTTTCGTACATTGTAATTAATTTGTAGTGGTTTTGTGTGTTGTAAATTAAAAAATATATAAATTTGTGTGTATGCAAACAAAATTCTGTATAGAATTCTACACGATTATTTTTCCGTGTAGAAATAAATGCAAAACTCCAAACCTGAATTTCAGTGAGAACTGCATACTACGCTTTATACACAATCAATCAGCTTGATGTCAGATTCGTGTACGTGTGCTTGACGAAAAATAAACCAAGTAGATTTTCCATCAATCGTCGTCGGTGTCACTAATACTAACGAAATTTCCCACATACTATTACCACGCTTGTCAATCATGTTCACTGTGTATATTGCCCTTTACAAGGTGGTGTCAAAAAAACAGCTGACTACTTTTTTTTAGAAGCTCGGCGTGTCAAAAGTTGTTTATACACAACAATAAACAGTGTGACCGTTGTGCGAATAAAGTGGGCATTTGCCACTGGCTTGCCACTTTTTTAAATTATGTAATTGCGTTTGCTTTTCTAAAATAAGTATTTTTTTACTTTTTATTAAAGAAATCACAATTTAGCATTCCTTTAAAGCAAAAATTTACCTTTGCAAGGGATGATACAAAAGTTTTTAAGAACTTCACTTCCTCGAAAAATTATTATGTTGCAGATTTTCAGTGAAAAGTGCAAACAACGCAATTATTTTGTAGAAAAGAAAACATTGTAAATGTGCCACCTTTTCATAAATTATGCTCCTTCTCGAAATTTTTGTAAAGTGGTTTTTTATGTTATTATTAGAGCTTTCTATAGTACGATAATACTAAAATATGTATAGCCGTATATCTACAGCTTTCTTTTGTATTTTGACTTATTTTCATACAAACTAGCTTTATAAAATCCGGTTTTGTAGGATGTTTTAGTACAAATTGTAAATAAATTCGAAATTAATACTATATTAATACTATATTAGCTATAGTTTAACGTGTTTCGGCAAGTATTTTAAGAAACTAAACAAAGTTGTTCAGACTACACTTTTATAAACTTTCTGTTTACGGCATGATTATTTCATAAAAGGTGATAGCAAACCGACAACAAAAAAATTTTTTTGTGTCCGAAATATTAATAATTTTGCGAAGTCATTAATTAGAATTTTAAATGTGTATGTACATTTTTCCATTTGAATTGAAAACTTGAAAAAAACGAGGTTTATAAGCCAACACAAATCATAGTTTTCTGCAAAGCGAATTAATATCAAGTGGCCTTATCATTAAAACACCACATATACAAAGTAGGTGTACGACTATTTTTATTTGTGCTTTGACAGTTCGGGTTAAAATTTTTCTCTTTTCTCATATAGAGTTTGACTGATTGGGTGTGATCAGCTGATGATCATCTGTGATGATAAGGCTACCTGGTACTGAATTCGCCTTGGTTTTCTGAATACGCTGCTTGTTGTTATAGAAATGCTACAACCTTTTTTAATTTCGACTTTGTTTACATATTTTGCCGCCATTACAAACTGTGTTCAATAAGCACTAAAATCAAAAAATCGACTGGACATCAGAGACTTGCGCCGAGGAGTTTTGATCGGCGGCGGCTGGCTGGGAAAAAATAGTCGGCGGCGGCACAAATTCGGCTGAAAAACGGCTGAAAATGCTCATGGATATTTACTAAAAGTGAAAATTTTCATTTTGTTATTAAATTAAATTAGTTTTTCTTTTTCGTACAAATTCTTCACCAAACAAAATGCATAGAAATTGAGCATTGCTTTGCCTCTCAAACATTTTTAAAATTTTGATGAAAATTAAAGCAAATTTATAAAAAAAAATTGTTGCTCGTGTGGTCACAGTAGCTTTTTTAAGGCTTGTCCAGATTCAAGCTAAAAAGCTATTAGTCAAGCTAAAAATTAATTTCTCTTCTGTTTGCAATTTTATGCATGAACATCAATTATATATTTTACCTTTGGAATATAATTCATGAATTATTCGGATATATAATAAATGATAATATATGTATATTGAAACAAACGTCTATACCTGATTTATTTTCATCATGATAAATTGCAAATTCTATATAGGAAAAACAGATAAGATAAAGCAGGTTATTTTTCAATATAAAGTTTGACATTTGTCATGATGAAAATTTATCAGGTATAGACATAGGGTAAATCAAGGCGAATTGATAACAGGTGGCCTTATTAATGAAAATGAAATTTACCAAAATGTCAAACTCTATGTAAAAAAACTAAATAACTTTTTTTTTTTTTAAGATTTTAGTTCAGCTTGAGGTCCGTTTAATAAATCGAAAAAACTCCTGATTTTCATTTTATTTATGATCAACGAAGTTGATCGAAATATCGGGAAAATAAAATATTAAAATAAATAAAATGAAAATCAGGAGTTTTTTCAATTGATTAAACGGACCTCAAGCTGAACTAAAATCTTTTTTAAAAATTAATTAAATAAAAGGTTCTACTAAAATTACACAATAATTAAAACTAAATAACTTTTTATGTATGCATTTCACATGACAGATTGGTAAAGTCCAGTTGTTGATGTACTAATAAGGCCACTTGGTATTAATATGCTTTGGGGTAAAGGTTACAATGAAATAAATTTAAATGTAATACAAAGCGAATTAATATCAAGTGGCCTTATCATCAAAACAACACACATACAAAGTAGGTGTAGGACTATTTTTATTTGTGCTTTGACAGTTCGGGTTAAAGTTTTTCTCTTTTCTTATATAGAGTTTGACTGATTGGGTGTAATCAGCTGATGATCATCTGTGATGATAGGGCTACCTGGTACTGAATTCGCCTTGATGTAATATTCACTTTTGCAAAAAACTGTCGTACCTTTATTAAAAATAAAACACTTGTTGTTGGGAACTATTAATGGAAATTCGGCGAGTCTATATAATAAATTATATACAGATTAAGAGGTTCTTCCCAAAGATATTTCTAGTGACTAAATATGGTCTAATTTAAAAACTGGACGAAGGGGACATCTTCATAAATTAACTTCGTTTGTATTTTCGATTCCTATTAATAATGCGTTTGTAAAGAAAGAAAAATAATGTAGTTTCCCGAATTAATGAAAATTTAATTAAATAAAATAAATTTTTTTGCAAACAAATTATAGTAAGAAATAGCAAATATATGCGGGAAAACATAAAAATTCTTATGAAATAAAAAACAGGACCCATTTAGAAGTAAGTAGTATAATCCAAATAAAGAAAAAAATTTTCAACTCTAATCGTAAATGGATGAGCCCTGAAGGAACACATAAGAAATACAAACGAATTGATAACCTTCTCCTTTTTTTGAAGTCGGATAATGAATATTTATTCTTTTGAATAAGTTTGAGTAACTGTCAAGATTTTTTTGGTGAATCAAGCTTTTTTACAATTTGGATCTGGCAAGCCTAGGTCGCAGAGTAATGCATGCAAAAATATTTTTCTTTATCTTACTCTACGTCTCCACCTAACCATAAACTACTAACTAGACCCGTCACTATACAACAACAACATTACGAATATTGTATGAGAGGGAACACAAATCTTATTTTATAATGTGGTTTCTGACTATGTCCTTCATATCTTAGTAAGAGCACTTTGCTTGTAAAACTGCACAACACATGATAACAGCATTTTTTAGCTGTCAAAAGTGAGTATTCTGTTCTATATTATGTGCACCTAACTTGATATGCTGTTGTAACTTAAAGTTATGACTGCGTTGTTAAAACAATTGCACTAACAACTATGTAATAACCATGATCCAATAATACAGGTCTGTACAAGAGATCAGCTGATGATCAGCTGTTCCTTTGTTTTCATGCCGAGGCTGTCAAACTTCATATAAAAAATATAAACAATATTTTTATATAAAGTTATTTTGACAATTTCAGGAGGAAGGCGTTTTTTGCACTGCTGCACAGACCTGTATTATTGGATCATGGTTATAACCTGAAAAAAAAACATTAACTTGAGCGATCTACACTTAACATTAACTTGAAATTAATGTTGAGTTAGGTGTAGACTGCAAATTACTAAAATAATGCTTGAACAAAAATTATGAAAAAAAACAAAAAAGTAGAAGCGGAAATTAAGAAAAGCAATCGGCGGATTATTTTAAGCCGTTTTTGAGCCGAAAAACTATCGTCGGTGGCGGCTTCCATTAAGCCGATTTTAGCCGTAAGAAAAATCGGCGGCCGCGGCTGTGGAAACTAGTCGGCGGCTCGGCTTAGCCGCGGCTCAGCCGTCTCGGCGCAAGTCTCTGCTTGACATACATCAAGAAGTACTTGGAACCCTGTCTTTTACTGGTTTTTGAATGAGTTTAATTTTGAAACACGTAAATTTTTTGACAATTGATTACATGGGAAAACATATAAAAATTAACGTGTTTGGCTTGTAAACACTTAAAATGGCCATAAACACGGTAGTGTGAATTGCCTATAACACCGAATCACTTGTTAAGTCTTATATGATTTCTGGTGTTTAAGTTGAGTTTCGAGCTTTGGGGTCTTTGAAGTCTTAAATATAGTAGAATTTTATGATAATTATATTTTTAAGACATTTCAGCTGCTGCACAGAGGGAAAAAAGCCAATATTGTGGCAGAAAAGTAAAAAATTTAATTAAGAAAAATTAAACGCAGCATGCAAGCGGACAAATCAGTGTATTTCGGACAAAGTAACTTTTTTTCATAAAGTGTTACATCAGCTATTTTAAACGGCTTTACTCTATATATTTGCTATTTCAGTTAAGGACTAGAATTGTAAATACACAATAATCTTGTTTTGAAATCTTTATAGAGACAAAAAAGTATACCTAAAATTTATGTAGAATCTTAATATAGATATTATGGAGTAAGATTGTTCCAAAAATTAGCTGCGGAGACTTGCGTATGCGACCTTTATATCGGGTTTTCTAAATATACACATTTCTCAAAATGTCGTACTTGTGTATTTCTATATGATTTTGTTGTAATTTGCTTCCGAAACCACTTGTAATTAAATTAAAATACCATAAAGTAGTCATTTTCAATTTCAAGATAAATTTTTAATGCATTTTGAAATTTGATGCACTTTGGATTTTTTATGAATTTAGAATTTTTTAGATTGGTCATATATAGCAACATATAGCGCCCACTGTGTTAAAAATAGCTGCCTAATTTTTTACAAACTGTATAGCCTAGAGGCTTTCCTATAATTCATGCATACGTTTGTTGTGGATCAGACTATTAGTGTGGAAGATATGATTTTTCCGCTGCTAGATTGGCCTTTTTCCCAATGTGCGCTGCATCGCCGTTTAAGTCGAAGAGTTAGTTATGTAGTTAAAATGTTCCCAAAATGTAGGCCTTACAAGATTTCGTACTCCTATTCACTATAACAATGTGCAAAAGGAAGGGGACGATCTTACATACCCCTTAAATAAAGGACAGACGTAAATTTTAAAAACACCGACACTTACCTATTTTTTGATATCTTCTACTACAATTATTCGCTAGAAGCCTGTTACTTTTAAAATTTAGATTTTGTTGTACAGTGTTCTTTTTAGTACACGTCATTAAAAGTAGAAGGTTATCAACTCGTTTGTATTTTTTATTGGTGTTCCTTCAGACCACCGCCATTTCTCGACTGATTTGCAAAATATTTATTTTATATAAAAGGAAACACACCTATCCATATTGGCTCCAATATATAGTTGCTTAACAAATGGCGAAAACCTCTACCTGTAATGATGCACATATCTAATAACTGTTCGTTTTTCTGTTCAAGAGAATGGATGAAAACATATTTTGAATTTTTGTTTTCATCGGTCACAATCATTCATCAAACGCAACCACATGGCATTGTCAGACACATTTATTAAAAATGTGGAGATAGCAGTGTTTGCTTCTACACCCCTCATATTACAACTTATGTGCCAGTGCTTTTAAAGCGGCCTTTATACTATTAGATTTAGTATTAATACTTGTCAAAAACTCCAATCTTAAGTAAAAATCCAAGTGTGAAAAAAATTTTTATGTTCTATAAAATAATAAGTAAAGAAATTTGACAGTATGTATTATGGTTTTGTCATTTTTCGGAAATTTTCTAAGCAATCACATTTTTTATTTTATCAGGGTTGTCTTTTGCACAAACAAATAAGGAAAAAGAAGAACGAAAGAATATGCTTTATTGCAAATTATTTATGTTAAGTTTTATTTGGAATGTGATAGTGTAGAAACAATATGTAATGAGAAGAGTTTCTTCAAGATTTTTTGATAGTCAGACTGATTTTGATTTGATTTTCGTCTTACTAAATCTTATAAAAATCTCAAAGCTTGTAATGCAATGTGATGTACTTCGTTAGTGCTGATATTTTTAGAAAGATAAAACTTTTCAAATGTGGTTCATCGGTTTAGCATTTGATAGTTCCTCCATTGGAGGAGAATAATATATTGAACTATTTTTACAAGATCTATTGATGAGATAACATTAGTAACCAAATATATGTCGGCATATAGATAAGCTAACCACAACAAATCATTTGAACTTTTTTTGAAAGAAAAAATATCAAAATTGTTTAACTTGGTTCCAAAAATTGTTAATGCTTACGTAATACATAAAAATGCAATAATTTGGTTTAGTTAATTCGTTTTTAAAAATGTTTTCCCCTTTGTTTGAAAAATCTCTTTGGTGGCACTTTTTTCTTCAAAATCCGCTATTTCTGCCACCTTTTGAATATTTTCAACGGTCACACTGACAACAATTTCTCATGTTGTTTCGCCTTGCTTTTGACGTAACGAGCTTCGAATACAAAAACAGAATCCCATGAAGGAGAATTGAATTCGCCTATGACACCACCTTGTAAAATTAATTCGCCTTGGAGCATATATCAAAATAGTTTTGATTTTTACTCAGTTCACTACGTAAATAGCACAACCACAGCCATACACTACGCAAGCGCACTGTACAGTGCCAGACTTGTGCAGTGAACTTGTGTAGTGTATGGCCGGCATTAGATGTGATTAAATAACGATTAAAAATATAGTTACGTTCGTAAATTCAGTAATTGTGCAATAATCAAAGTTCTGCGCTCGAAAAGAAACACTTCTTAATAAATTTTTTCGTCAAAACTCTCTTCATACAAACACTTGACACTGCTGCCGCAGATTGCTGCAACAACGGCAGCATTTTTTTTATTACTCTTGCAATAGTTTGCAGACCGGGTGGTCGATTCTGAATTTATGATAAAAATGAAGTGATAAAAAATTGATCATTTTCACTTCATAGCAATTTTTCACTTCATTTTTCATTTAGAGCGATTCTGATTGCAATTATGAAAAATTGAATCGTTATGAAAACCATCTGTCACTTTTTGTTTTATTCCGCTCATTTCTTGAATCATAAGCAAATTAAAATAAAAAATAATTTTATCGCAAATACATATTATGTACTTTCTGGTCTTCTGAAGCTTTGCAACATATTTTTTTTATCCATTGGGTTGTTTTTAAATATTAAGTTTTCTTTTGTAAAATTTATGGTTTTATGTATTTGTTACAAAAATGTATAGCAAATAACTTAACTCTGTTATTCTATTGCACGCCTCATAAGCGAAACGTTGAGGTGGGTACTGTTCTCACTTCACGCGATTTTTCAAACTTAAAATGGCTCTATTATTATCATATATATATTGCACTTATAAAAAATATATACACACACATATTAAGAAAAAATACTATTTTTAACACTCATGACATTTTTAATTAAAAAACTGTTTAAAAAAGTTATGTCTTGGACGTCCGTTTGTCTGTATGTACGGATCCTGTATGTGGTCACGATAACGACCGAAAGACTTCATTAATCGAGTCTTTTATTTTTTTTACGCTTCATTATAATTAGGAATAGAAGCCTATTTAATTTCACGGTCTAAATGAGATTATGAGGCGTGCACTTTTGGATTTTCCAAACTATTCCATTTTTATTTCTTGTATTTCACTGTTGTAACAATTATTATAAATAATACATTGTGGCGTTTTTTTACTTCATATAAAATGATTTTTTAAGCAAAAGTTAATAAAAAAGTCATTAAAAGTTGTCATCATTTAAGTTTTCGCCAACTTTTTCATGATGAAAAAAATATTATCATATGAGAAAAATTTGACAGATAGTTTTCATAAAAGCTAAAACTAGAATCGCATTTTCAATGAAGTGATAATTTATTTTTCATTATTACTTTTTCACAAAAATAGAATCGGGCCCCGGCTTACTTCATATACGAACTCACTCTATTAGTACGTTTATACGCACGAGTTAAGGCCATGTCAGATAAAACTTTTGCTTCGCGTTGCGTTACAGATTCGCTTTGACATATAAGATGAAATATACATACTTATACGAAACATGCTACATAAAGCACTTTTAACGCAGCGTGAAGCGAAAAGTTCGGCATCTCTCATCTTTTTGCTTGCTTTGACAATCAGCGGGTATAATTTTCTTTTATTATATTGCCAAACTAAACATATCGTGCGTTTGAATCTGTTTTAATAAGAGGTAAATATGTATGTGCCATTTATTTATTTATAATAAATCGTAAAATAACATAATTTACTTTTATTTTTATAAAAAAAAAATAAATAAATAGCAAAATTATCAACTACTTTTTTGGTAAACGAGCAATGCGCGAGTGTTGTCAAAGTTTTCATTGTGTCATACACCTTTCGCTTTACACTTTTCTATCAAAGTTAGAAACGTCACGCAAAGCGACAAAGTTGTATCTGACACGGCCTTTATTTGCAAATAAAAACGTAGTGCTATCAAGTATGTATTTTTATTGTAAATTAATAACTCACGAAAACAATTACTGATTAACCCGCTATTTACATATAAGGAGCAGATTTACAGTCATTAGTTAATTATTAGTAATCTAAAATGATAACTATTGTTTAACTAAATCTTCGTATTTACAGTGTATTGTTTAACTAAAATGTTTAATATGGGTAAAGAATGGTAACCCTCTCAAATATAAATAAACAAACAAAAATAAAGAAATAAAGAATATTTCACATCTTAGGGCGCAATATACAAGTTTTTAAGTACACAAAGCTAATGGAGTAAATATATTTTGTCTCTCTTAACTCTGCAGTTACACGTTCAAGAAATTGCTTTCAAGTTGATCACATGTATTGCTTGTTAAAACTACTTTAAATTCACGCTATGACGCAAAGCGAATTAATATCAAGTGGCCTTATCATCAAAACAACACACATACAAAGTAGGTGTAGGACTATTTTTATTTGTGCTTTGACAGTTCGGGTTAAAGTTTTTCTCCTTTCTTATATAGAGTTTGACTGATTGGGTGTAATCAGCTGATGATCATCTGTGATGATAGGGCTACCTGGTACTGAATTCGCCTTGCTATGACGTAGGCTGTAAGCAACTTGATAGTCAATTTTGTTTTCAAGATGCCGTCGTCAAGGAATCAACAACGAAACAGTAAAACCCGGTTATAACGAATTCTCGGTTGTAACGATCTAAGTCTAAAGTGCCGACGTTTCGGTTGCCATTTTCATACAAAAATAATTCGTAATAGCGAATTCGTAGTTAACGAGTCCTCGTTTGTATCGAACTACGCTTATTACGAACTTGTCATAGAGCGGTTTTTTTTTTGCTGTTTGCACAAAGTTCGCTATAGCCGAGTCTTTCTGTAATTTACTTACAATAATAGAGATCAGCTGTTTAAATTGAACGAAAAATTGAAACAAATCTTGAAAGCAAAATTGAAATCAAGTTGGTAGTCAATTTCCAATTATGTGTGTGTGTCAGTAAAAAAGTGTGAGTGTATTGAAACTTGAAACAAAAATTGAAACAAAACTTGAACGTGTAACCTCCAAGTAAAAGTATTCTATATGCAAGTAATAATTTCTAAAACTTGGTGTAATAAGTATGCAGGTTCAACAATTACAAGAAAAAAGTAGATAATGCTTGTCAAAAAAATACACGTGCTAGACGTTGCTTATGTACAAAACTACCAGAACAAAAAATCATCAGCTGGCGTTATGCTGACACCTGTATACTTTTTGCACCATGTTCCAAAGCATCTAACTAATTGCTAACCAATGGCATTTGACGGTTTAACTAATGGTAAACAAAGAAGTGTGAAAAAATATCATTGGCTAAACTATTGTCATTAGCTAAAGCCCTTATGACACTACATTTTTCTTGCATTGTCTTGCTATAGGATTGAAAGAAAGAAATAGCAAATGATAGAAAGAAACAACTATACAAAATGTAAGCAAAACGTAATGGCTTCTTTAAGTGCTGCCTACTTTTTATTTATAATAAAACGACAAAAGAAAAAAAATTTGAAAAAAAGAAGCGCTAAGTCGCGAATTCGTGAATAAACCGCTAACTTGGCAGCACTTTAATGCTTCAAGCTTGAAATGTCAATTTTAAGTTGAACACTTTTACATTTTTTTTTGACAGGCCCCCATTTTTTATATAACATTAGTACAAACTTTGACAATTTGGTATTTATCTTAATATAGCTGAACTCTTTGCACCTGGTAAAATTTCCTATTATATTCTATTTGCACTGTTCTCAAAAACTTGAAAAATGAAGAAAAAATTTAGTGTCATAAGGGCTTAACTTATGTTATTAAACTTGTTGACATTAGCCGACTTTAGCTAGCCGCCGACAATTTAATTGTCGGCCAATATATAGTCGGCTCAAGTCGATTTTAGCCGCCGCCGTACATATATATTTGGTCAGCCGCCGCCGATAAATCAGCATCGGCTTCGTGCTCTGGTTGAATGCTGCCAACTCAATTTATTATATGTGTACAAAAAGAATTTGGATCAAAAATAAAAACTATTACTTTAAATAACAAAATAACTTAATATTGTTGTAACACGCCATAGTTTTGTGCAAAATAAGTAATACGTGCTTGAACTTGCAATGAGTTATATTGTATAAAGGAAAATTGCTTTTTATATAAAATAATACTTGCGTATTGGCAACAGTGAAACAATCGAAGTGTAAAATATTTCGGTCAAACAGCAAATACTCTGCAAAAATCTACGAATAAAAATAAATTCATAGCTCAAAATCTGTTTTTGGATACGAATTTGAAGTGCAGCTAAAAATCAGTTGGCTTTTTTAATAACTTTAGCTACTGAAGGTATATTTTTCTAGAAAAGAATTTGTAAAACTTGGTAATACATAAGTGCATACATATGTACATATATAGGAAATCTGAGTTCATAAGAATTTCAATTCCAAGAACTTGATTCTCCAGCTTGTACAATTACTGTGTTATTTTCATTACATTTTTAATTAACATTATATTGAAACGGAAATTCAATTTGTAAATATGAATCAAACATCATAATTAAACATAAATAAAAAATGTTGGTCTAATATAATACGTATGAATATTATACATACGTACATATCGACCCCTTAGCGCCAAATAGTCGTAAGCGACATTTTGTAAGAAACAAATTTTTTTATTGAAATCTAAATTTTATGGGCCTACCCATAGCTTAAAATCATCAAAATGTCAAAATTATTGATAAATTTTAAAATACAGGCTGTAAAATTTGATCGTAAGCGACAGTTTATGAATATAAATCATGTTTAAATATAATAAGAAGCCCTTCTGAAAATCTAAATTTTTGTCGCTTACGATCATTTGGCGCTGAGGGCTCGATGTGTATGCATGTAGTATATAAGTTTCAGAGCCGTGGTGCAAGCTTATCAATGATAATATACTATTCAGTTATAATATACTATTTTCAGTACTTTTTCATATTCAAAATAGTGCTTTACCCCCACAACTTACAAAGTACTTTTTCCAATCTGTAACGTTAAAAATATAAAGAAAGTAAAGCTGTAAATTTAAGTTTTACTATGCGAATTGAACCCAAGTAAATTGAAAACAGCTTTCAAATAAATTGAAAACTGATTGGTAGAATTCTTCCCTGTGTGTTGATTGTAAACTTCTACTACGGTTTCTACGGCGCCTCGATCTAAGGACGGTTCCTTATAGAAATAAGACGAAAAGCCCTATTATTTATTGCTCATGCGCTGTTGATGTCTCAGGTGAGTTATTGCATTGAGGTTTATTCAGGATGTTACATTGGTAGGAGAAATAGGATGAAGGGGGTGGTGCATAGCATCGTTAGATTTGTGTGTAGGCTGAGACCGAGGGCGCATGTATCACACCGCTTGAAAAGTTTCTTGAGATTTATTTTATTTAGAATAATTAAATACCAAAATCCTATACGTATTCCGCAAATGATAACTTACAAGGACGATAAGAAATTCTCAAATTATAGTTTCAAGGTTGAACAGGCTGCCGGTTTCTAACAACCGGCCCACTTGGGTCCTTTGGTCCCTTAATAATTCCACGTATGAACGATCTATGGTAATTCAGGCTACCAGGTCATGGAATGTTTTGCCTAGAAGGTTACGTGTTTTTTCATTTTCAACCTTTAAGCCTGAAAACACCAAAATACGACAAAACGTTTTTGTCTTATACGTCACACACACGGGGAATTCCCCCCCTTCAAAAAAATTGATTATCGCATAACTCCTCCATTTATGGACCGATTTTCAAAATTCTTTTTTGTTTGAAAGGCTTGCCTGCATTTTTTTCGAAAATCGGCGAGGCAATTTGCCCCCCTCCCTCGGAAATATTGATTATCGTATAACTTCTGCATTTATGGACCGATTTTCAAAATTCTTTTTATGTTTGAAATGATTTCTTTGCAGTTTAATCCCATATTTTTTCGAAAATCGTACGGGCCATTGCCCCGCCCCCTCCCCTTCTCACACAAATATTGACTATCGCATAACTCCTCCATTAATGAACCGATTTTTTTAAACTATTCTTTTGTTTCAAAAGGTTTGCTTGCAGTTTGGTCCCTTAATTTGTTTTTGAAAATCGGTGGGGCGATTTCCCCCACCCTCCCCAAATATTGATTACCGCATAACTGCCATTTAGGGTCAAAATTTAAAAATTGTTTATATTAAATGGCGTACAAGATTTGGCTCTTTGTATTGAGGTCAGTTTTTTTTGCCAGAAATATTCTTTATCTGCTAAACACTCATAGATATACATATCTAGAAACATTATTATTTTTTTTATTATTATTAGTAGTATTTACAATACTTTAAATTTATCTCATAAACAAATAAAAATTTACAACATACATATAATTTATAGTCCGTTATAATTATTTTTTTACTAAATTTGTACTCTTCTTTCTAAATATGTTTACATTTCTTTCTGTTTTAACATCATATGGTAATTTGTTGTAGACCGATAGTCCGTTATGAAATAGCGATCTTATCATTCCACTTGTCGTTACCCGTTGAAGTCTGAAGTTTTCACCATTTCTCAGTTGATAAGGTTGCACGTTTCCGACATATCTCAGCTGCTCCACCAAGTATTCCGGGGCACATCCCATTTTCATTTTATGAATGAAATATAACGTATTTATCTCCAAGCGTTGTTTTATATTCACCAATTTCAATGCCGCTAACATATGGCTTATAGATGTAAACCTATAACAATATTAAAATGTATATCGCATGGCTTTGTTTTGTAGCTTTTGTAATCTCAATAATTGTGTTTCTGTGCAGCATGTGAATAATATCGTAGATCCAAACTCTAAATGGGGTTTAACCATAGTATTATAAATATTTATTGAAGTAAGTATTGAAACCTTATTTCTTATTCTCACTTGGGCAATATCGTCGATGAAAATGGTATTCGACCGGGTAGTCAGAAAACCAGTGCTATAAGAAATTTCCGTCCACCTTCCAATTTAACCGAAGTAAGACGATTCCTTGGGCTAACCGGATTTTTCAGAAAGTTCGTTCAAAACTATTCATTAATAGTAAAACCGATTATGATGCTGCTAAAAAAAACATAACATACAGGTATGTGATGGAAATCGATTCCGAAAACGAAGCAATTTTGAAAGGTGTTTTTTAATAATATTTCTTTAATAAAAAACAATTTTATCTCAAATATTATAAAAATATATCTTTATAACAAAAAAGTTATATCACAAAAATTATAAAAATTTTATGATAAGTGCGTTAAAACGGATTTTCGAAAGTGCTTCGTTTTCAAAATCGATTTCCATCACATACCTGATAGTTTTAATTGGGGTCCGGATCAGCAGAAATCTTTTGTGAAACTTCGAGAAATACTTACTCAGCAACCAGTTCTCGCCCTCTATGATAGCTGTGCACAACATGAGGTACACACCGACGCCAGTTGTTTGGGCCTTGTTGGAATTCTACTACAATCCACCGATGGAAATCAATGGAAACCAGTTTTTTATTACAGTCGACATTACACAGACACCGAGAGCTGTTATCACAGTTATGCGCTCGAAGCCCTCGCAGTAGTTGAGGTACTAGATCGTTTTCGAATTTATGTACTTGGTAAACCGTTCGGTCTGGTAACCGACTGCAGTGCGGTTGCTAAAGTAAGATCCAACAAAGAGCTTAAAGACAAAATTTCCAGATGGTGGATGCAATTACAGGAATATGATTTTACACTGGTCCATCGAGAAGGCAGTCGTATGACTCATGTAGACGCGTTGAGTAGAGCCCCGATAAGCCGCCAATAGAAATGGAGCCCGCAGCACATATAATGAGAATTACGGCCGATGTCGATGACTGGGTAGTATCCATGCAACTCAATGATGAAAATCTGGTTAACATCATCACGATATTGAGGGGAGACCGTAAGTGCGAAAGGGAAAAGCAAATTACATCCGAGTTTTGTCTTCGAAATTTCAGACTCTACCGCAAGGAAGATGATGGACCGAATCTCGTTGTTCCAAAAGACATTAGAGGGAGTATTGTAAAGTATTCTCATGACGATATGGGTCATTTCGCGGCAGAAAAGACCATACATCGAATGTCAAAAATTTTGGTTCCCGAAAATTCGAAAATACGTAAAAGAATACATAGCCAGCTGCATCACCTGTTGTTATAACCAACATCGTGTTGGTAAACCTGAGGCCCGCCTACATTTCGGTGAAATCGATCCGATTCCGTTTCAAACTATTCACCTGGACCACTTGGGCCCTTTTACGAAGAGCAGAAAAGTTCAAAGTTATGTACTTGCAATATCGGAATCTCACTAAATACTTAGTTGTGAAAGCTGTCCGAAATACGAAATCAGTTCCCGTAATCAACGCCCTAAATGAGATGACAGCATACTTCGGGCTTCCAAAACGCATTATTACCGATAGGGGTACAGCTTTCACCTCTAAGGTTTTTGAGGATTTTTGTAGCCACAATTCCATTCAACATATTAAAACTGCAGTTCGAACTCCGCGGGCAAACGGTCAAGTCGAACGAGCTAATCAAATCATCTTGTCCTATATGCGTACTACAGGAGAGAATCCGAAGGATTGGGATGCTACTTTGCGAAATCTCCAATGGGCTGTAAATTCCCAAAAAAGATTCGACCTCGGGCTTCACTCCAAATGAGCTAGTATTCGATTTCAAACTACGAGACATTTCAAAATACGAGACATTGAGCATAATCATTTAGTAGCGGTCGTCCATGATGACATTTCGGAAGACCTCCTTCCCATAACTGAAAAAGGAAATATTGCCGTCACAAATATCCAAAAGGAACGGAAGAAATGGGAAAGACGGTTTAATGCTAAACACGGCGTACCGAAACCATATTCTGAGAACGATGTGGTCGTGATCGAAACTGAGGCGCCCACCACCGGAGATTCCAGAAAACTAGAGCCAAAGTACCGTAGTCCCTATATTATTGCTAAAGTGTTGGGCAACGATTGTTACCTAATCGAAGACCCACCTGGTATTCAACTTACAAGCCGTAAGCTTTCATCTGTTTATACAACCGACAAAATCAAACCTTGGTGTAACAGTTGTCCACACCTTGATGATACAGCCGCACATGAAACTTGCCAAATCAAGGACGACTTGATGTCAGAATAGGCCGAACTGTCACCCTGTAAAACAAAATACAACTCGGCACGAAGAATAAGAAGAGCAAAAAAAAGAAAAAAGCAATTTGCCGAAGCTATGATGGTTTTGACTGTGTGCGCGTTGAAGCAGTAAAAAAAAACGATAATATTCATTGTAAATTAAAAAGAAATTTATTATTTGACATATCATAATTTTATTTTAAATGAAATTTATTTGCTGGAGTTTATGCAATTGTCTATATGCAGCATTTCGTTGGTGCTTTACCAACTCATCAGTAGACTTTAAACACAATTTCGAACAGTTACAAACCCTTTATCTTATGTACAAACTTTTAAAAACCATTTGAGAATTAACAAATATATAAATGATTTTCAAAAAATAAGGTTTTGTATAAGTTTCAAAGCCTACTATGCTTATTTTTGAAAATCATTTATATATTTGTTAATTCTCAAATGCTTTTTAAAAGTTTGTACATAAGATAAAGGGCTTGTAACTGTTCCAAATTGTGTTTAAAGTCTACTGATGAGTTGGTAAAGCACCAACGAAATGCTGCATATAGACAATTGCTTAAACTCCAGCAAATAAATTTAATTGAAAATAAATAAAATATAAATAATTTTCTTTGTGGAAATAAAATAACTATTATCTTTTATTAATTCGATCGATGCCAGTGACAATTATATTAAATGATGGATATCCTATCCATTTCAGCACACACAACACCTTTACACAAGTTGACGTTTCTCTTTGCTCTAGTTCAATCTCCCCCTTCTGTTCATGGAAAATTCTCCGATCTTCATGGTAGTGACCACTTCCTAATACTTATAGAAATTGCAACTAACATGAGTACCTCATCTAATAAGCCCAAGCCAAGATTTAAATCCGGGATGGCAAATTGGCCAAAGTTCCAAAAAATTTTTGATTCCAATATGAAGGACTTCAAATCCCTTCAAAGTCTAATCAACAGGCAACATCTGTGATTAAATGTATAAAATCAGCAGCCAACGATACTATTCCTCAGTCTAACCCAAAAAATACATACCCGTGTCGCCTGGTGGAAGTCAAATTTGGAGTCTTTAAGAAATAAAACATAAAGAATTTTGCACAAAGGAGAGTAAGAACGGAAACAAATATAATTTTATACAAGAAATGTAATGCACTTTTTAGAAGGTCTGTTAAAATTAGCGAAGCGGAATGTTTAAACAAATTTACATCCAACATTAACCCTACATCATCACCTCAACGTATGTGGAATGATATTAAGCGAATTACGGGGGCTAGAACTCTTAGTACAATAAAATATATCAGCCCAGGCAGAAAAATACAATCCGGCCAACGTTGGCAAAGCGTTTTCTAGGGTGGTTCAAACGTTGGCAAGACGTATGACGTTAACCGTTTAAAGCGCTTTGCCAACACGCAAATGATACCGTCGGTCCACGCTTGGCCGATCGTTTTTCATGTCGATGGCCAAACATTGTGAAAACTAAAATTCCCAATATCATCATTCCAACACTCCACTCTTAATAAAAAATAATTTGAATTTACAGTAACTCAAAATATTGAACTAGAAAGCCGAAATAATAAAAATTTTCAGACTTGTACCTATTCAGTTCAAAATAAAAAATTACATAAAAATCATCATTTTGTTTAGTAAAACATTCCAACACTATAATTTTGTTTAAAGTATCTTTGCATGATAATACATGTATTACGACATTTAAAAAAATGTTGTAGAATGAAAAGATTTTATCATGCAAAAACTAAATGTATTTAGTAGAAGCGAATACGGATACAAAATTCGACAAGCTTTCGGTAAATGTTTATTTTCTAAACCATTTTAGAAACTTATGTATAATGTTTAATATCTTTGCTTTGATTTTACTTATATTATCCGCGTAAACATGAAAAATACTTACAACAAACTTCTGTTTTCCTTTCTTAAACACGAAGATAATTTTTTAATATTTTGTTTCTACAAAGTGTTAATTATTTGTATTACCATGTAAAGATACCTTTAGTAAAACTTTTTCCCAGTACCTCACTCTACAAAACTACAGTATTTGGCGAAAATATCAATAAAGAAAAATAATATATTTTACCAATTCAACATCACTTAGCGAAAGGAGATAGTCAACTACGGGGCATCATTAATTTTGATCCCATAAAGCACGTGGTTATTGATGAAATGCATATGCCCTATCTTGGAATTAGTAAACAATTACTTTTGAAGTTAATTTTAAAGAATTAATTCTTTCACTTCACAATGTTTCACTTCAACAAAACCTACTAATGAAGTCTACAAATGTACCTTTTGAGTTTCAAAGAAAATGATACAGAAATCTGGAAAGCTACACACACAATCCCGTTGTTTCTTGTTATAGGCTGGAGCAATTGCTTTAAAGAATGTATACATATATGTTGAAATGTACAAACATTTTTTAATTTTATTTACTTGTCGTATTTTGTCGTCAACCA
The DNA here is from genome assembly GCA_956483635.1 of Panzeria rudis. Lineage (NCBI taxonomy): Eukaryota > Metazoa > Arthropoda > Insecta > Diptera > Tachinidae > Panzeria > Panzeria rudis. Next base: position 65,979,813 of record OY101449.1, read on the forward strand.
AGTTATTAAAATCAAAATACGTTAGATTTGATAAAAGCCTTTGTTCAGGTACATAGGATTAGAGATTTACCTCCCTATGCAAAAAAATAAAGTGTGTTTGAAATGTATGTTAAAACCGGTTTTTCTATGGAAATTTTGTTTTAACATACATTTCAAAGAAACTTTATTTTTTTTGCATATGGGGGTTAGACCAGAAAACTATTGAAATAGATTTACTGCATGTTCGCCGATGTCGAAGGAGTTCTTTCTTTTGCACAATTGCCTTTAAAGCAAACATACAGAAATCATGTGGTAGCTGGACGTTGAGTAGTCAAGAAACGCTCAGCGTGCTACTTGATACACACTTCCCCGGCAATCTTCCAGCCCCTGTAGCAGGGGCTGGTACCAGCCGTACCCCTGAGTCGCCCTCTACAGTCACCGTCCCTCTGGACATCGAAAGACTAAAATGGGCGATTAACAGCTTTGATCCATTTAAATCTCCGGGACCAGATGGTATAATTCCAGCTGATCTACAGAGAAACATGGACCTGGTTATACCATGACTTTCTGTAATATATAAATAATGCTTCAACTACTCTTATATTCCAGCTTGCTGGAGTAGGTGTAGGGTTATCTTCATCCCTAAAGGTGGCAAGACTTCCCACACTAAACCTAAGGACTTCAGACCAATCAGTCTAACATCCTTTCTGCTGAAAACCCTAGAAAGAGCTATTGATATACATCTGAGAATGTCTATACCCGCGACACTTCTCTCTCCCTCACAACATGCCCAGTGTTGTCAGATTTTTTCTGACCTATTTCGCCAAATTGATTTTGTACTTTTTCTTAATATATATTTGATAATAAACTTGTTTTTATATAATACTTTTTTTAATATAAATTTTTATAAAATAATCCTATATAAATTTTATAAATATTATAAATAAAATCGCCAAAAATTGTTTCTTGTAAATTTTTCTCATAAAAATTCAAAACACATTAATGACTATAATTAATATAAGAAAAATCATCAAAATCACATTGTTTTAATATCATGCAGACAAGTTTTAGTGGGAATTATTTTTTAAAATACTCTTTCAACAAAGTAATTTTCCGAATTATAAAAATTTTAAGTTCAATTTGGTTAAAAAATTAGAAATAAAAATCGGCAGCAAATTTATTTATCGCCAGAAAACTCGCCATGTCGCCAAATCAAAAATTTAGACGCCAAACAAGTTGAAAAATCGCCACGTTTGGCGAGAAATCGCCATATCTGACAGCGCTGAACATGCCTATACCAAAGGCAAGACTGTGGAAACTGACCTACCCTCTCTGGTCAGGCACATAGAGAAATCTCTGGAACACAAAGAGTTCACTATGGTGGCCGTTTTGGACATAGAGGGTGCCTTTAACTATGTCAAACCCGATTCCATTATCTTGAATATGATAGAACTAGGGATTGATTCTAATATCTGCAGTTTCGTTAAGGCCCTGCTAACAAGGGTCATAAGTGCCTCGATTGGAAATGTTACTGACTACAGGGCAGCCAATCGAGGCACTCCACAAGGAGGGGTTCTATCACCACTCCTGTGGAATCTGACTATTAACTCTCTGCTGCTAAGTCTGGAGCGTAAGATGGTTTAGACTGTCGCATACGCCGACGACGTGGCGGTAGCCATCTCTGGCAAGCACCTGAGTACAATCTCTCACTGTATGGAGTCCGCACTGGCACTCGTTAGTGAATGGAGTGTCAATTGTGGGCTGGGCGTCAATCCACCTGAGACTGAATTGGTGCTTTTTAGTAGAAAGTAAAAAGTCGAAGACCTTGTGCCTCTTAGACTCAACGGGATCACTTTAACGGTCTCGGATAACGCCAAATACTTGGACGTAATCCTAGATAGCAAACTATCATGAAATAAACTATCATGAAATAAACACGCAGTATAGAGCGGATAAGGTCCTCGTGGCTATCTATACTTGTAAAAGAGCCATTGGTCGCAGCTGGAGCATAGAGCCCAGAGGGATCAACTGGATCTTTGAAGCGGTAGTTAAGCCCATTTTATTTTATGGTGTATTAATTTGGTGGGAAGCGGTAGGGAAAGACTCTCTTCGCAGAACACTTAATAAAATATTTCGGCTGGCAGCGACCCTGATAACAGGTGCGCTCAGGTCGACTCCAACGAAAGCACTCTTCACGATGATGAACTGGCTTCCGGTGGAGGGTACGGCCAAGCAGCTAGCTTTATTCTCGGCGATCAGGCTGAACGCTACATGCCCATGGTCACGAACTGATTATGGGCACTGCAGAATTCTGCGACAACATCAACTAATTCACAGCAACATTGATTATTTCCCACCGAAGCCTTACTTTGGTGGCCTATTCCTCTCACTTGTTGCCAGCAGGGAACAGTACCTCTCATCCCTCAACCCTGATGGAGCGATCAAAGTCTACGGATGGCTCCAAAAGGGACAACAGAACTGGCGGAGGTTTATATGCGGAAAACTTCAACGTAAGGGTCCCATTTAGGCTGCAGGGCGGCTGTAGCGTCTTGCAAGCTGAGATCTCCGCTATCACTAGGGCGGCAAGATGGCTTAGGTACTATAGGATATCGGAAGATATCTATATATTTACCGATAGCAAAACGGCCATCGCCGCTATAAATGGTGTATACACCACTTCCTTGGCGGTTGTCGAATGCCGGCTATCTATAAACGAGATAGCGAGACAGTCGAGAGTAACACTGGGTTGGGTTCCGGGACGCTCAGATTGTCCAGGGAACGATATTGCGGACGGAATTGCCAAACAGGGCGTGACATTGAGCAACTCGACGATATGCTACTTCGTTGGCATCCCTCTATCACATTGTAAATCACTGATACAGCTTGAATCATTCACGCTGGCACAATATAGGTGGGAACGCGAAGGCACCTGCCGCGTGGCTAGGTCCACGTGGCCCCATTACGACCTCAACAGGACACGAGATCTGCTCAGGCTCGGTAAAGGTCGAACGAAACTTAGTAATAGTGCTCACAGGGCACTGTAATATTGGGACCCATGCCAGAAGGATGGGTCTAAATCATAACGTCTGCTGCAGAAGTTGTAATGATGAGGAAGAGGAGGAGACTGTTCTTCATCTTCTATGTCATTGTCCGGCTCTAGCCAGCTTAAGGACGAGAATCTTGGGCGGTAGCATATTTCCAGAGTTGGAGAGTCGGGCTAATGTAGGGGTAGTCAGGCTATCCTTGTACTTAGTTCAATCGGGATGGTTTGACACGGCGGCAGGGCAGTCGTAATTTCCATGCCCTGTCTGCTGTAGGGTAACACAAAGGGACCGAATCAACGGACCCAAGTGAGTCACTTCTGCAGTCGTGACTGCCCTCCTTACCTAACCTAACCTAATCTTAAGGCAAAAACGAATTCCAAAATATAGTTTTTGTTTTAAGTGTAATTGTGCGATAGATAGAACTCCTTCGACATCGGCGAACAGGCAGTTAAAAATGGTAGATGTTAAGTGTATTCTTAGCAAATTTCAAAGTGAATCAATTGCTATCACTCACTTACCTAAATAACTTAATATGTATACTTATGTACATTTATATTTAAATTAAAAAAACGAAATGAAATAAAAACTAAAAATATTTGTCTATTAAACAGCATTGGCAAACTGTTTTTCAGATTGTAAGCTATAACGTTGGCAAACCGTTTTGGTTTCTTGTGTAAAAGTGTTTTCCAAGATATACAATTTTTGTACGATTGGCACTCTGCCTTTGCCCAGGCAGAAAAATACAATCGGGCCATCGTTGGCAAAGCGTTTTCTAAGGTGGCTCAAACGTTGGCAAGACGTAACACGTTCAACGTTTAAAGTGCTTTGCCAACACGAAAATGATAACGTCGATCCAAGCTCGGCCGACTGTTTTTGATGTCGATGGCCAAGCATTGTGAAAACTAAATATTAAGTGCTTTCCCAACATCATTCCATTGAGAAAAATACAATCGGGCCAACGTACGACGTTCAACGTTTAAAGAGCTTTGCCAACACGCAAATGATAACGTCGATCCACGCTTGGCCGATTGTTTTTCATGTCGATGGCCAATCATTGTGAAAACTGCAAATTTAGTTCTTTAGCAATACATCATTTTGTTTATTAGAACATTTCCCCAATACTATATTTTTGTTTAGTGAAACATTTTCCCAGTATCTCACTCTACAAAATGCCAATAAAGAAAAATAATATATTTTACCAATTCAATACGTTAAATATGTTTAATACTACTTATTATTTAAGTTATTTTTTAAGTTTAAAGGTTAAAAGTAAATTCATATGCATGCATATACACATATGCAATTTTAACGCGTTCTTCTTGCACTTCCTTGCTAATAGCTCCTCAAATAATATCCCATTATTATATCATCTTGTTAAAAATAGAAAATATTCACCTGGAAAAATTATAGAGACAGTTGAATCGAAAACACTATTTTCTTTTGTTAACATTTATGGCTATAAAATTACAACAGTTCCTCCTGATAATATTTGTTTATTAAATAATGGAAATGTTATGGTTCTATCAGAAATTTTCAGTACTAAACTTTCTATATACAAAGGTGATAATATTTACCTAAAAGGCTATATTTTTAGCAAAATGTTTGACTTTTTTGAGTATTCATTGTCATCTATGGACATAGGATTATATATCGTTGAGGATTTAGAGCAGAAAACAATTGAAATAGACATAAGGATGTTGCTATCACTCTTTTACATAAATAAATTATAAATACCCATGCACATTTATATTAAAATAAATAAAAACGAAAACAAATAAAAAGTAAAATATTTTTTTTAATAAAAAGCATTGGCAAATAATTTTTCAGGATGTAAACTGAAACGTTGGCAAACCGTTTTGGTTTCTGCTGTAAAAGTGCTTTCCCAGTGCTACAATTTTTGTACAGTTCGCAATTTCTGCCTGGGTAGAAGCGGCTCTTTAATCATCAAAAGGCAAGACACCAGGAGAAGATCGTATACCTTATTGAATGCTACTAAATTTATGTAGCAATATTTATTGTAGCGATGTATATCCACAAGCGTGGAAAATTGCTACTGTAGTCCCAATACAAAAACCTCTGAAAAATATTCATGATGTTGATGGGTACAGACCTATATCTCTCCTTCCTTGTATTAGCAAAATATTATATAAAATACTGGCGAAACGCCTCCTAATCAAGAAGCTTTCATGAGGAATTTAGGCGATCTAGTGACTTGACTTCATTAAAAATATTTTTTTTGCGGCAAACCATAAGTTTTGAAATTAACTTATTTGTAAGGAAGAGAATAAGTTCCTGGCATTCCAGGTTCCGCCACAAGCCACAAGCGTGGAAAATTGCTACTGTAGTCCCAATACAAAAACCTCTGAAAAATATTCATGATGTTGATGGGTACAGACCTATATCTCTCCTTCCTTGTATTAGCAAAATATTATATAAAATACTGGCGAAACGCCTCCTAATCAAAAAGCTTTCATGAGGAATTTAGGCGATCTAGTGACTTGACTTCATTAAAAATATTTTTTTTGCGGCAAACCATAAGTTTTGAAATTAGCTTATTTGTAAGGAAGAGAATAAGTTCCTGGCATTCCAGGTTCCGCCAATATGTTTATAAAGGACCTGGTTCGAAAAGCTCCGATACTGTGTCTTATATAGGAAGTGCGTAATCAATTTTGGAGAGAATGATCGAGCGGGTTATGTTGATCATAGATGACATATGAATCAAAAAGTGTTTAGATGTCAGGAGTTTTATGATGTTGAGTCTAGAATTCAAATTCTTTCTAAGTTGTATACAATGTTGTATGAAAGTAAAATGTTTGTCGAATATAATACCCAAGATTTTTAGTTGATCAACTGACTTGATTTTAATGTTGTTATATTGTATATCAGTGATGTTACAATTGTTTTTTCTGCAGATGTGGTGGACCTTGCATTTATTAATCGAAACTTTGGCTCCTGAAATTTCACGCCAGTTATCGACTTCTTTTAAAATAATAATCCGTTCCGCTAGTCTGATCAGATATTCTAATATTCGACTCTGAAAAATAAGTTGAATTTACATTAATTCAATTATTGTGAACTTAAGCCGACTTCTTTTAAAATATTTAAAAAGGAATCCTTTACTTCACTATTATTATTCTGTTTGCTGAACAGTATTGCGTCGTCTACGTAGATAGCATGTTCGATGGATCTCTGTCTAGAAAATATTACGCTGAGCGTATTAAATGTAATTAGGAATAGCACGACTGAAAGAGGGAAACCCTGCGGTATACCGTTGTGTAGGGGAGATGTGTTGTGTAGGGGACGTAATACATTTCTTTACAAATGTTCCATTTTTTAACTGGGTCAACACAATATGGACGCCGATCCGATCGAAGGCTCTCTCAAAGTCGGTTGATAGTATGCTAACATGGTTTTTCCTAGACAGTGCATTGTAGATACAGCGCTGGAGGTAAAGACGAACATCGTGAGTACCTTAATTCCTCATGAAAGCTACTTGTTGGTTTTCATGAACCACATGAGGCGTTTCGCCATTATTTTATCTAATATTTTGCTAATACAAGGAAGGAGAGATATAGGTCTGTACCCATCAACATCATGAATATTTTTCAGAGGTTTTTATATTGGGACTACAGTAGCAATTTTCCACGCTTGTGGATATACATCGCTGCAATAAATATTTGTCAAAATACCGAGTTTAAATAAAAATAAATCTTTTATTTTAATGTTTATTTATTATATGGAAAATAAAGTATAATGGAATTCAATAATCTATTGACAATAGTCTTTTATTCGTCGACCGTAGGCATCAGGCTGTCTGCTCGTTTCAACTTCTCGACACCAACTTACTTTGACTTTGACAGCTCGGCCTCTCCTGAAATCACGTCCACATTGGACGGGCTTATATCGGGCTCGTCATCTTCGGAATCACATTCTAACTGAATCTATGGATTATCATGACACCATGGCTTTATATGGTCACTTGACATCACATTACAGTACTTTCTCTGCGTTATGGGCAAGTCCGGCAAATCTTCGACAATGTATCGATCCTTACCCAATACCTTTGTTACGACATATGGACCCTTATATTTTGGATCCAATTTATGAGATTCTCCTGTAGCTTGTGGAACATAGTCGACCACAACTAAATTACCGATGCTATAAATGGTGGATTTTACATGACGTTCGTCGTAACGCTTCTTCCATTTTTCTCGTTGATTTGTAATGTTTTCAGCAGGTTGCGTCTTGTTTTCTTGGAAATCGCAGTCCTCGCTCACCTCATCATGCATGGCTTGTATAATTCTGTTGCAGCTTACATCCCTCGGATTAAAATTAAACACCAGCTCATTAGGAGTAAACTTAGTTATAGCATTTGTTTGAGAATTGATGCTCCACTATATTTTAGGCATATGTTTGTCCAATTCTTTAGAATTTTCTGTTGAACATCTTAGCGCATTCAGAAACGTCTGATTAGCCCTTTCGGCTTGGCCATTAGCTCTTGGAGTTCGCACTGCGGTTTGGATGTGTTGAATCCCATATCTTTCTGTAAACATCTGAAATTCTTTCTAGGTAAATGCGGTACCTTTGTCCGAAATAATTCGTAAGGGCTGACCAAAATGTACATTATTCTGCCACGAATTTTCGGAAAAACACGGTGACCAAGGAATTTACGTACATCTGAAACATTTTCTGGTTTCGGGAACTCATCGATGCATGATGTTTTTTCGTTCCCCGGACGAATACCACTGTAGTCTATAATATGGCCCAAAAATGTGACCATTGTTTGCATAAACGCGCATTTTGATGGCCTTAGGGTGAGACCCGCCTCCTTTAAGGCTGCCAAAACCTCACTGAGAATTTCTACTCCTTTGTCGACCATCTTGCTTGGAATGATGACCTCGTCAACATAGTTTACGACATTCCTGCGATGCTTTAACTTTCGTATCATTTGAGTAATCATTTTCTGAAAGACCATAGGAACATTTACTAGTCCAAAAGGCATAACATTGTACTTGTACAATCCATCTGGTGTCAAAAATGCGGTTTACTTCTTACTTGTTTCGCTTAAGGGAATTTGATAATAACCCGAAGTCATATCGAGGGTGGTAAAGTAGGTGTTACCTGCAAGTAAAGACAGCTGTTCCTCCACGACAGGCATAGAATACTGTTTTTTAAGTGTTGCTGAATTAAGCGCCCGATAGTCGGTGCACATACGACATTCCCCATTAGATTTTTGCACTACCAAAACTGACGCAGCGTGTGGTGAAGTACTCGGACGAATGATATCGAACTGAAGAAGATTATCGATGATGTCCGATGCCTTTGACTGAAGGGTACTTGATATCTTTTGCCCACAATTGGCCGGTCTGTAGAAACAGTTATTTCCATCTTAGTGTCCTTACACTGCCTCGAACTCGTCAGGTATAATGTAAATGTTCGTCTTGATAACATTAGCATCGATGACCACAGTTCCCTTGAACATTCGTGTAGCTTCTACAATACCTTCTCCAAAACCACTCATGACCTGTGATATTGACTGTTGAGTCACGTTTGATGAGACAGATGATTTCGCAATCAGTGTAAATTTACTACCAATATCGGCGAATGCTAAAAACGGCTGTCCATTGATCGTCACCTGCTTTAGTACCGGAGGACTTACGTTGGCCTTTTTCCCGTCCTTTACAATAGCAACTGTTGACTTAGATCTGCACTGATTCTCATTATGACCAATCTTTGAACATATTACACATCGTTGTTTTCTTTGGGGTTGTGGGCATTTTGCAGCAATGTGCCCCCAATTATTACAGTTAAAGCACTTTGGCCCCTTGCGTTCATTATTCGATTCAGTCACCATTCATTTTTCTCGTCATCTATTCTCTTTTCATGAAACTTCATTGGTGGCATTGCCGTAGAAATATTATCAAATGAGTTTCATAATTCATTACATGTTTGTAAGATAACATTGAAAAATCATCCACATTACCTTTTCGTCCAATGGCCAACATAGAGTAATAATATTCAACCAGTGTCTCACTATAGTTTCGTTTACGTGCCATCAATTCTCGGTGTACATCGGCAATACTAACTTTACAAGGGAAATCCTTTAAAAATTTGTGTTTAACTTGTTTCAATAATTGGTAGAGCATCTATCTAATTCTTAGCAAGACCCTTCATCTTATGATGCACTGCAAATAAAATTGTTTCATCTGACCAATTATGCAGTTGTTGCAGCCTTTCAATTTTGTCTATAAACTGTGTCGACGTTATGGTTTTCTTAATCGGGTCAAACTCCGGAATCACTACTAGATAATCGTTAAGAGCACCTGCTAATCCTGACGAATTAGTCGCACTATTGCTACTGTGGTTATCGACAGCTGAATCTTATCTGTTAATCTGCACCTGCGCTTTAGTTTGTGACTGTACGGCTTCTACCGTGTGTCCAGACCTTAATGTCAACTGACTTACGCTTTGCGCCAAACTCAATACCAAACTTCTCAAGTCAGCAATTTCGCGCCGCCATTCATTCGCTTGCTCATCAAAACCCTGCAAATCATCCTGCAACACCTCGTCGTCGATTTCCACTTTTTCTGACCCATACGCTTCAACCAGTTTTAAAATCTTTTCGGACTTATTACCAGACATTGCAATTTTTTATGTCTCAGCAGTTTATTTATCTGCTCCACTTTCATTGTGTAAAAATTTATCTTCATTTTTCGATCGTTGATTTCTTAAAATAAAACTTCCACCAAATTTTTCCACAAAACCTCTGATCATTTGTCTTTTTCCCTACAACTCCCTCTACTCGTTGCACTTTTAAATGTCATCCCTTTTTCTTTTCTATTCGTTGAAATTTCTAAACGTTATTCCTCTTTTCTTTCTTTTAGCAATCACTTGCAAAAAACTATGCATATGTTTGTACGTGTTTCTTTTGGGTAACTTTGGTTATTTGGTTTCTTTTATTTGGTTAACTTCTTTCAGATGAGAAAAAATATGTACTACACTAGTAATACGGAGAAGAAATAGATTATTAATTGATTGGTACCAAAAACCAACTTCTTCAAGTAGAATAATTAATTATTATTCTACACATCCAAAACGAATAATTATTAATACTGCAAAGAATCTAATAGAAAGAATATTATCAATAAGTGATTTGGAATTTCATGAGAAAAATAGAAAGATAATTTTAAATATATTAAATGCTAATAGTTTCCCCCTTCACTTGTCTTGCAAATTAATAAGACAACATAGATATCAGAGGAGATGTTCAGTCATTGTTTCTGAGCCAAAAATTTATAAATCATTGACATATGTACCCGGAATGTCTGAAAGATTAGAAAAATCTAAAATATTTGACAATAATAAATATAGAATTGCACATAAGATGTACGATACATTAGGCAAATTATATAGTAAGACCAAAGATAAAATACGAAAATTAGACAGATCTAATTTAGTTTATAGAATACCATGCAGTGGTAATAATACAGAAAATTGTGGCAAGGTATATGTAGGTACAACTAAAAATAAGTTGAAGACTAGATTAGCTGGACATAGATCAGATCAAAAATACAGAAACACTGTAGTCTCACAAAAAACAGCCTTATCATCCCATTGTTTTAATTCAAATCATAATCCCGATTTTAATAATGTAGCAATTTTAAATACGGAAATTAATTACAAAAGACGTTATATGTTAGAAATGCTGCAGATTATAAACATTCCAACAAGTAAAAGGATACATTTTAGAGCAGATACAGCTAGTGTAGCGCATACCTATAGATATTTATTACATAAAAACAAAAACGGAAATTGAATTATTAAAATCTATTTATATTATTTTGTTTCCGTTGTTGTGTATATTTAAAAATTGTTCAATTTTTCATTTTGACAATTATATTTTTTTTGTTATTTGAAAAAAAAGCTTTTTTATTTGAAATATGTTAAAACTTTTAATTGTTGTTATTATTTATTGACAATTAAACATATTTCCCTGAAGAAGCCACACAAAGAAGTGGCGAAATATTGGATCATTAAATAATTTTTTATAAAAAAGAAGACCTTAAGCTCGATTAATATATACATATAAATAATTAACTAAGAAGGCCGAAGTAATTAGTTTGAATTAAATGTACTAATTTTATCAAAAACTAGGTAATAGATCTAATTTGAATCATAGTAATAAGATAAATAAGTACCACTTATTACTTTGTAAGCCATTAATAAAGTACTACCGATTACAAAAGTTTTTGCTGGGTTCTTTATATACTCAATTCATAAATATTGTGACTAAGATTGCTAAAATAAAAACATTTCTACTTTAATAAAAGTAATATCTTTATAAAATTCTTCTTCGTCTTAAATGGCTATTACAGAACGTTTGTTCCTGTAGCCGAACGAAGAATATTCTTCCAAGCGCCTCGATCTTCCGCGCTCCTTCTCCAATTTATTACACCAAGCTTTGAAATGTCTTCCTCCACCTGATCTTTCCATCGGAGTTTTGGTCTTCCTCTTCTGCGTGAACCATCACCAGGCGCGTATTCGAATGCCTTTTTAGCTGGAGCATTTTCTTCCATTCGCACAACATGACCTAGCCAACGCAATCGTTGTAGTTTTATACATGGTTCATACGACACCGATATTCTCCGTCAACGCAGATGGGTCCATAAATTTTACGAAGAGTTTTTCTCTCGAATACCCCAAGTACTGCCTCGTCTGCTTTCGCAAGTACCCATGCTTCAGAGCCATACAACAGCACGGGTAGTATCAGTGACTTGTAGAATGTGATTTTTGTCTGTCGAGAGATGGCTTTGCTCTTAAACTGCTTACTTAGTCCAAAGTAGCATCTATTAGCCAGTATAGTTCTTCTTTTAATTTCAAAACTGATGTTGTTTGTTTTGTTTATGGCGGTGCCGAGGTAGATAAAATCGTTGACTATTTCAAAGTTGTAGTTTTCAACTTCCACTGTTGGCCCGAGTCTACTGGACGTCCTGTGCATTGATACCATCAGCTTTGTTTTATCTGCGTTTACCACCAGACCCACTTTAGCAGATTCTTTTTCGACTTTTTTAAAGGAGGCAGTCACTGCTCGCAATGTTCGACCCATGATGTCAATATCGTCGGCATATGCGAGTAGCATGTGTTGTTTTGTGTGTAGTGTGCCAGTTCTATTCACATCTGCGTCTCGTATAATCTTTTCCAGCAGGATATTAAAGAGATCACACGAGAGACTATCTCCTTGTCTGAAACCTCGCTTTGTACTGAATGGCTCGGAGAGGTTTTTTCCTATTTTGACTGAAGATCGCGTATCAGTAAGGCTCATTCTGCAAAGTCGTATAAGTTTTGCCGGGATACCAAACTCAGACATGGCCTGAAACACCTTTGATCGTATGGGGCTGTCGAAGGCGGCTTTGTAGTCGACAAAAAGGTGGAAGGTGTCGATTTGTTTCTCTTGGGTCTTTTCCAGGATTTGGCGTAGTGTGAATATCTTTAATCTTTATAAAATTATCATTAAAAAAATCTATTATATTTGACTTTTGCATTTTGGATTATCTACCATAACTTCCATATGAAATATTTTTCAACCCACATCTTGGTGGCGTATAAGCGAAAATGGACTATAGACCTTATGTACTAAATAAAAAGTGTTTTGTGTGTATTTGATTTATTATAGATGACAGAAAGGTGAACATTTTGGAATATGTATATCGCAAATTCTACTATAAGCGGTGTGGTTTGCCAACTAATTAATTAAAAATCTAAAGATTAGATTTAACGAGAGACGAATTCAAGTTTTAAATACAATTATTTTATAACCACTGATGAAGACATATTTCCTGCTAGCAATACTGTTTAAAAAAGACTATAATTTGTACACTAATACTGCATTTACATTGTCTAGATTTCGAGACAATTTGATTTGAAATCTTTAACGAAATCTATATCGTTTAGATTTACATTTTCCAAGATTTCGTATCCAAGACAAAAGCTTTTGACTGAAATTTATCTTAAACTGTAACCAAAAAGTGCCGGCTTAGCTAATTAACACACATTTTATGGAAGATTTTTGTATTCTTGTAGCTTATTCACTCTATTTTTATATAAAAATGTTGTACAGGGTGTAAAAAATAAATAAAAACACTAGATTTTGAGTAGATTTCGTCCAAATCTACTAACAAAGTAGATTTCGTTTTGTATGGAAAATCTACTAAAAACCGACTAGATTTACCTCGAAATCCCAAAATTACTAGATTTTGAGACAATGTAAATGCCCTATAACATGTGCAATAATGCTTTAATAAAAAAAAGATTGTACCGCCATGGTCCAAAAGTACATTTTGTTTTATAATTGGTACAATGTCAAAAAATCATTTTCCATCCCTGTCATCACTACATGCATGCGTGTTGACAAAGTATATTAATACAAGTACGCTCACATCGTCTGGTTAACATCAGCTGATTTCTACTAAATTGTCAAATTATATTTAATTTCTTTTTCCAGTTTTTACCCAGCAAACATAAAATACATTGTTTGAAACAAATAGTGTTTTAAAATAAATTTTTATTTTATTTTTGTATAAATTAGGATCATATCGAATTAGTTTATAATAGCCTCGCCATCTGGTAATTGTTCTCATTATATATCGTAAAATTAAATGCAAACGGACGTAACTACACTTTTATTTTTTTTACAGCAGAAGCAAAAAAAAATATTTGAATCCTATTAGAATTTTGTAAATGAAATAAAACAAAACGAAAAACTGCAAATTCAAAGCACCCTTAACACCGTTGTTTATAATCTCAGGCAATACATGCATTTGTATATAATTTACGTCGTTTAGCATTAAAAAATATATGAACTTGCAGTTATGTCCGTTTAGATTTCTCTAATAAAGTCGGCGTTTTTGATGGCAGGAATCTAAAATTTTGCGTGAACGTCCATTTGCATATAAGGTGACGATATGTACCTCTTTATTGAATCTGAGACTATATTTAGAATGCTACGAAATAGATTTTTCTGATATTTTAATTCGTCCTAGAAGTGATTTGAAAGAAGTGAAAGTTTAGTTCTTTAAAAAGTACTTATACTTTTTTAGTTCCACATTTGAAAAATGTAAAAAAAACTTATAAATAAATATATTGGCATTTCCAGAAAAATTCAGCTTTTGTCGCGTTCGTCGTCAAACACTTAAGCTGTTTTTTTTCAATAAAAAACTTTATTTTTTTTACTTCTTTATATTTATGCGTAGCACATAATTAGCTCTAAATTAAGTAAAAGAAAAGGGAAACAACACTTGAGTTTTTCTTTGATAAAAAAACAACCTTTAGTGCTTGGCGACGGACGCGACAAAAGTGAAGTTTATCTGGAATTTCCCATATGTATACGTCCCCAATTTGAGAAACCATTTGCTATTCTTCTTCAGAAAGGTATATTTTAAATATGAAACCCATATGTTTGTTGGGTATATGGTGCTTAAATATGTGTGTGTGTTTTTAGCAATTTAAATTGCTTATAACTCCCAAGATATTCAGCGGTTTTTTGTAAGTCTTGAGTAGTCCAGTTCTATGATTTAACGGTATTCAACGGTATGCTTTCAGTTCAAATCTGCAGCATATTTTGCGCGTAAAAAATTAACACAAATTTTACTTATACATATATTAATATTAAATTTACAAATGTAAACATTTTATTTATTTTCTTTTGTTTGCTTTTGTTAACCCTTTTATGCCGACTTCTTGTTAAATACAAACCCCCATATTCATAAAATTTAAAATGAGTTTGAAATGCATTTTATTTCAAAATTTTCATAGAAAGTTTTCTTTAAATGCATTTTATTTTTTATGAATATGGGGGAACGTTTTTATATGCATTTGGCTGGGGAGCCATTAAATGAATTGTAATTGAACTTATTCGATTAATTGTTTAAGTAGTTGTATGAAATTTTTACGCAATGTATTTGTGTTATTTAATATAGTTAGTTTTAGTTACTTGCTTAGTCTTACTGAAACTATGTAATACGTATTTTTGGCCTTGATGGCTTTGTATTACAATATGGATGATAAAAATAAATAAATAAATATTTTAATTTCAACATTTTCCCTCTACCATCTTCAACAGCAAAAATCTACATATTTTAACAGCATCGCAAATATACATACATATGATTATATATTAGCAATATTTTGGTCAGCCATTATATGGTAACAAACACACGGCATTATTTATAATGAAAAATTGGCATAAAGTTAGCATAAGCGACGAAATTGAACTTGGTCTTAATGAGTTCCTCCATACAATTTTGCACTAAAAATCGGCGCATTATGTAGCTAGAATTCTAGCGTTATTTTTACTGTAAAATTGTATGACAAAACTCGTTAAGATCATTTTCAATTTTGCCACTTATGCTAACATCATGCAAATTTTTCATTATACATAATGCTGATAGAAATTAAATTTAAATTGTGTATTAAGTATTGGCAATTTTGGGTAATTGTATAAAATATAATCGCGCGGAATATGTATATAGAAGTTCAAGTTGTGACTACAATAATTTGTCCTAGAATAAAGAAAAGTTTGGCAAGTTTTCTTTATTTTACGACAATTTGTCGAAGTCACAAATTCGACTTCACCATACATAATCCGGGTGAGTGTCTTTCTACAATTTGTATTTTCGTGCTGTTTGATTTATTTGGCCAAGTGTATATGTATGTAATTTGAGTATATGAAGAATTATTCAAGCTAATCAGGCCTAACGTATTTAATGTTAATTAAACAAATTTATTACATATTGTACCCAACGTTTCGTCAATTGTTTGTTGGGTTCTTCAGGGGCTTTCGTTTATTTAAATTTCAAAAACATTACCTGCCTGGCTCACGATGTCGACAAGTCGAGTTCGTTCTCATGTTTACATATATTGAGAACAATAATAAAAAAAATTAAATTTGTTTTTGTTTTCAATATAGATATGAGAACAAAGATAATCAGATTTTACACAATTTTACATAAATATTACAATAAATAATTGCATTTTAATATTAATTTATTAAAATTATTAAACCACTAAGATATTTTAAGCAAATTGTATTTTCGTTGGTATATTAAGATGTGTATACTATGGTGTACTAGGGTGGTGAAACGGTTAATCAATATTTTTCATTTTCTTCTTTACATAGTTTTTGACAATTCAGTAGAAAATACAAAAACAAAATGCCTGTTGTTTTTGTTGTTGTAGATGTGAGCGTACTTGTATTAATATACTTTGCGCGTTGATGTCTTTATTTTTTGCTTTCTGTATTTTATTCATCTTAAACATATTTGTTGCTGAGCGTCATACAAATAGTCTTCGTTGAACCAAACAAGCACATCACCACTACATGCATGCGTAGTTGTCCCCGGTTGTCCAACTCGTCGTAGAGGACGACTACTTAGGAAAATTTCGGAATTTGTCATGCACGATATTTGTCGATATTTGTCGGGCCATGGCAACTAGTTGGTAGAATTGTCCGTAAGCTAGTCTTGCAACGTATTTGTATAATTTCGTTACAACAAAAAGCACTACTCTTCGTATATCAGCAAATGAACTTCTTGTTTACATTGTCGCTCAGTCTGTCACCAGTTTGAATCATTTGCTAAAATTGAGTGAAATTAAGCTGATGAAAAGTTCCGTTACAATGTCTATTAAAAGTTCTTGTATACTCTCTGAACGACAAATTCCTCAAATTGTTATTTTAGAACACGTGTAAAAGAGACACAAACGAAAAAATGTAATGTGGACATTTCTGAGGATGTTATCATTTACATGGTTATTAATGGAAAGATGGGTGACAGTGTCGCTCTTGTTGTAATGTATGAACTTAGCGGCCATTTGTTCGAAAATCAGAGTTGGAAAATAAGCTAAACAAAACTTTTGCTTTCGCTTTGTTTTGTGTTTTTCAATGTGTAAAACAAAACAAACACAACCAGAATGATAGTCCCATTTAGTTTTGTATTGTTTGTGCTTGTATACACAAAATGTACATTAACTTAAATTTACGCAGCTAGAAAAGAAAATAACAACAACAAGAAAATACATTTGCAAACGTTTCCGGATTGATTTGCTCATCATAGTAGATAATGTGTTAGTGTATTTATGCTAAATACAATGAATTATTCAACGAAATACATTTCTGCTTTTGTTTTGTTGTTGTACAATTGAAACGGGATATTAAAGCATGCAGATGATGAAAAGCCAATTGTTTTGTTTAATTTTTTTGGCATTGCAAAAGTATTTGTTTTGGTTTTGCTTCCGTACGAAGCGATTAAAAATATTTTAAAAGTTTGTGTCTTCGCATGAAACGTTTGCGAAAAGTTTTGTTTGTTTGCACACTCTGTCGAAAATGTCCTCACTGATCTGTTAAGCTGTCACCAACAGCTCATCGTCGCTTTAATATTGTCATGCATCGGTCTTGCAAGATGTCTGAACGGCATGGCCGGGTGAACATTCATTTCATCCAACATTGAGTTGTGTTGCATTATCAAATGGGAATAAAAATTCTAATGTATGATGATGATGTGAGTAAAGCACGTTCGGTTAATCGACTCACACATACTTAATTGAGGCATTCACCACTTTGATGCTTATTTTACACAACGTAGATTTTTTGGCGTTATTTCTAGGGATGTAACGAATACCGATACCGATACCGATATATCGGCGATACTTCAGATTTTCCGATACATCGGTATCGGCGATATTTTACTGTCGATACGACGATATTTAAAAAATTTTTTTCAGTTTTTTTTAAACAAATTATTTATTTTTTTTTTAATTTTACCACGAACTAAATTCATTTCGTTATTTTTTAAATCTTATTAATATCAATTTTAAAAATTAATAATATTTTACGCTGTTATTTTGCAAAAACAATAATTTATTTATTGTTAATTTTACCATGAACTCAAATTCAATTCGTTGTTTTTTAAATCTTATTCCCAGCAAAAAAAGACATTATAAAGAAATCATGAAAATGTAGCAGTCGCGATCCGGAAATATTGCGAATTTGGATAATTTCTAATTAGTTTCACATTTGCTTGTCATTGCAAGAAGTTCTCTTTTTCCATTACCAATCACCGAATTTGAAGTGATGTTAGGACAAATTTCTTTTTCGGTGTTCTATAATGATTCCTCAAATAATTCTGGAAAAAAAGCCGACTTCAGTATAAAGAGTAATATACTTGATGGAGTTCCATATAAACAATTTTGAAAATCGGTAAGCCAATGGAGGAATTGTGCTCTAATAAATATTTTGGGTGGAGGCGTGGAAGACTTGCCCCACAGATTTTCGTAGAAAAATTATGCGACCAAACTCTAGGCAAACCATTTCAAACAAAAAATAAATTTTGGAATTCGGCCCATAAATGGAGGAGCTATGCGATAATCAATATTTCTGGGGGAAGGGGAAATCCCGCACAGATTTTAGAGAACAATTATGGTACCAACCTGAAGGGGGGTTTGCAGCAAATTTCACAACTAATTTTCGAAAAAAAACTGTAGTCAAACCCTTTCAAAAAAAAAATAAAATTTTGATAATCGGTTCCCAATGACAAAGTTATACATGGTTCCCCCTACCATTTTCGAAAAGAATTATGGGGCTAAACTACTAGCGAACCCTTGCAAACAACACAAGAATTTTGAAAAGCTGTTCACAAATGACTTACTTATGGATTGGTGGGGAGGGGGAGCAAACTTGGTTCTCCGATTTTCGACAAAAAAAAATTGGAACCAGTTTTTGTCAAACCCTTTCAAACAAAACAAGAATTTTGAAAATCGGTTCACAAATGACAGCAATGGGGGGAGCGAATTTCCCCCTCCGATTTTCAAAAAAAAATATGGGACCAAACTGCAGGCAAACCCTTTCCAAATGACATAGTTATGGATTGGTGGGGAGGGGGAGCAAACTTGCTTCTCCGATTTTCGACAAAAAAAATTGGGACCAGTCAAACCCTTTCAAACAAAACAAGAATTTTGAAAATCGGTTCACAAATGACAGCAATGGGGGGGAGCGAATTTCCCCCTCCGATTTTCAAAAAAAATATGGGACCAAACTGCAGGCAAACCCTTTCCAGCAAAAAAAGAATTTTTAAAATCGCTTCACAAATGACAGAGTTATGCGTGTACAAACATAAAAAAGTAAAAAAAAAAACACACACGAATTGATAACCTTCTTCTTTTTGGAAGTCGGTTAAAAAAGGATGAAAAATTACCTATTTTCAGAATTTATTTCTTTTTATGCGAATTTAAACACAAAACTGTGTTTTCATGTAAATTTAAGTGAATAAATATAAACTTTTAGCAGACTTTTAATAATTAAGCTAATAAGTTATTTAGAAGAATATTAGTTGATAAATGTCCTTTAAAAAATCAATTTTTTAAAAAGCATGGCGAGTATTTTTTTAAAATTATAAAGTAATTACAAATTTGTACTGGCTTTTCTACTAATGATCTGCATATTTTTATTATAGATTCTTTGAAAGCAATGAAAATGTAGTTCCTTAAAAATTACTTCCAATTTTATATACTGTATTAATATCTATTTTAAATATTAATAATCTTTTACACTGTAATGTTGCATAATAAAAAAATTTCCCTTCTTGAGTTTTGTTAATCTAAACTTGAACTCAATTTCAATATTCGTATCGGTATCGGAATCGGTATCGGCGATATTTATTTTTAAGTATCGGAATCGGTATCGGATCGGCAAAACGGCGTATCGTTACATCCCTAGTTATTTCATGTGAATAAAAATTTGAATGCATGATGAAATCAACAAAATCTTATGATTTTACCATTCTCTGCTGCACAACAATGTACATTTGTGAGACTATAAATTTTATGTGGGTCACTCTTAGAATAAAGTGCATACTCCAACAAAATCTTGGTGGTATAGGAGGGGGAAACGGGTACGACCATACAAAGTAATTAATCATTTTAGTATATCTACAGAACTACAACAGTGACGCTATCTAAAGTTGATATGGGTGGGTAGCTCTTAGAATAAATTGAAAGTTCCAACAAAATCTTTGTGGTTAGGAGGGGGAGGCGGGTACCACCTACACAAAGTAATTATGTATTAATTTTCTTTTATCTGCAGAACTACAGTAGTGAAGCTCCCTAAATCGGATGTAGGTAAGTGAAAGTTTCAAAAAAACTTTGGCGGTATAGGAGGTTGAATACGCGTAGCCCCATACAAAGCAATTATTAATTTTAGTATATTAACAGAACCACTATAGTGAGTCTCTAAATTTTATGTACTTTGGTAACTCTTGAAACAAAGAAAAAGATTCCAACAAAAGTTTGGAGGCATAAGATGGGGAGGTGGTCACCCTCATACAAAGTAATTGTAAATTAACCTATATCTATAGAGCTACAATAGTGAGGCTATTTAAATTTAATGTAGGTAGCTCTTATAATGAAGTGCAATTTCCTGTAAAATATTGTAGGTATAGTATGGCAAAGACGGCTATCCCCCATACAAAGCAATTATTATTTTTCCTTTATCTGCGAGACTAAATTTTTGTAGCTTAATCTGAAAACAAATTGCGATTCTCAACAAAAGTCTGTGGTATAGGAGGAGTGAAGGCTAACAACCCCCACACAAAGTAATTTGTAATAAGCCTAGCCTCACGCGGTGTGGTTCACTACCCCATTGTTGTGAAGATAAAAGAAAATAATTTTTTTTCAGTGTAACAAAATTAATAGAGTTTCGCTATTTCAGTGTTTTCATTACTTAGTATTTTGAGTAGAAGATACACGAAAAAAGAATGCGGTTTTTTAATGTACATTTCTTTAATTTATTTCATTGCGATGGCTGTGGCGAAGCTCACCGGGGCGGCTAGTATATAAATATTTTTTTCTAATTTACATCTAAAAAATAACAAAATATAGCAGTAAAAGACTTAAAGTGAAAACAAAAATCATATTGTGACGCAGAGACAAGTACAAGAAATAACTAGAGAAGTAAGTTGACATTAGCTGTTGAAAGTTGCACAACATTTTCAAAAGGGGCTTCATGAAACACGCCTTGTAATTATGCTCAATTGAACAAATGACAATTTTAATCGCTTTCATGAAAACCCTTATTGTAATTTTACTTGGAATAGATCAATATTTATTTATTCTTCCATTACAGAATTAAAAAAATGATGCACAAAATTCTCTTTCAACGCATAACTAAAATTAATATTTTCTTGTTTCAGAAAGGTGTAAACTATTACTGTTCCGCTGCTAATTCATTGAGTAGATATGAGTAATTTAAGCAATAGTGTTGATGAAGTTGTTGAATGCCCTTTGTGCATGGAACCTCTAGAAGTAGATGATCTTAATTTCTTCCCATGTACTTGTGGATACCAGGTATGATTAATAATACTTATTGAATATTGTTAATAAAATTATCAAAAAAAAAAAAAAATGAACGCGCTCAATATGAAATAGTGTTTTCATGATTTCTTGAGCACTTCCTTCTTCGAATGCATCGATGACATTCAGCATCGTAAATCGTATATAAAGCTATAGTTTTTGAACTCATTAAAAATCCATGCGATGATTGGTCTATTTTATGCTTGTGAATACAATCACAAAAATACAGCCTCATGTTGACAATAATAATAAATTCAGTAAAGCAATGCATGACATTATTCAGAAAACGGAGTGTAACGAAAACTGATGCATGCATAGCTTGTCTTCTACAAATGTAAACTAACACTCTTAAAAGCAACGAATACTTAACGAATGGTTTTAATGCTGATAGAATAAATTACCGTACATGCTATAAGTTGTATTGTAAAAAAATTAACCTAAACGTTTTTTGTGTTTCTTTGGAAATAATCTCAAGTGAAATAGCGAAAATCATTCATTTTGCGAAATTACACAGGTCGATACAACTGTCGGAAACTGTCGAATTCATTGAAAAAGTGTCAACTTAAACTAGGGAACAATCTGACCAGTGCAAATTTTTATGAATACTTCAAATCACTTCTGTTTAATGTTCATTATGATTTTAATTTGTCGTCGGCAACTACTGATAATATCGATCCATTTCTTGATTCTCCTTTTGAGTATAAGGAGCTGGTACTACTTTTAAAATCAGCCAAACTGAATAAAGCCCCAGGACAAGACAGAATTTCTTATGAGTTTTACAAGAATACCCCGCAAAGTTTTTTAAACGAAATTCTGACCGTGCTTAACACCATTTTCCTACGTGAAGACATTCCAAAAAGGGTGACGTTAATATCGTTTCAAATTATAGAGGATTATCACTCCTGGGCTCTACATACAAATTATTTACAGGCCTCATTCTCAACCGTATTAATACATGGGTGGATTGCCACAATATAATTAATGAATATCAAGCCGGTTTCCGCAAGAATTATTCCACTGTGGATAACTTATTTAACATAACCAGTGTAGTGAATCTTAACTTCAGCCAGAAAAAGAAAACATATGATTTTTTCGTCGACTTCTCTTTAGCGTTTGCTATAATACCGAGAAACTTACTGTTTTATAAGCTAAATATTTTAGGACTCTCCCAAAAATTAGTACGTATATTAGTGAAACTGTACAACAACACAGCCAATCAGGTTTGGGATGGTGTCTCATCATCAGAACCTTTTATTGTCACGCAAGAGGTTAAGTGAGGCTGTTTGCTTAGCCCAGTGCTGTTCTCGTTATACTAGAATGATCTTCTTTCATAACCACCTTCGAGGTGGCATCATTGTTGCTGATACGGTGATAAAAGTACTACTATATTACGCATACGACATCGTTTTATTGTTAGACTGTCCAATAATGCTACAAAATATGATTGACGCTTTGTTTATGTACTGTACTAAATGATATCTGAAAATAAATTTGAATAAATCCAAGATAATGGTTTTCAGAACTGGTGCAAGGATAAGTCAAGGTCTGTCATGGAATTACGGTGATAATCAGATAGATATAGTTAACGAATACAAATATCTAGGAGGCACTCTGACCTACAATTTGTCTTAAGAAACATATTACAGCTAAACTTGCATCGTCAAAATTCGCCATAAACACCACCTGGTTGAAATATATTCACCACCCCAAAATAAATCTTTCGAATAAAATGAAGATTTTCCATGCTGCTGCAAAATCCATAATGTTCTATGGTGCCCAGGTATCGTGTTTTATTAGATTTGAAGAAGTTGAGAAACTTTTGCGATATTTTTTAATGAAATTACTTTTCCGCCCACGAAATACGCCAAATTATATGCTGCATATAGAAACTGGTATACCTCCGCTTTATCTAGAAACTAAATTCGCATTTTATCTATATTATATATATTAATGAAATTTTTTATCTGAAATTCTACTTATTTTTGTAACATTTCTAAATAAATCATATCTATCTACTTAAGGGTAAATACGACGACGTAGCTTGCACCCAATTAGGAATTATGGATTAATGTACTTTACGAAAAGGGACGAAATATATTGCTGAAAATTTAATTTGTTAACAAGCTGTTTTATTCTAACACCAAGAGCTACAGAGTTGGAAAACCTTTATCAATAAAATTAAGTTAAAATTTTAAGAGTTAATCATGTTGAAAACGGGTCAATTAGAGGATGTAATTTCAAATTATAGCTCGACAATTAGATTAATTTACGCCCTATTCAAGGAGTGCAAACTATGTTCGTGTATATTTTAAAAACTTATAAGAATTGTTTCTGATAGGCTGATACCATCCAGACGGTGAAGTTATGGTGGGTGCGTTGTAAAGAGCTGCCGCTAGTGATATTGTTGGTAGCTAAAGATTTGTATTTTAAGTGACCTTTATCTGGACCCGCTAAGCAATTGTACAGAAAATTATTGTCTGATGTGGCTGGCATTGCGAGACTTTCATAATAAAATTTAATTTTTCTTCCAAGCGTAGTTGTTTCGTCACGGTATTTTAAATATATTACAAGGCCACAGTTAAGGCAAGACGTAGTTAGGGACACCAGACAATGATGCGAAGCAATTATTCCACGTGTCTATGTAAAAAGTAAAATGGAAGTACACTGAGTATACTCATACATATATGCATGCTTACGGTTTTCTATAAAGTACCGTTACCTATGTAAAATCTATAACCTCCACAAAAAAATCTTCTGGGGTAAAGAAAGATATACTGTTAGCTTTCCACAACTTAGGCAAGCGTTGTTACTCCAAGAATATGGATATTCTGTGGATGGTGCACTAAAATCCAAATACATTGTTCTGTACAAAATTTTTAGGGTAAATTCCCACAAGTTTCTTACCTTAAGCCCTTATGACACTACATTTTTCTTATATTGTTTTGCTACAGGATTGCAAGAAAGAAATAGCAAATGATAGAAAAAACAACTATAAAAAATGTAAACAAAACGTAATGGTTTCTTTAAGTGCTGCCTACTTTTTATTTATAATAAAACGACAAAAGAAAAAAAATTGAAAAAAAGAGGAGCTAAGTCGCTGAATTCGTGAATAAACCGCTATCTTGGCAACACTTTAATGTTTCAAGCTTGAAATGTCAATTTTAAGTTGAACATATTTACATATTTTTGACAGGCCCCATTTTTTATCGATAACATTAGTAAAAGCTTTGACAATTTGGTATTTATCTTAATATAGCTGAACTCTTTGCACCTGGTAAAATTTTCTATTATATTCTATTTGCACTGTTCTCCAAAATTTGAAAAATGAAGAAAAAATGTAGTGTCATAAGGGCTTTAGCAATTTAGCGTGTTCCTGATTTTGCTACTTTATATTTTTATCATGAACCGTTAAAAAATTAGACAATCAATAGTAAAAATTTATAACTGCATGTACTATGTACATAGGTATTTTTTTAATTCTTTTTGTTAATGTCGCTGAGAAGCCATTCGATCACTTTTTAATGCTTAGCTTGCATCTGAACAGTTGAGGAGCCAATTAAAAAAAGAACGATTTACTGATTTTGATATTACTTGACCAGGCTAACATAATTTCATTTTATGTCATCTGTAGGAAATACTAAATAGTTTTATTTATGCTCAAATATTTATGTTTATCTGCATTTCCTAGATATCAACAGTAGTCAAATTTTCGGCCAAAACAAATTTTTTTTTTATTTATTTATTTATTTTTTTTATGATATGAATATAACTCGCAGTAGTATTGTAGACTGTAATGCTTCAAACTCCACTCAAGTAGAAAATTTACAAGTGTCAACTAACGCGAAACTGATAACAACAATTTGTTTATTATAAAATAAGCATAGTAGGCGTTGAAAATTATACAAAACCCAGTAAATAATTTGTATTCGATATGAATCTATTTTATTTTTCTACACCTTTTTACCATTAGAAATCCGTTAAATGAAATTTATTTGCTGGTGTTTAAGCATTGTCTATATGCTTATCATTAGTGCTTTATCAATTACTTACGATTTGGTAAAGCACCAATGAAATGCATATAGACAATGCTTAAACACCAGCAAATAAATTTCATTTAAAATAAAATTATGACATTATGCCAAATAATAAATTCCTTATAGGTTTAATTTGAATTTTATTTTTCATTTTGCCATATAAATGCTTTTATTGTTATCCAATGGATTTCTAATTGTATAAAGGTGTAGAAAAATAAAATATATTCATATCGAATACAAATTATTTGCTGGGTTTTGTATAATTTTCAAAGCATACTATGCTTATTTTTGAAAACCATTTACAAATTCTCTAATGGTTTTTGAAAGTGTGTACATAAGATAAAAGGTTTGTAACTGTTCAAAATTGTGTTTGAAGTCTACTGACGATTTGGTAAAGCACCAATGAAATGCATATCGAGCCATAACCGCCAAAAACGTTCAAGCGAGATGCTTTTCGAAAATCGTTTGTGGACGAAAATCGATTATTTACGATAAATCGGACTATCTATCAAAGTTTCAAAGTCCTGCCATGTACCGTTATGGAAATACAACAATAGAAATTTTAGCTTAAGTGCATCTTCTCTTTAAATTTTATAAACATGCGTTGTCTTATAGGAAATTTATTAAAACTATTAACATTACATATAACAGTCCACTACAATCCTATATAGCCAATATAAGGGCTCTACTTCGATTTAAACCAAGGATAACTAAAAAATACTTCTACTGTAAAATTTACTTTATGGCGCTTAAGCTTTTTTTGGCGGATATAGCACGATATGTTTAAATGTTTACAACAAATAAACTACTTTTAAGCAAAATTTCATAAAATTGCATTCATAAATGTAAAATACATGAAAAGTTTAAAATAGGTTTAAAGATGGTAAATACCTACTATAAACCTTCAATAAATTCATATCATCGAAATATTAATTTCAACTTCAAATATCTTTGCAAATTTAGCACACAGGCATACATCATATACTATAAATTAAAGCTTGAAGTCTTCGCTATAAGCGTTTAAGTATGTCTTTTTAATTTGATAGAATATGCCACTAAATTATTTAAGTTAAACAAAATTCGCAGCAAAATTAGCAAAAAAACTCAATCAAAACACATAAAAGCAAAAAGAAATGTTAGTGATGTAGAAACAATCAACCCAAATAAAAATGGGCTCGCTATTCGAGTACCTTTTTCGTGTGAATTCTTTTGTAATCATTTCACATTTTTGATTTTACTTCATAGAAAACTTGTATTAACCCTCTAACCGGCCATTCTGAAATACTTGAGTAAGAAAGGTGGGATTTTTTTTGTAGACTAATATTGGTTCAAAGAGCTCAGAAATGTGTTGATTCCAAGGTAATATCGCACAGGTAAAACACAGGTAACGGTTAAATGAAGACCGCCTCAAGGTGGTCTTGCCTGTTTACATGTAAAATTCTAATATTTTTCGTTATTTACCTTATGTTTTTATTATTTCATTGAAACGAAGTAGAAAAATGTAGAAATCAACAGAATTGTAATTTTTATTCAAAAATACATCAAAAATAGGATTTTTATTCAAAAATACATCAAAAATAGGATTTTTATTCAAAAATTAATCAATGTACACTATAAAGGAACTATTTTCTGGTGTGGTATTCATTGAAGCAGTCTTTGCCTGGTCCACAACATAAATGTATTGAACATTTGGAACACATACATTGTGTGTTCGATTTTTTACACAGCTTACACTTCTTTTTTCCAGATCGGTCCAACCACAATGGAAAATGGTCATATTTGTCGTACCGAATGTCATCAACAGGGTGAACTGCTCTCGTACCAATACCTGATATCGTAGCTTGTGGTTCACCTTTGGTTAAAATATTCGGTCGACCAACAGAGCGATTTTCATTGCATGCAACAAGTGCAGCAGCGATTTCTTCTCGAAATTCAGGCAACTGCAACAATTTTATGTCGTCAGCTGAAATATCATTTGAATCATGCAATCTTTCTGTGTGAATGCGATGATATAAAACATATGCATTCGTTATAGCCATGTCGATAAAATGATAGAACAGTCGTGTCATAGCATCTCGCGTTTTTGCTCGAATGTGGTATCTACCCATAAGACCATCCATGAGATCGACACCTCCCATATGATTATTATATTCGCGAATTATTTTCGGACAGTCAACTTCAACATATTGTTTATTTTTGCGAT
The DNA here is from genome assembly GCA_956483635.1 of Panzeria rudis. Classification (NCBI taxonomy): domain Eukaryota; kingdom Metazoa; phylum Arthropoda; class Insecta; order Diptera; family Tachinidae; genus Panzeria; species Panzeria rudis. The sequence continues at coordinate 66,007,469 of OY101449.1, forward strand.
CAAAACGTGATGCTTTAGCCTTCTGTTGATCTGCATTAGGTTTTGCAAATGGCTCAACACCAACATATGTTGACACTAATCTGACGCTCTTGTTGTCCTTCCATAATACATTGGCGATATCGATTCCATATGCTGTAGCATTATATTCAATCGAATAACCACGAGTTTCGTTTTTGATTTCGTTGTCAGCAGGAAGTTTGCAATTTTGAATTCTATTTACGCGAACAGTTCCCAAGCTATAAATTCCTCGAGCACGTAAATATACCAGCAATGGAAGTGAAGTATAGAAGTTGTCGAAATACATAATATGGTGAACAAAATTTGGAATGCTTTGTGACAAACGAACAACGACATTTGAAGTACTACCAAGATCAGGTGCACCTGAAAATAAAATATAAGTTTTTTATAAAGAAATTTGTAAAATGTTTCAATTCTCTTATGCATATTACCTGGTAAAATTACGTTATCTCCTGCACCATTATATTTTTCGAATCGATATGCATATCCATACGAATCACACAACACAAATAGTTTGATACCCCATTTGTGGGGTTTGTTGGGCATGTATTGTCTCAAATGATGTTTAATTTTCGTTGAACACATTTGCTCGTCAATACATAAACGTGCTGTTTTTGGAATGGAGTCAAAACGATCATTCAAGTTGTTTGAAAAAACTCGAACTCGAAACAGTGGGTCGTAGCCTGGTTCACCTTTCTTTTTGCGTTCTCTTTCATCACGTAATGATAGATGTTTATTTATTTGCATGAAATTTTTGGATGACATTGAGTTTGCTATTGGTGCAAATGAATTTCGAGTAGACCAATAACTTTCCAAGTTTGGGTATCTATAAACGCTCATATAAATGAGGATACCAATATACTTGTATATATCATCAGAAGAAACATTGAATCTTGTATTGATATTTTCAACACGTGCTGATCGATTCGTTTCTTTAGCAATCGATTCAACCATATTGGTTGTAAGAAAATATTGAAAAATTTCCTTGTGTGTTTTCAATGCTTTGACATGCGCTGGTAAACTTGAATCACCAAGAAATTCTATTTGATTCACATGCAAACGCATATTCTTTTTTTCCATACGATTTTGGTGAACTCAGTCGAATCTTTGGTAATGCTATCAATACCTGAAAATAAATCATATATATCAATTTAGCGTTGAAAACTTATAATTTGATATGAATTACTTTTGCCTGTGAAACCAGAAGCTCATGGCGTTATATGTGGACCAGTGCTATCCAATAAGTTGAGTAATATATGTGTCGTTTTTGTAAAAGTGGGGTAACTCCATATATTTAATATATACATATTTTTGTAGAATAGTATCACATTTAGTCATGTCTATCGTAGTTACACTGAAGCAACTCCAATATTTGCACCAAAACCCCATAGATTGCGTTACTTGTTTACTCGCGGTAGTAAAACTGCAAAATATTCACTATAAAAGGCTCGTTTTCTCGAAATTTAATTACAGGGAGATAATTCACAGTTACAATGAACGATACATATTATAAAGAGAGTCAAAAAAACTTAACTTCACGAAAACAATAAAAAGCTATTCACTTATTTCAATATCCGAATGAAATCACATTCCTTTTATTGCAATACTAACTACAAAACATGGTGGCGTTGCCAGTATCGAAAGCTAAAATTCCTTAAAGCACATAATGTCTATTGTAGTGTTTATGAATGCAATTTTATATTAAACAGGGTTTAGCGTGAAACTGTTCAATAACAATTGTGTCTTAAACCTAAAATGAAATTTTTTTATGCATGTGGCTGTTAAACTCCAGCAAATAAATTTCATTTAAAATAAAATTATGACAATATGTCAAATAATAAATTTCTTGGGGCCATTATTACAACTTCCTGATAACGCTTAAAATAGTTATTATTAAGATAAGCTTATGACGACAAAAGTCCAGAGATCGTTTTGCCCACACCTTTAATCCACTTTTCAAAAGACTTACACCCATGTGCTGAAAAACGCGCGATTTTTAAATCACTTGGGAGTCTAAAATCGCAAATCTCACTTTTGCATGTGCTGAGACTCGCGCGTTCTGTTTATTTCTCGAAATAATCTTTGAAAAAGCTTCTTATATATGCTCTTTGTTTTTTGAAACCAAAGTATCTAACACAGAATTTTTCAACTATATTTAGTTTTGGCCTTACTTATTTTCTTGATATTTTACGTTTTATGCATCTGGCAACAATATTGGTTGACAAATGTGATAAGTAGTTGTCTAGAATAATGACGCGCAATATAAAATCGCAATTTTTAAAGTAAACAAAAGGAACACAATAGTCGAAATAAAACAGCATACTTTTTAATTTAGTGTTTTGTATTAAAATTAATAAACATTTTTTATTTTTTTAAGTGATATTAAATAAAAACAGATTAAATTTTACTGGAATGCTTTTATTTTTGCTATTTGATGCTAAATTTTTGTAATATGTACAAGTTCACTTATAGTTCACTTTACTCTTTGCTTGCTAGTTGAAACAGCAAAAATTTTGGTGATTGGGACTTCCAACACACGAATTTAGTGACTTCGAGTCGATATCGTATTTATTTTGCGAAAAGCGGTTTTCAGCACATGGGCACTAACAGTAGTCAAACAAATTATATTTCTATTTAACATTGAAGTGACTGAATTTTATTTTATTATATTAAAATCAAATTGAATTAAACAAAACGAATAATATTCTTTACTTATCTTTAGCAGGGCTCGGACTTTCATGCAGCTAAAAATTGATTTTAACCGCTTAACAAATGCACTTAAAAATGAAAAATGCGCAAAAATATGCATTTACATGCGAACAAAGTACAAAAACTAAAATAATATGAAAATATTTTATTTATTATTATTAGAGAAAAAATCATAAAACAACCATAATTGGGTCTATTATTTAATGCAACCGAACTTTAGTTGAGTTGCCAGTCGGCAACTAAAAATTTATGGTTGCCAGAAAGCATCTTAAATAGCAGCGTAAATTGACAGCTCTCAGTTCCCAGTTGCCATCAGTAGTATAATTTTAAGCAACTGACACCCCAACTGAGGATCGATTGCTATGCATAATCAGTTTATTAATATTATTTAAAAAATTGAGAAAGATGCCTTAAAAAAATTTTATAACTCCAAAAATATGCATTTATTGCCAAAATATGTAAAAATATGCACTACCACCAAAATATGCAACTAAAAATCGATGCCAAACTACTTAAAATTTTATGATTCGCATAGATAATTAGTCAATACGTCTTTATCTATCACCAAAAAAAAAACATGCATTTGCATGAAAGTCCGAGTCCTGATCATTAAATATACTTTTGGACATGAACTATAACTTGTGATTTATTACCCAGTAACTAGAATTACTAGAATTAAACTTTACTATAACTAAATTGTAATTTGATACTTGCGTTACCATCAAATTGTCATGAGTTAAAATCCGAATTTGAATTTAACGGAATTATATTGTACCATCACTGTCAGGCTTGATATAAGTAGTAACCTTGACTTTAAACACTAAACAACACAACCATTCGCTGTCTAATACGATGTTGCTTATAGATGTTTTACACTATCTCACAAGCCGTTCGACTTCTGTAGAAAATGCAACCCTGATCGAATGATTTTATGGGAAGTTTAAAAAAGCAATAACAACACATTATATTAGGGTAGCATTTTGTGCAGAAGTCGAACAGCTTGTATAATAGTCTAAAAACAGCTTTAACAGCCAACCAACACACGACACGTGGACAATGTACGCGTATGGTCAGCGTTGCCAGAATGATGATTTTATCATATTTTTGATGATTTTTAAAGCAAAATATGATTTGATGATTTGCTTTCCCAAATTATGATTTCTCTTTCTCCCAAGTGCTGTTTTTTTCATACTTCCTTGGAAATATTTTAAATTGTTATTTTAATAGTTTAGATTAATTAATTTATAATTTTGCATAGTTTTTAATATAAAAGTTTATGGTAGTTTATTGTGCAGTGCCTGAACTTTCTCTGACTAAAGTATTTTGAATTGTGGATAACAGCGATGCCAGAATGAAGATTTTGCATTAATTTTGAAGATTTTTTAGTCAAAATAATATTTGAAGATTTTTTTCCAAAATGAAGATTTTTTGACATTTAGTTGCTTAACTCTTATTATTGTCACACGGCTTCTTTAAATGTCAGCTAAACGTTAGCTCAATAAAAGAATAAAGTATTTTACAGAATTGCTATTTGGTAATTTATAAAGCATACTTATTATCATCAGCGTTGTCAGCTGTGATATTTTAGATGAGCCCTGATTCTTTTTTTTTTTTTGAGAAACTTAAAGTCAGTACAAAAAATAACATTATTTTTATTCTGGTAGTTTTATGTATGAATTTTTATGCATACGTATGTTACGAACAAAATGTATTGAAAGAATATTTTCATCAAAACTCATCTGTGAAATAGAATGTAATATGAACTTCTGGAAGTGTGTTACGAGTTGTAAAATATATGAATGTAAATAGCACTTTGTTGCACTTCTTCTGTACCTTCTCAAGAAATGCTGAACCAATTTAATTACCTTACTCCTGAGAATGAAGTGTATCCAAATTTTTGGCTTTTATTCCTTAAGAATCGATTTTATATTAGGAGTAAAATAATGAGTCCTAAAAGTAAAACTGTAATCAAAATTCTAAGGTACTTCATGAAGGCCAAGAAAACTGAAATTTGGTGGGTACATAGGCTTGGAATTGCATATAAACCACGGAAGGATTAAGACTGCGGCAACTTTCCTGCTACCAGACCGAAATTTAGTTTATATGCCATAAATTACATATTAGACACGTGAAAAGGATGAATATCTATAAAACTTTTATATAAAAGGAGTACTTCCTAGTCTTAGATGACTGATTCAGTGTGTAGGATAGAAATTGCACACTAAATACGTAAAAATTAAGAAATCGGACCGCTCCAATACTCCTATAAGGTGGTGAAAATTATCGCGAATATCCGGCCTTAAATATCTGCTCATCTGATATCGGAATTTCTCCCACCAACCCACGAAAAGGGGTGTATATCTATCTATATCAATGATGCGCAAAATTAAAACTGAATGAGAGTTTTCCCAGCAAACACAAAGTCAAGCGTTTGAAATATGATGCCGCACTATATTTCCTTATGTTATACTTTAATGGGACGATTATCGATGGCAACCGCACTTCAGTTGGGTTGCCAGTTGCCAAAAATCATATTACTGATGGCAACTGAGAGCTGTCAATTTCAGTAGCTTTTTAGTGCTTTTCTGACAACCACAAATTAATTTTGAGTTGTATTTTTTGATCGTAAAGTGAGGGCCAGCTTTTGTATAAACGAGTACAAACGCTTTTTTCGTTTTGTAATATGAATGGAAAAATTTTGTTTTGAAACGCATTAGTTATTTTTCATAAAAATTTGAAACTTTTAAAGTGGAATTATTGCACAAAATCTGCATATAATTATTATATATTTAGGGACTACTTTTCCTATTTTGGCCAAATTTTAGTTTGGCACCATTTTTCCTATGTTGTGGCTATTTTCCATTTAATATTTTTTAATTTAGGGACATTTTTCATTTTTGGGACCATTTTTGATTATTTAGTTTGGAGCCATTTTTCCTATTTTGGGGGCCAATTTTAATTTTGGTCCTTTTTCATAAGAATGATAAATGGGCAAAAATATGTATAGGAAAAATAGCCCAAAATTAAAAAATGTCGCAGAAAATAGGAAAAATAGCCCGATAATTTGTATTGTTTTTTCAGTTCACATTGGGACATTGTCTTGCATAGTGTCTTTTAATGATATATGTACGTTAGGTAATCTTTTGTAATTTTTCTAAAAAAATTTCACGCACCAATTGGTTTTTCTAATTGGTTTTTTCTATTGAATATTCATTTTATTAAATATTCATTTTATACGGTGTTTTTTATTCATTTTTAATTTTTATCGTTTAAAGACACGTTTTGGTTTGCGGAAAAATCTCGTACCATCTCTAAATATTAATGAAATTTCATACTTGAGCTATTTTTTGTTTTAAATAAAAATATTATTAATTTGTCTTAACCAAAAAGAAAATTAAAAATTTTCAAAACTTCATCGCGGTTGCTGTGTGAACTTTTTTGCCCTTAGCGAAAAAATAAATATACGTTACCTTATAGTTTTTATGCTCTATTCGACGGTGATATGCCAATTTTTATATTTTAAAAATTTTTTAAAAAGTTATATACCTAATGTACATATTCACTTAAATATTTTACAACATAAAAGGCGTTGTATGTTACCAAATGCATTGTTTGTAATAACATTTTTTTCGCATATCATGAATTGGATATGAAACACGAGTGTTTGCTGGATAACTCTTAATAAACAAATGTATAAAAAAATGTATAAGCATCCGCCTCATGGGCATTCGTCGCTGTCTCATCGACGACTAAATGAAGAGCATAAGAATCTGTGTGAAGAATGTGTGTGAGATAATTTCCACAATTGTGGTACGGCGTGCATTTCAATGATCTATATATTCTTTTTTTTCATTTTTAACGTGATTTTTCCCAACTTAATATTTTACTTTCTAAGTAAAATATAAAATTTTTATTAAAATACATTGAAATTGATTATGGAGGGGTATTAGCTAGTTCCTATGGCCATTTCATTGGGGCTAATGCAAATCGTCAGGAACCTTTACCCAAAAATCTCATAGAAAAACTAAAGATATTATATTAAACTCCTAATCATAAGAATAAGAAGTTTATAATATCAAATTTGAAACATGAGATCCATAATCAATCATGTTTTTTATTTTCTTTACTTGCGTACTAAAGGGTCCGCCAGATAATTTCTTTTTTTTTGTTGAAAAAAACTACTGAATATATTCTCAAATTTCTTTTTTTATTTGAAAGTACAATCCTTCCGGTTAATAATGAAAAATAATTTCATTCTAATGGCTGCCTCGGCTGGCCATGCAGTAGCCTACACGATCGGTCCAATTTTTAAGCACATTATCGATTGTGTGCAGCTGTATTTAACCAATGGCTTCACGAATATTGTCCTTTAAAGCGTCAATTGTCTCTGGCTTGTCGGCGTAACACTTATCTTTGACGACACCCCACAAATAATAGTCCAACGGTGTCAAATCGCGGCTCCGAGGTGGCCAAACAACTTCAGCTCTGCGGCTGATAATGCGATCTTCAAAAACATGGCGCAAAACATCGAGTGTAGCTTCGGCTGTGTGGCACGTAGCGCCGTCCTGTTGAAACCAAATGTTTCCAATATCATCCTCTTCAATTTTTGTGAACGGCCACTCCATGCTCATTTTCGAAGAAAAATGGTCCAATTATGCCTCTGGACCAAAATACGCACCAAACAGTGACTCGTTTTGGGTGCGTCGGCTTTTCAATGTATGCGTGCGGGTTTTCTGTGCCCCAAATGCGACAATTTTGCTTGTTTACATACCCGCCAAGATCAAAACGAGCTTCATCTGAAAAGATGATTTTTTTTGGCAAAATCGGCATCTTCTGTAAGTCGATCGCAGGCCCACTTAGCGAAGCGAAAACGCATTGGATGGTCAGTTGGCTTCAACTCCTGAACCATATTCGTTCAGCGGAAGGATAAAACTAATTATCTATCAAATCAGACATGAGCTAAGTGTTACCATTCACGAAATAAGCACTAGTTGAAAAAAAATGTTAGATGGCGGACACTTTACAACAGGTTGGTTTTTTTCCAACTCTAAATTGTAGTTGTAAATGCAGTTGAAAATAAATAAAAGCAACAACAGCTACAAACTGTTTTCGCAATGAGCTGTGATGCCAACATGTATTTTTTTGCGCATGCACTCGCATATTTATAAAATGTTCTTTTTGGGAATTATTAAATTACATTAATTTTAATTTTTAACGTGCTTTTTCCCAACTTTTGTATTAAAATACATTGAAATTGAATATCGAGGGGTATTAGCTAGTTCCTATGGCCATTTCATTTGGGGCTAATGCAAATCGTCAGGGAACCTTTACCCAAAAATTTATATATTCTCTTAGTATTACATTTGTGCGTCCCAGCTAACATGCTCAATTTTCATTGCTTTAAGTAAACTATAAACTAGTTTATAGTAAATATTGTACATTTTTTGTGCATTTAAACATTTTTGCATTGTCGTAAATAAAAATTAAACAAAATATAAATTTTGGCGATTTTTTTAAATTTTTGGCGAGTTTTAGGAATTCGGACTTAATTTATTTTTTATTATTTATAAAAACATTTTTTCAAAATTCAAAAAAATTATATATTACTGGCAAAAGCTAAGTAAAACCCCATTTGGCGATTTTTGACATTGAGTTTGGCGAAAAAGGTCAAAATAAATCTGACAACCCTGATTATCATTGCGATTTTAGTACAAAAAAAAATACATAAAAAGTATAATAAAACGATTTCCAAATTTAATTGATAACACTGAGGTTCAAAATTTAGATGACCTTCAGAGAGCTCCACCACATACTAATAAATATTTTCCAAATCTAGAAAACGTTACTGCGGAAGACTTTTGTCACACAATATCAAAATTACTAGAGCAGATAGTGAGCTAGTGTTTCCAAAGCTGTAAAAATTTTCAGTAAATTTAATATGTCTCCTTAATTCATCTGCAAACGTTGAACGGATATATTCAAAAGTAAATTTTAATAAAACGAAATACAGAAAGAAATTAGACAAGACCATATTGGAGCGTATTTTATATACTCAAGATTAACAAATACAATCCTAGTAAGTAAATTAAATAAAAAATACGCATTCTTATGCGCAAAAATATGAGTAACGGTGTATTCGTTATAATTTGGAACGATTTTCCGTCATCCCACGCCAAGTTGGGTTTGTATTCGTTATAAAGCTAATTCAAACTGAATATTGTATTATTAATATGATTATTTCGAACGGATTTGCTTTGTGAATCCAAATTGACTATTAGGCTAAGGTTTGTAGCGTTATATTCAGAAAGAATTGGGCATGATTAATATTCCAAGGAACAAGGGAAAAATTAACATCAACTTAATTTTTCAACGTACATAGCAGAACAGAGTAGCGCCACTTTCGGAACCCGCTACACTTCCATCGTCAGTGCTCACGTGTATTTGCTTGATTTGGTTTGATTTTATACTTGAGTATATATGAACATGTAAACATGTGAAAAGCTCAAGCCAGTAGCTAATTGTTTATTAATATGATTATTTCGAACATATTTGCTTTGTGAATCCAAATTAATTATTAGGCTAAGGTTTGTAACGTTATATTCAGAAAGAATTGGGCATGATTGTTTTTATGTTTTTATATACATATAGGTATTATGTATAGAAACTTTATTATAATTAGTAATCATGAATTATATTTGTATTACACATAAAAAAATTTATGAAGATTATTTTTCTAAAAAACAGATTTTTTTTAAAGAATGAAGATTTTTCTCCGAAAATTTTTGGCACCACTGATGGATAATCAGATTTCTCTGTTCTCCGAATTTAGTTTGTTCTTTTTGATTTTAGCGACTTTTAATTTGTAAAGCGTATACATTAGGGTCATGACTAAATTTTTACAACAAATTTACCTATCAACATGTGATAGCCAATACTAAATTAATAATAAAAATCGTGATTGCGGGTCATTTTGGCAGAAAACCCTTCAGCACCAAATGCAATTTATAAAACCCCATATATAATTTTTTTATTAAAGTAATATACATATACATTGTTTATCGATTTTGATAAAATTTAGTACGAATGATGCGTTTGGCAAAACTGCTGTTAGTGCAAAATCTTAGCTCACTACTTTGACTAGTTCGCGCAATATCGCAACTTTAAGATAAGGAAATTCATCAAAAATACACAAAACTTACTGTTTTTAATGTCGATGGCCAAGCATGTGAAAACTAAAAATTCATTGCTTTCCCAACATCATTCGATTCAGAAAAATACAATCTGGCCAACGTACGACGTTCAACGTTTAAAGAGCTTTTCCAACACACAAATGATAACGTCGATCAACGCTTGGCCGATTGTTTTTCATGTCGATGGCCAATCATTGTGAAAACTTCAAATTCCGCTCTTTAGCAAAGTATCTCACTCTACAAAATGCCAATAAAGAAAAATAATATATTTTACCAATTCAATACATCACATATTTTTAATACTACTTATTATTTAAGTTATTTTTTAAATAATAAATTTTCAGTAATAAACTATCTGTATACAAATATGATAATATTTACCTAAAAGGCAATATTTTTTAGCAAAATGTTTGATTTTTGTGTATCCACTGTCATCCAGGGACATAGGATTATATATCGTTAAAGATTTAGAACAGAAAACAATTGAAATAGACATAAAGATGGTAGATTTTAAGTGTATTCTTACTAAATATCAAAACGAGACAGTTGCTATCACTTATATATACATAATACATAAATACATAATATATACATAAATACTATATATATACCCATGCACATTTATGCATGCAACATTTTTTTATTAAAAAGCATTGGCAAACCATTTTTCAGGTTGTAAACTGAAACGTTTGGCAAACCGTTTTGGTTTCTTCTGTAAAAGTGATTTCCCAGTGCTACAATTTTTGTACAGTTGGCAATTTCTGCCTGGGTACTTATACTAGATATTCCATTAAGATTATTATTAAAGGGCACAAACTGGCCCTTAAAATGGCATATGTCATTTTAAGGGCCAGTTTTTGGTTTTATTTTGCATTATTCAGAGGTCACATTTTCGCGGAAGATTTTTCTTGAAGAATGGTATTTTTAAAATGCTTAAAAAATACCTGTTAAGGGCAATGGTGTGCCCTTTAACATGACACCTGAATGGCATATCTAGGATAAGTAATTTTAAATAGTTACATACATATTTTTGTGGTCAGTTTAGTAAATTTTTGATGAATTTGCTTATTCTAAAATCGTGATATTTGGCGAACTAGACAAAATAGTGAGCTTATTGCCTATGTTCTGAAAAACGCATATCGCTTAAAATTGGCGTTTTCGCCAACAAACGAAAACGCTAGAAATTTAGCGTTTTCAAACCGCTAGTGTATATTGAAGCGATCTGGTCTATTTTATTTAATCTGCACCTTAAAGAGAAAATAAAATGATGCCCTATTTTAATTTAATATGTTTTCTTTTTATTTGGAGAAAAACTTTTAACGTTTTTTCATGATTTTAATTAAAAACATGCAATTTAAAAATTTGCTTTGTGTTTGTCAATTGTCTGTCCCAATTGTCTACTTATGAACTGGCAATGAATATAGTTTTTTTAAAGCCAGTATAGCAAGAAAGAACGCTGTAGGCATTTTAATTTAAAATTTATTTGTTTGTTTATGTTTTATTGTAATAAAAAATATGTTTTCATTGCTCGAACACAACTTCGGAAAATGCAAAACGCTAGCAAATCGCCCAGTTTTCAGAACATGCCGAAATGCGTTTTGCGTTTTTCAAACCGTAAGCGATTTGAAAACGCTGCGTTTTCCAGAACATGGGAGTATATTTTGCACCAATATTAGTTTTGCCAGAGGCATCATTCGTATCAAATTTTATCAAAATGTAAAGGGATGGGGAAAACTGATTGCTTGGTTTTATGTTTTAACACATAGACCAAATTTAAACTCATTTGGTGCGGGAACTTTTTTGACAACAGCATAAAAGTAAGATGACGTTTCTTTATATTTTTTATGGCCATTTTGGTTAGAGCATGTAAAGTTTGATATTTACAAAAATAGTAAAAAAGTTAAACCCTAGTGTACATATTATCGAACTTGACTGAAGGTCAACAATTCATCACTTTTGAATAACGGTTTTGACTAACAAAACTATCATTAATGCTGGGTGTTAACCGACTTGAAAAAAGGAGAAAGGTTATCAATTCGTCATATAGTTTTTTTATGTATGTTCCCTCAAAACTCCGCCATTTATGAACCGATTTCGGGTTTATTTTCTCTATTCAAAAGGATGTACTTCCAGATTGGTCCCGTTGAAAAGTGGGCGGGTCCGCCCATACAAAGTATATACACATTCGTTTTCAACTACTTCTACTCAACCGACTCTTATGAAACTTTGCACATACATTAAGCTTCTGTTTAAATACTACATCAGGATCAAAAAAGTGGGCTGTGCCACGCCCATGCAAAGTAAATATGATTTTTCCACAACTTCTACTAAACCGATTCTTATGAAACTTTGCATACAGTTTTAGTTATCGTTATAATACAACATTACGTTAGTGGGCAGTGCCACGCGCATGAAAATTAAATTAGCATTTTAACTTCTTCTACTTCGACGATTCTTATGAAACTATGCATACACATTTAGTTATCGTTACATTACAACATTGCGGTTAGAAAAGTGGGCAGTGCCTCGCCCATGCAAAGTAAATATTCATTTTAACTACTTCTACTTCCCCGATTCTTATGAAACTTTGCACACACAATTAGCTCTCATAACAGTACATGATGATAAAATATGGGGGCGGTGCCACGCCTATTTTGTAGTCGGTTTTTTTTGCAAGAATTATTTCGCAATAACGTCTTATAAACTTTTTTGAGCTAACATTTTATGGAGTGACAGTCCCAATCACCACACTCGAATCCTATAGAGCACTTCTGTGGAGATCTAAAAAATAAAAAGTTGGAACGCAAAAACTAGGGATGTAACCGATACCGATATATCGGTGATACTTCAGATCGATACTTCAGATACATCGGTATCGTCAATATTTTACTGTCGATACGACGATACTTTTTAAATATTTTTCGGAGTTTATTTTATAACAAATAATTAATTTTTGTTAATTTTATTAAATTCAATTCGCTGTTTCTTAAATCTTATTAATATCGATTTTATATATTAATAATATTTTACGCTGTTATTTTGTAAAAAACAAAATTTATTTATTGTTAATTTTACCATGAATTCGAATTCAATTCGTTGTTTTTAAATCTTATTCCCAGAAAAAAAGACACTCCAAAGAAGTCATGAAAATGTAGAATAGAATTCGCGGTCCAGAAGTATTGCAAATTTGCATTGCAGTGATGCGACTTTACATTGTTTACAACAACAAAGCAAATACGACTTTGCATCACTGCAATGCATTTTGGCGTTTAGGAAGTTGGCCTGTGATTTCATGTAAATTTAAGTGAATAAATATAAACTTTTAGACGAATTTTAACAATTAAGATATTAAGTTATTTAGAAGAATATTAGTTGATTAGTAATGTCCTTTAAAAAATTTATTTTTTAAATAGCATTTCTAATATTTTTTAAATTTATAAAGGAACTAAAAATTTTTATATAACTTAAATAAACTTTTACTTTCTTTTCTACTAATTACGTGAATTTTTTTAATATAAATTCTTTTGAAGCAATGACAATGTAGTTCCTTAAAAATTACTTTTAATTTTTTATACTAGGCTAATTCAATTTTAAATATTAATAATTTCTTACACTGTAATTTTGCATAATAAAAAAATTGCCCTGCTTGATTTTTGTTAATCTAGACTTGAACTAAGTTTTAATATGCGTATCGGTATTGGCGATATTTCTTTTTGAGTATCGGTATCGGATCGGCAAAACGGCGTATCGTTACATCCCTAGTAAAAACTTACAAATAAACAGGTTATGTGGGACACAATTCATCAACCTTAGTATTCTGATTCTCCGGATATTTGCGCCAATCTTGTTAGTTCAATGATGCGACGGTGTCAGCAAGTATGCAAAGAGGAGCTTCTACCAAATATTAAAATAATATTAGGATTAAAAAGTAAAAACTAATATTGTTCTGTAATATATAAAATATCCCTATTATTTCTTCCATGTACATATTGTATTTTTGAATTACATAAATTTCCGAATACAGCAGGATTGTATATTTTTTTTTGTATTTTTACATGGACGAATTGAATGCCTTGAATTTATACAAATATATGTTTCATTGATTTCTTTAGTGTCTGGCTGCGTCAAAAATATCAAATCACATTTTGGTGATGCAGTTTTAGTAAAATAAAGCAACAAAAACAATTATTTGACATAAAAACTATTACATACTTTAAATATATGTTTTTGGGCACTTTTCGGAACTTGTTTTTTCGTTACATATTTGATGAAATAATTTTTTTCGAGATTAAGGAAATTTGTTAACATTTAAAATTTGGGAAACTCGTGAAGATGTAGAAGCTAATATATATTTGTTGCATTTTGTGTGAGTTTCGTTAGTGATTTAAAAGCTTTTGCGAAAATGTTATAAATTTTTCATAGCAATTTTTTCGATATTTACTCGAGCTATGTTTTCCGAGCTTCTTTATAATTTTGTGCGTGAATTTCACCATTTTCGCGGTGGAAGTGATTTTGCCACGTTCTTATATATTCTTACCATCATGGCAATTTTTAATATATTTTGGGGATTGCTCCCGATCTTAATTCTTTTTTACGAATTTTTACTATTGCATAAAATGTATAATTGAAAAAAATATATAAAATTTTAAAATGTACAAGAATCTTTTATATATTTCGTTACCAAAAAAGTATTAACTCTTCTATCTAGACGGAAATGTAAATGTAAGAAAATCATATAAACTTTTAAGAATGCGTTTTTGTTTTAGTTTTATATAAAAGTTTATTGTTTGTCTTTGCTTTGAATAATATTATGGAATAAAATATTCATGATGATTTTTTATTTCAAAATATGATTTTTATTGCGTCAAATGATGATTTTTTCCGGAAAGCTTCTGGCAACGCTGCGTATGGGTGTGTGTATCTGGTGTGTATAAAGTTAAGGTATAAATTAATGGCTCGATTATCGATGGCAACCGAACTTCAGTTGGGTTGCCAGTTGCTAAAAATCATATTACGGATGGCAACTGGCAACTGAAAGTTGTCAATTTCAGTTGCTTTTTAGTGCTTTTCTGGCAACCACAAATTTTCAGTTGCCGGCTGGCAACGCAACTGAAGTTCGGTTGCCATCGATAATGGAGCCATAAGTTTCATTTGCAAAGAAAAATCAGTTGGTTTCCAGCCGCTGATGTTGTAGGCATAGACTAATAGCTAGACCCGTCACTAAACAACAACATTACGAAGATTGTTTGAAAAGAAATCTTATTTTCTAATGTGGTTTCTAATTTGACTCTTTCATATAATCTTAGTAAGAACATTTTGCATGTAAAACTGCATAACACATGATAACAGCCTTTTTTAGCTACCAAAAGTGATTATTCTGTTCCATATTCTGTGCTTGTAAGAACTCTTATTGAACTCGTTCAATAGAAGATTTTATTATATTTTTGCAAAGCTAGTTGTGGTGACAGGATTTTTAGTATAGGAAAAGCTGAATAGTGGTGTGAGCCGGGTGGGCGGCATCACTAGGAAGCCGAATTGTAGCAAACGGTTTGAATTAACTCTCGGAGAAATACAGCTCAATATTTGTGTGAGCCGGTCGGCGACAGTAATAGGGAGCTGGCATTGAAACAGTGACTACTAGTGGTGTGAGCCGGGTGGGCGGCATCAATAGGAGTACCTTCTCTTTGGGCGCTTTTCTCTTTCTTTTTCTTTCCAAAATTAGATTCTCGATCGTAGTTAATATCTAAACAACTAGTGGCAGAATAAGCGAAAACAACGTAAGAGGTCTTTTATTTTGCTCCTACAAGTAAAACAACAAAGTAACGGCCCTGGACATCGCTCAGCTTACCCCAACCTAAAAGGGGTATTAGACACGCAGACTTGTCTGGAGACATGTACGATGGCATACTTTGGGTTTTGCTATTACACTGTCGAACGCTGACGGCATACTTCATACTACTTTATGCGACAGACATCAGAAAATCAAACATTTTTGAAAACCAACATACATGTCTGACGTACTCGACATACATGCTATTAGACAGTGAGTTTTGGTATGCCATCGTACATGTCTGCAGACAAGTATGAGTGTGTAATAGCCCTTTAAGAGCGGAAACGTGTTGTTACAAGCTATCCTGAATGATAACGTGACAAATAAGATTTATCGATTATTGTAACTGACCAATAAAATAAATGATGTAGTTTCTATGTACTGTGGCAATATTGCAGTAGATACCGACTACTTTTTGTTGCCTATTTTTTTATGTAAGACCAGCACTCAGGGGATGACCCCTACTCATGCAATGCATTGTGCCGGAATGAGGTTGTGGGAAGGAGGATAGAGGGAGTAGTGTTATGAACATTCGATTTGAACCTTCCAACATTGAAAGTGGCGGGAAAGACCTCTGCAGGAAGCTTATTCCACATACGGACTGTTCGGCCAAAGAACGAATTCTCTCTGTAGTGCGTAGTGCGATTTATTTGTGTATCGACCACAAAGGGATGTGCTCTTAATGAATAACGCGTTGTTATAAAAAAAGAGCGGGTTTCGGGAACAAGTTTCCGGATTTCATCAGAGCACATTCCATTGTAGTAGCGATAAAACAACGAAATACACCCTACATTGTGTCGATGCTACAGCGAGTCAATAGAGTTGGCTACCCTACTGTCGCCGATGAGCTTCTTCGCCCTCTCTTGTACGCAGTCGAGTAACTTCAAAATAGACTTCGAAGCACCGGCTCATACATGACAGTTGTATTCCATTTTCGGTCGGATGTAGGTGGTATAAATATTAAGGAGATCAGATGGAGTGAAGTACCTTTTACACCGTCTTAAAAAACCGAGGCACTTGAATGCTTCTTTTGAGACTTGAAAAATGTGATCAGTCCATCGAACGTCACACTGAATTTTCATGCCAAGAACATCAAGAGCATCTGATTCCTCAATACTTACATCATTCATAATTACAGATAGAGCAGCAAGTTCAGTCATGCGTCTGTGCGTGAGCATACTGCACTGGGTCTTACGAGCATTGAAATCGACCCTATTTGCACGACCCCATTCAGATCGTTATTAAGTGTAACATTCATAGCTTGCCTCATGGCCCCAATCTCCGACAGGCTTGGCCTAGCAGTGAATGAATATGAATGGTAAATGCTGCTATCATATGCAAAAGAGTAGATAGGATTGAAAGTTTGACATAGAAGGTCATTAAGAAAAATAAGAAATAGGGTAGGAGAAAGAACGGAGCCTTGTGGTACCCCCGAATTAATCTTGAACTCGTTTGATGAGATCCCATCTATAACAACTCGTATAGTGCGATCCCTGAGAAAGCTCGATATAAATCGAGAGAAGTCATTACCCACACCAAAAACAACAAGTTTTGATAAAAGTGCACCATGCCACACTCTATCAAACACCTTAGAGATATCCAGAGCCACCACCTTACTCTCGCCGAAATGGTGTATAGAGTAACAACATTTTTCCGAAAGGAGTGCCAGTAAGTCACCCGTAGAGCGTCCTCTACGAAAGCCATACTGGCGGTCGCTGAGTAAACTGTTGGACTCCAAATACTTCACAAGATGGAAATTAACCATACTTTCCATCACTTTGGAAAGTGCAGAACATATTGCGATTGGGCGGCAATTTTCAGGGTTACTAGCCTCTCCCTTTTTAGGGATTGGCGTTACATTGGCAACCTTCCTACACGATGGGAACTCACCAGCATGGTACAAAGTGCTGAAGAGTGTTGCCAACGGACGTGCTAGCGTCGAAGAGCACTGCTTCAAGACCAGTGCTGGAATACCATCCGGCCCAGGAGACTTATTTATGTTGAGATCTGCTAAAACCCTTTTGACTGCACGCGCATGAAAAAATATCATTGGCATAGTTACAGATACTCTATCAATCGCGGGCAGTGGTTGATTGCTTTCCGGCAAGTGAGAATTACTTGCAAATAATTCAGCCAAAAGGTTAGCTTTATCAGCCGGGTCAGTGAATATATGGTCACCCTTTAAAAGAGTATGAATTGAGGAACTAGCATTATCCTTTACTCTTTTAACGAATGACCAAAAGCTCTTACTCCCCCGAGGAGCAGCAAGGACTTTAGCACGAAGACGCTGCTCGTGCAGAGCTTTTTCACGCCTTAGTACTCTGGCACACGAAGATCTCGCCCTTTTGCGCAGCGAATCAGTATCTGAGTTTTTGTCACTACGCCAGATACTGAATGCTTCCTCTCTGGATCTGACTGCATCTTTGCAAGCCTGATTAAACCAATACTTCATTCTAGGTTTAATCGGAATTCGTTTTGATGGAATGAAAGTTTTCATTCCCAGCAAAATGATATTTACGACCATTTCTGCCATGGCATTGAAATTATTGTCGAGGAAACATAGTTTCCAATTAAAATGGCGGAAAAAGTCGTTGAGTTCAGCCCAACGAGCCTCTTCGTATATATATTTTAAACGTTTCGTAGCTGGTCGTGAAACGTTACGAAGTTCTGAGAACGAAAAGGAGGCGGAAACGGTGCTATGATCCGAGTTACCAAGAGGTGCATTAACGCTCACTTCATACTTTCCAGGGTGTGAGGTGAGAAAAGTGTCGAGAGTATTGTTTTGGTGCCCTTCAACACACGAAATGTGTGTTGGTTCATTCACTGATTGCGCAAGGTGGTTGTGCGCGGCGAATAACTCAACATATTGGCCTTCTGGAGTTGTGTGACTCGAATGGCGAAGCCAAGATGAGTTGTGAACTTTGAAATCACCAGCAACAACAATTTCACTGTTCGGACAACTCTCCAGTATCTTCGATATGGAATCGGAAAGGGTATCGAAGCCAGATATGGTTTTATCCCTTCCCGCGTTTGGACTTCTGTACAGAAACCCGAAATGTAAATAGTGTGCCCTGATTCTGAACTTAACCCAGAGACAGCTAAATTCGGGATCATCCGTGCCTAATGATTGCTGGCACTGGTACACAACTTCATCGCGTATGTACAATGCAAGACCCCGGTGGAAAATAAACAGCGAAAGAAGGTGATACCCAGGTAAATGAAAATCCTGTGGATCAGCATCCTCAGATACCTGAGTCTCACATAAGGCTAAAACGTCCGGCCGATGGAGACAAATGTGAGTATATACAGAAAAAAAATTCGCCCTTAGCCCCCCGCGTATATTACAAAAGTCGATTTTGAATCGACCCGCCATTGCAATGAAAAAAAAGCCCAAGCCATACGTCAATCTTATGTTACTGGAATCGGTGTGTTCAGCTGCTGTTGATATGACAGGCCATTGACCAGTGTTAAACCTTCGTCAGTAACCCGCCGAACAACAGCTAACACGGAGACTCCAGTAAATAAAATTAAATTAAAACAACAACAAAAAAATAAAAATAAAAAAAAATTTAATAGGGAAGGATAAAAGGAAATGACACTACAAAGTCGTTAAAAAGGGCCATAAAAGCCCTGATCTGGTCATTGCAGAAGGATAACGGCCCATTGTGCCAACACTATTTTGCATGTTTTTGATGCACTTATTTATGTTTCTCCAATTTAGTTTGTTGTTGTTATTATTATAACTTGTTGTTTTGGTTAATTTGGAAAAAACTGCATTTGATTTGTATTGCACTTAGTTCACTATTGTTGGTTTTATATTTTAAATTATTGTATTTTTTATTTTTATTGGTTTAAAGAGTTGGATTTATATTTTTAATTTAATTGTTTATCATTGCAACGACACTCGGAAAAAAATTTTTTTTGTTGCAATTATTTTAAAGTTCAGGTTAAATAAAACGAATTAAAAAAAAGTTAAACGGAGCACAGTTTAAAATATTTATTTAATTTTCGGACAATACGACAAACACGTGTGGACAAAACGAAAGACAAAACACTACTCCTTATGTTGTAGTGTCAACAATTTACTTTGCAATAAACTGACATTGAAGCTACCATATCTTTAGCGGAAAATATGGCAGCTTCAAATTCTAATTATTCACTTAAAAAGTTAGCATGAGGTTGAAGTAGATATTAGCTTATTTGTCGCTTCTTTGCTTAATATTAACTTGTAATAACCAAAAATAAATAAAAAATAACATGCTAAAAGTCAGAAAATAATAATTATTTTTTGATTTATATTGTTTTTGCGCAGAAATAAAAATTATTTTCTGATTTTTATTATTTTTTATTTTTTTGGCAGAAATAGTTATTATTTTCTGATTTTCATTATTTTGGGCAGAAATAACAATTATTTTCTGATATTCAAGCGGAAACAAAAGCAATTTTTTTTTGGAATTTTACAAGCCCTAACTAAATTGCTTAAAAACTGTATGGAATGCAAAAAACTATGAATAAATCACTGTAATTACGAAAATTCGCAAAAAGTTGGTAACAGTAAAAACATAGAAAAGTCTGATAGTGATTTACAATCGATAAAACTGTAATAAAGCCAAGAACTGGCTAAAAGAGTACTTATATCGCGAAAAAACGAAAATTCGCGAAAAATTGCAAACAGCCTTAAAATTCTGTAAAAATATATAAAATTGTATGGAATGCAAAACACTATAGTAATTAAAAATCGGTAAAATTATAAAAAATCGAAGATAGCGAAAATGTGTGAAAAATTGCAAAATTGCAAACAAGCCTTAAAATTTATTAAAAATAGCTAAAATTGTAAGGAATGCAAAAAACTCGGGAAAAAATCGCGAAAATGACGCAAATTCCCAATATTCGCGATAAAAGTAGTTTTTTTTTTTTGTCGGTTTTTGGTTTTTAACAGGTTTACCAATTTTTTATCAATATCAGACTAATATCTTTTAAATCTTACCAAGGTTTTGCGAATTTTTTTCATTCTCAATTTTTTCCGAGCTTTTTGCATTTCTTACAATTTGAGCTATTTTTAAGAAATTTTAAAGCTTGTTTGCAATTTTGCAGTTTGTGGCGAATTTTCGATATATTCGATTTTTCTATGTTTTTAGTGCTAAGAAGTTTTTTTTTGCGAATTTTCGTAATTTTCGCGATTTTTTTTTTGAGTTTTTGTCATTCCTTGCAATTTTAGCGATGCTTTTATAAATTTTACGGCTTGTTTGCAATTTTGCAACTTTTTACGTATTTTCACGGTAAAACTGATATTTTGCGATTTTTTGCTGTTCGTCAACTTGTGAGTTTGGTAATTATATATAGTATGTATATATGCAAAATTCCAAAAATAACTTTTATTTGTGTTCGAAAAATATAAATCAGAAAATAATAATTATTTCTGACCAAAAAATCTAGTTCATTAAGATTAAAATGGAATACTTTACTTGATTCCGCGATATTTGCTTATGTGTGTTTTTTTCCTTTGAAAATTCAAAAATAATTATATTCTTGTTCAATATTCAAACATATATTTATTACTAACCACTTTTTCTTAAAATACATCTACTTATATACTAAATCTTTAATGAAAAAAAACATGCTTATCAGTTTTAAATTGAGTTAATATTACAATTTACACATATCTTATAACTAAAGGAAAACCAAAATATTGTTGCTTATCTAAAAACTGCAGCACAAGATGTCTTATAACAAAGAGATAAACGGAATCCAAGAAATAGAATGTTTATTTAAAACTGCAGTTTACCGATGTCTTATCGCTAACAAAAAATTTGATCTAAAATTATGGTTTACAAATTTCTTATCACTAATAGACAAGGAAAACCTACAAACTACCGCTCATTAGTGAAATTATCCTAAGTAAATATATCTATACACATCACACATATTGTTATCACTAACAGACAAGGAAAAATTTAGCATCCCTTAACTAATGAAATTATTTATATCTTAAGATATATTGATAAGCAATCTTAATAAACATTTCTAAATTTCTATGTTCAATTATCTTTGAACAATTCTGCTAAAAATAACTATTTGTAAGTTGTAATAATGGCCCTTGAAGGTTTAATGTGAATTTTATTTTTCACTTCGACATATAAATGATTTTATTGTTATCCAATGGATTTCTAATTGTATAAAGGTGTAGAAACATAAAACAGATTCATATCAAATACAAATTATTTGCTGGTTTTTGTATAATTTGCAAAGCCTACTATGCTTATTTTTGAAAATCATTTACATATTTATAAATTCTTAAATGGTTTTTGAAAGTCTGTACATAAGATAAAGGGGTTGTAACTGTTCAAAATTGTGTTTGAAGTCTACTGACGATTTGGTAAAGCACCACTGGAATGCATATAGACAATGCTTAAACATCAGAAAATAAATTTCGTTTTATATTTACACGAAAAAACGTCTTCGAATCAGGGAACTTGCATGGGTTCAATTCATTCATTTTAATGGAGATCAAATTATTTAAATTCGGGCTCAAACACATGATCTTAAATTTAAAAAACCATGTATGTTTCACCTAAATCAAACCAGTTCGTCACTACTTGAACCCATAATTTGTACACATGATTTGTCGTGTTATTTTTTGCTGGGATGTTCCATAATAGTAAAAACCAACATTTTCGACACGGTCTGGATTTTTTATTCTCTCCGATTTTCATGAAACTAGATATATATTCTACTATTGTATGTGCGAAACACGGTGAAAATTTATTTCGATACCTCTTATGGTTTCTATTTTATGGGCCTATAAACTTGGGCATCTCGGTCATTTTTGAGAAAAGTTCGTCATATTGAAGATTGAATAACTTGAGAACGCGTCATCGAATATAAATGAAATTAATGTCATTCGAAAGGTTTGAGTCTCCTCTTAACGCGTATTCATTAAAAAGGTCATAGATTCCTGCTACAAGTGCGTCTAAAATGCCAAAGTATTCTTTATCCTTAAATATCCTGAAAATGCTATTTTACTTTCTTTATTTTTTACAGACTGTGGCCAATTGACATGTCTTTATTGGGTAAAATTTTCAAGATGGGATGAGAACAGATTCAAAACGTACAGTTGTTTCTTTATGATAACTCGATAATTTCTATGAAAATTGTGCAAGCAATAACAATAAAAACAACCGTAGGTAGCCGTAGTATTTCCTAAAATCTTGATTGTATCTTTTACACAATGGCGATAGATTAGTTTGCTTTATGCTGAAAAACAATAGAAAATAAATACCACTTTAGGATATATAAGGAAACATTTTTTTTTCAATTGTGATGTCCTTGTATTGGATTTGCAAAAAGTGAGATTGACAATTTTAAACAAGGTTGGCAACCAATACCGTAATTAATACCGCTACCGATTAAATAACGTTTAAAATTAAATACCAGTATCACTACCGAAAATGTAATTACTTTCGGTTGGGAAATACCGGTATTCAAATACCGTTTCCTTCAATACCGTTATCATACCCGTATCATCGTTTCGGATGAAAAATAATACAGCAAGAATAAAATTAACTTTCAAATAAAATTTTTAGAAAATTTCTGATTTGTAAGTCGAATATATTTTTAAGCACCTGAACCAAACAAGTGAGGGGTTTTATTAGTGTCTGACCGAACGTTTGGAAGTCGGCAAAAAGCTATGCTTGGCGTTCGGTAAAATTAAGTTTAAATGCTTAGCTTGGTTTAGACCTTAATTTGGAGTTTTTGGAGTATTGAACATAGCCTCGCACAGTGGAATACAAATGAACAAAATTATATAAAAAATGGATATATAGCAGCTTCTAAACAGGCCGCCTATAACCACATGTCTCTAAAAGAGTATAGTTGAGCCTAAGTTTGAAATTTAAAGGGTGCCAGCAGGCCTTTAAGTAGACCAACTCTTATGTATCATATTGCAGAATTTGTTTACAAATTTTAGTTACTGCGGTAACCAGAGCATACATAATTGAACATATTTTTCATTATACAAATATCAATTTTAAGGCATGTTTTCTCCATACGCAAGGTTGGAGCAATTAAATAAAAAGCCTGTTTCAACTTCAAGTATGGGAAATAGTCCGATTTAAGGATTTTTTAAACCTTTCCTTTGAATTTCCCAATATGTTTTTCTTGCTTTGTATTCAGTACATAAATTCCTATATATATGTATGTAGTGCAAAATTTCAATCGATAACACCAGTTCAAAAAAAAAAATGCACCTCAAAAATTAGATGTTCTTTAAGCTAAATTGGGGCTGCTGAACACAAATATGCCATCAATATTGTTTTTAGGAACCGTTTTCGAGATATTCGCGAAAAACTAGTTTTTTTGCAGTTTGTAAAGATATTTCCAAAAATCCTGAGTACTGTTTGCTTGAATTCAGCAAATTTGGCCTTGTTGCATAGATATGTTTTTCCTCTTTCAGTTCATATTTATACTGTGTTCATCAGATAAAAATTCACTGAACTACAAGCCTTTAAATTTGAAAATAATATTCTTTTAAGCGTTTTTTTTAAATTCACCATTTTGAAATGCTCCATTAAAGCAAACAAAAAATTTAAAATTTTTGTTTTGACCCATATCTTAAATAAAATGTTGTTCCCAACGTACAAAAAGTAAAATTGTTAACATCGGGCAAAAATTTAGAAAGTTGCAAATTGTAACTTACAATCTATTGTAACTTTCAATAGATTTGGCGAAAACATCGAAATTTGAATTTTAATAAAAAAATTTTTGTATGGAGTACACAGAAAAAACTAATTTTTCACTTCAAATACCAAATTCCCTGAATCAAATGTAAATTTGTTCAAATTAGGTCCTATAAAGAAATTTTGTAAATTCAAATGCAAAAATTTGTAATAATTGGTTTGAAAAAAATTCTGATTTTTTCAATAAACAAATTGTTTCAAACAAAAAATGTTTTAGAGAAATTTAAAAATAAATCAAAGAATTTCATAATCTTATCAGGTTGCCAACATTGGCGGTAGGTAAATGAAATGAAATAATAAGTCAAACAAAATTATTTATCACACTAAATAGAGACAATAATAAAGATTTAAAATCAGTTTCAAAAACATGATTGTTTAAAAAAAAGCTATCATAATTTTTTCTGTGTATGAGTATAAGAAAAATGTTAGTGGGGTAGAATTAAATGATTTGGAAATATATCAACCATTTCTAACTCTTTAGTCCGATCAATATAAAATTTTACATGGAGATATCAGAGCAGTGTTCTTATTTAATTTAGGAAGATGAGCTTCCCATATTTCTCAGGTTCAGAGGTATGAAGTCCAAAGTAGTGCACTTCGGTCATGTAAAATTTTTCAACGCTTGTCATTTCTCTGTTTCTCACTCGATTCCAAAATTTTTTTGTGCCTTTATACCTTCTAAAGTTTTAAAAAAGTCTTTGGTTAAACTAATATCTTGTATAGTTAGTGAGGTATACTCATTTTAATATTAAAATTTCTCAATTTTTTAAATCCTTGGTCCACTATTTTTAAGATATCGGATCCAAATAACAACCGATTGTCACAATTGTTTCTTTGTTAGTTACATGACAAAATTTCGAATAGTTAAAAAAATAGTTGATGGAAGTATTCTTTCAGAGTTGGAAAATATAAAATCTTTAAAAAAATTTAAAAATGATGACAAAATTATGACAATTTGTGCCCAAAAAAGCACCATAATTGTTTTCTCTAAAAATTTTTTCTCAAGGATCAAAAAGCAATATACACAAGTAGTAGGGAACTATGCGTCTGGCCCCACAGTAGGCCGACATTGCACAAAATTCACTCAAAATATTCCTTTGAAGTTTTGCCGAAATTTTAAAATTTGGGTAATTAAAATTTAAAATTTTGAAATTTTAATTGTTAAATAAACAAAAGTGTAATTTGATATGCGTGGGAAAAAAAAATTTAAGTGCCCAGTAGGCAAAATATGTATAGTGAAGATTGTGAAAAATTATAGTGTGCGTAATGCTTTTTGGTGTTATAGAAATTTAGGGTGTTGTTCTTATGGGGTGATATTGAGACATTGGGTAGTGAGTTTGGAGCTTGAAAGTATTGGCTTAGTATAGACAATGTGGTTCTTATGGGGTGATATTGAGACATTGGGTAGTGAGTTTGGAGCTTGAAAGTATTGGCTTACTATAGACAATGTGGTTCTTATGGGGTCATATTGAGAGATTGGGTAGTGTTTTAGATTATATGTGGAAATAAAGAGTGTAGACAAGTTTGGTGACAACGTCACCAAACTTGTAGATAAAAAAGTCGACTTGGGCTCCGACGGGGTTTATTGTCTTGCTATTATTATTTTTTTGTTCTTGATAATTTTTTGTGGTGCTTGTGTTTACATTTAAAATGTAGTTGTGTTTATTTAAGCATGTCCGTCCACCAATTGACTGGTGAAGGGTTTGTATATTTTCAGTATGTGGTTATGGAAGTTTTAGAGGGGGGTGTTAAGAATGTGGTTATGGAAGTGTTAGAGGGGGGGTGTTAAGTTCCAATTAATATGTATGCATATACATACGTACATACAATAAGTGTTTGCTTTTTGTTTATAATATTTTTTTAATTTTTATTTTTTGTTAAGTGGGTGTATTTTTTTTTTCTTTTGCATCAAATAATCGCATGATCGTTTGGATTTGTAGCTGTGTTGCTTAGTATGACAGATGATCTGAAATGTTTGTTTACGTTAAATATGCATGCTTAATCTTGTTGGTGTTTTTTGTTTATTCAGGTGGATGTGTTGGAGAATGAGTCATCATCCTAATTTTTTTTTGTTAGTGGTGGTTGGTTAGAGGTTGTGTTTACATAAAGAGTCTGTACATGTAGATTGATGTCTACCCATCGTGTATATATCTTTGAACATTCTACCCCACAGTAGGGCGACATTGCACAAAATTCACTCAAAATATTTCTTTGAAGTTTTGTCGAAGTTTTAAAATTTAATTGTTAAATAAACAAAAGTTTAATTAGATATGCGTGGGGAAAAAAGATAAATGTGTATGGCTGTGTCTGTGTTGCGTGAGTGTGTCTATGTGATGTATGTACGTTGTGATCGATCTAGTATCTGTATAAATTTTGTTGTTTGTGAGTTGTTGGTTATATATGTAGGTATATGTGAGGTTGTTTTTATGTCTGGATGTATGTACATATTACAATTCTCTTTTATTATTTTTGTGTTTGATAGGTCAAATTTGAATTTCACAATATTACGCAATTTGAATTTTACAATGTGTTGTCTTGATTTTGTGCTGATCGTGCGAATTCTTGCTGTTGCTATGTATATGAATTTCATCATATTTCTACATGTGGATTGATGTCTGTCCGTGAGAATATATATTTGTGTATGTGAGATGTTCATAGCTTGATGTTTTTTTCAATTTGTTAGTGTATGTATAGGGTGGCGTGAGAATTTCTGTCTGTCTGTGGGAATTTCTATATGTCTGAATGTAGGAATTTGAGTCTGTCCATGATTTGGAGGTATGTTGTTAAAATAGTTTGAATTGTTTTTTGTAGGCGCCATGTGATGTACATATGTAGTATAAAATGTTCTCATGTGTGTGACCTTCCATATTTTTTGTATGTTTATGCTAAAATCCGTTTGATTAGATCAGTGTTTTATAATACTGTGGACGATGATTTTTTTTTAATCTTATCTTTGTTCTATGTATGTTAAATTCAATTTGTTTATATTTAAAGTTTTAAAATGTTTTGTTTCTATTTATTTAAGCATATCCGTCCATTTTTGACTCAACGTCAGTCGGTTGGTGAATGGTGTGTATATTTTCATTATGTGGTTATGGAAGTGTGAGAGGGGAGGAGGAGCTGTGTAAAGTTCTACTAAATATTCTGAGTACGCAATCGCATGCGCATGAAATTTGACAATATGCGTACATACTTATGTACATATCTGCAAATTTATTTGATGTATGCATGTACATATGTACATACAAATAAGTGTTTGCTCTATGTTTGTATTAATTTTTTTCAAGTGAGAACTTTTGTTTTTTTTTGTTGCAAAATATTCGCATGATCGTTTGGATTTGTAGTTATGTGTAGCTAATAAATATGCTGATATATTTTATTTGAAATTTGAAACATGTATTTTGTTTGCAGACGTTTTTTTATGTACAAGTGCATTTCAGTTGTTCAATATTTTGGGACCATGGTATTGATAACCAGAGTTTTTGAATAGGGTTAATGAACTTGTGATGGATATTTTGATTTCTTTATTTTAATGTAACAATTGTAGATAGATGTTAAGATGACATTATTATTTTATGGGGTTTTGTCTGTCCGACTATTGCTTCGTTGGTGAGATGAAGGTGTAGTTATTTATTTAAGAAACAGCGTTTCGTATTGCTAGACAAAGGAATTTGAATTTCACAATACATAGTATGAAATTTTGTGTATGTTATGTTTGTGTATGAGTATTACGTCATCAGTTTTTCGTAGGTGTGTGTTAGGTTGAGTGTGTGTATACGATATATGTCTGTTGTGATCGATCTAGTATCTACATAAATTTTGCTGTTTTGTATGTTGTTGTTTATGTATGTATGTATATAAATTTCTTTTTGAGGTTGTACATATCAATTTTTCTTTTAAATTTTTTTATGTATTCTTAATTCTGCTGACTTGGATATTTTTGTTTATCATTTGAACTGTACAGTTAAAGATTGTATAGTCTTGAGCTTATAGTGGTAGTTGATGTGCATGTACATCACTATTTTTTTTTTATCACTTTGTGTGATTGTTTTGCAATGAGCTCTACACGAGGACCAGAAGATTAATTTTTTTTAGGGGTAAAGTCATGGAAGGTTTTCATGACTCAGGAAATTTTTTTTAGTATTCGCCGGTTATATTTTTGAGGGCGAAAGGTCTATCAATATACTTATTACATGGTTGTTGTTCTTTAATTTGAATGCGTATACCTACCTATACATGGAAGACAGGAACATTAATTATTTATATCACTTTTACATCCGATATTTTTAATAATTTTAATGAGTTTATTTGATATACAAAGATATTTCTTTACATTAAATATTTTATCAAGTAGGGATTTTATAAGTTAATTTTTCTCTTGACCGCTGGAAAGTAGTAGATGGTATTAGTATGCTGTGATTGATAGATAATCTTTGTATTGATGTGTTCTATTGTTTGAGTTTTGTTTTATTTTTCTGAAGCGTGTCATTGAACGTACATAAGTATGTATGTATATTACTTAATAATACATACATTTTCTTATACTGATTTGCTAAACAAGGTTAGTTTTTTTTTATTTTTTTATTTTTGATGTGCAGAGTAAAGCTGGTTGTTTTAAAACACCTGCGTTTAATAAAACATTCTAAAAATATGAAAGAAGCAAGTGTTTATTATAGAGATTGTGATGATTACATGTTTGAAAAATTTTGATACAAATAAATGCAAAATCTAAGATGAAAGTAATTATTTAGGCTTTCTAGTTCAATTATTTGCATTAATGTAAATTCAAATTATTATTATGAATGAGATTTTTAAAATCTGTTGACTAATTCCATACCGAAACTGAATATACAAATACGTACTATTTTTAAAACTCATATTACAACACATATCCTTGAAAATTCAATTTAATTGTAGATATATTTCGGAATATTATTACTCGATATCTTTTTGAATATTATTAAATTACAGGTTGATAAGAAGTCAACTACCAAAATATTCCCATTAGATTCATGTGCTTAATTTAATACCATAATGGGATAGTCTTAATGAAAACATAAGGGAGAACTTAAAAAAGCAAATATATAGGCCTTTTATAGTATGCATGTACAGATTTCGATTATATTTAGGAATCAGTGAATATACCAAACTCAAATATTGTTAGATAATTGTAAAAACATATTCCATTTGCTTACAGTTATCATATTAAGTATTCCTTTAATTCAACATTAGACATATGTACTATATATACATGCATATTTAGAATATATATAAGAGAATTTTTCAATAATAATGTATCTATGCATATTCATATTAAAGAAAATTATAGTGAACTAATTTCGATTTATATTATCAAGATATCAAGTACGAACACACTAGAAGGTTTTTTATACGATGATGGTCGATATGATGACGTTGCTAACAAAATAACTGAATTGTTAATGAATTCTACTTAATTATATGTATAGGTATCATTTCCTCGTGTAATCATCTGAATTAGTTTCGAAGAAATGATTACTAATTAGTCATATAGTAAGGATGATTATGAATATCTTGGAAAAGTATGTACTAAATTCAAATGTAGTACTATGATGTAACACAGGACTTTACAAATAAATCAAATTATCTAAGTTATTTAGTTGTAAACAACTTGTATGACTATGGTATATGTTATTACATACCATATTCCATTCTTCATTGGTTGAAGATTCATAAAATTGTAATTTAGATGATGAAAGGGAACCTTACATCATTTACAAACATTTGGATACATATTAGATTAGACCCATAGAAATTTAATAACTTAATTGTTATTAGATTATTAGACTTAAAATACCATCAAGATTGCACAATTATCAATATGCTTTATCATTTTGTGTAGAAAACAAGAAAATTCAAAGCACGAAACAAATTAAATTAATAACGCATTTAAGTAATAAAACAAATACTAGGATCGCCGGGTGACCGAAATTCAAACGGGGATATTTCTGGGGATCTTCTGGAATTTTGAGGATTTTCGGTTAAAAAAAATATATTACGGACATCTATACACAAATATCTTTTTAACCATATATGTGTGTTTCATAAATATTGGTGGACAATAAGATACTTAAAAGTGTACGACAAAATTGTGTAGTCTATTTATATATAAGATGTAGCTCACTAACTTTAGAAATATCTAACAATCTATTCAACAAGGATTCATTTCAAATAAAATGCATAGAACTCTTAAGTTTAACTGCTCTGAGGGAAATGTTATACCAATTGTTTTGAATGTACTTGTTGTATGACTAGTGAAAATGGGAATGGTACAAAATCTTCCAGAGTTGTAACCGGTGAAAAAAATCACATCACAAAACTAGAACAAAAATGATAGGAAAATTCCTCCATTATACAGCAGATTTTGTTCCAAATTAAAATCATTTGTTTGTAGTACAGTAATTTAACTAGTATTAAGAGCCCATCACATGACAAGTAACTTAAGTTTGGGACTAGATCCTATCACTGGGTATCTTAATTATGTCAATTGAACCCTTGGCGAACCAGTCACGTGAACTGTCTTGTGACAGGTTATTTTCTCTCTCTAGGGTAATTGAATCGATTATTAGATAAAAATTCATTTTAGCAAAAATTTTTTATTAAAGAATACCGTCGGAAAAAAGATTTTGAAATAGTGTGTGTGAATGAAAGAATATAGCTAAAAGGTTGTATGCTTTAGCCCTTGTCTTGCAGATCGCTTTTTATTGTTTTGAAGCATATCAGGATTATTATGTATGCAGTACTCGATCTATGTTTGCTGGTTAAATGATTAGATTGATACCTAATCACGTGCCTACTACATTTACAGAGTTTTAATCATTGTCTTTGTTGTTCACCTTTTTAATAATAATATCCGTTAAACTTTCATTTTATTGACAATTTCATGTAAATATATTATAATGTGAAGAAGTTACATTGGTTTAAAAGTGATATAAAGAAATATAATTAGGTTATATCTGTTTTGAAAGCGTGTATTATTCTAATATTCTAATAAAGTTAATATATATATATATATATATATATATATATATATATATATATATATATATATATATATATATATATATATATATATATATATATATATATATATATATATATATATATATATATATATATATATATATATATATATATATATATATATATATATATATATATATATATATATATATATATATATATATATATATATATATATATATATATATATATATATATATATATATATATATATATATATATATATATATATATATATATATATATATATATATATATATATATATATATATATATATATATATATATATATATATATATATATATATATATATATATATATATATATATATATATATATATATATATATATATATATATATATATATATATATATATATATATATATATATATATATATATATATATATATATATATATATATATATATATATATATATATATATATATATATATATATATATATATATATATATATATATATATATATATATATATATATATATATATATATATATATATATATATATATATATATATATATATATATATATATATATATATATATATATATATATATATATATATATATATATATATATATATATATATATATATATATATATATATATATATATATATATATATATATATATATATATATATATATATATATATATATATATATATATATATATATATATATATATATATATATATATATATATATATATATATATATATATATATATATATATATATATATATATATATATATATATATATATATATATATATATATATATATATATA
>OY101449.1:66045025-66092786 GCA_956483635.1 Panzeria rudis
TTGCGCCAGCATAATATCATGCGTTTTCAATCTGGAACAAAAACAAGGCTCACCAATCCAGTTGAGGTATTCAAGCTATTTTTCTCAACCAATATTACGCTCGTGATCATTAGTGAAACAAATCGGCATGGGCGAGAATCAATTAGAAAATGGAATGAAGAACATCCAGAGTCTACCTAAAGAAAATGGATTGATTTGACAAGCTCTGAGCTAGATGCATTCATTGGGATTTTGTTGGCTTCTGGTCTCAGCCATAATAATATGCAAGACTCCAGTATATTGTGGCGTTCTGATTCGCTGCCCATATTCCGTGCGGCTATGTCGCACAAACGATTCATTACTCTGTCCAGATATATTCGTTTCGATAATAGTCGTACGCGGGCATTCCGACAGCAAACAGATAAAGCAGCTCCTATCCGGGACCTTTGGAATTTTCTGAATGAAAATCTGCAAAATTATTATGAACCTTATGAAAATATCACCATCGATGAGCAGTTGTTTCCGTATCGTGGACGCACAAAGTTCACCCAATATATCCCATCAAAACCTGCAAGGTATGGGATCAAAGTTTGGTGGGCATGCGATGCTAAGACTAAATTTCCATTGAAAGGAAAACTATACACTGGAAAGGAAGGAGACAATCGGGAGATAAATCAAGGTGAAACCGTTCTAATGTATTTCGCAAATTGTTACGCAAACAGTGGCAGAACAGTTATTTCTGATAATTTTTTCACCTCATTGAACGGCGCTAAACGACTGGCTGCTATGGGACTGTCATTTGTTGGCACCATTCGAGCAAACAAAAGATGTCTTCCTAAGGAAGTTATGAAGAGCACCAGACGACCAATTCTTTCAAGTGTGTTTGGTTTTCATGAAAATCTTGTTGCACTTTACAGCTACGTGCCCAAAAAAAAATAAGGCAGTCAATTTAATTTCAACCGCGCATTACACGAAACATGTTGAAGGCGTAGCCATGAAACCGGAAGCAATTTTATTTTATAATTCAACTAAAGCCGGAGTCGATACGATGGATCAAATGCTAACTCATTACACAACAAAACGGTCAACCAGACGCTGGACATACGCATTTTTCTGCAACATGATTGATGTGATGGCATTGGCAAGTTACATTATATGTAAGCTAAATGATGAAAATACAAGAAAAGAAAGAAGACTCATATTTTTATATAAACTTGCAAAGCAATTGGTACTGGCCAACGTTGAAAATCGCACCAATAATCCGCACATTGTGGCTCAACCAACAACTCGTATAGCATTTGAAGCGTTCTTTGGGAGACCTCTCAATATAGCAAACCTTAATGTGGCTTCACGCAGTGGTCCAGACACATTAGCTGCCAAAAAAGATTGCAGAATTTGCCTGCAGCAAGGTGACAAAATACGCCGTAAGACTCGCTTTTTGCTGCAAATGCAACAATCCTGTTTGTCAGCAACATTCAAAAGTAGATTATTTATGTTTTTGTTGCCTTCCGCAAAATTCTGAATAAAAAAATCAATGTATGCTTCGTAATAATTGTCTATTTTGTCATAAACATTTATTACTTTACCCATAATAAAGAGAAATATATATAGAACAAAAAAATTGTTGCCCTTTATATTCCAAAGATTTTTTCAGGTCTATTTTTTCTTCTTCAGGTAGCTAATAACATAGTAAAAAGAAATAGAAACACAAAATATAACAAATATTTTCCTATCTTAGTAAAAAATTTAACGGCAAACAGCCCTTATTTCCATACAAATGCATGTAAATGTATAGGGGTCTGGCCAGACACCATGTGCCAGAACTAAGGGCTCAAAATATGTGCCTGACGAAGGGTTAAAATAATTGGTGCCTAAATTTGCAAATTTAACAATATTAAAAAAAAACTAAAAACCTAAATTGATTTTCAAAGACAAAGTTTGAAAATACAAAATTAATTATTAGTTAAATGTCCTTGCTGGACTTAAAACATTAATAAAAAAATACATATTAACAAATTTCGTTTAAAACAATTAGAAAATGATCTACAATAAAAAATTTTGAAAGGACATTTTAAAAATAAATACTTTAATTAAAAAAATAAAATTTATAACCAAAATTAAATGGACATTATTTAAAATCAACTGAAGATAATCCAAAGAAGAATATAAAACGCAGCGCTAATAGTGGACGATTGTTTCAAGGACTTGCCGTATAAAAGCAGAATTTGCATTTAAGGTGGAAGCAGCCGAGAGAAGCTGCAATAACTATTTATTTTATTTTCCATTTTCCCTAAATTGTTAAAATTTATATATACATATTAATTTTATGTCCTTTATATGAGTGAAACCATTTGTTGGCTCGCTATATTTTTAATAAATTTTGTTGAAATTTTTTTTAAATTATTCTACACAAATTTGTGCCTTTTTGACTTCGGAATAAATTTCTTCTCACATTTACTTTTACAAATACAAATATATATAATCCTTTTTTATAAAATGGCAGTTAACCCTCTAGTTTTGAGTCCAATTGAACTTCTTGGGAAATTGCCTGAATTCTCAGGTGACAAAACGGATTTATTCACGTTTATTTCTGTAGTTGATAGAATAAATACCCTTTTTGTTCAGTATGATGCACAGTCTCAACTTTTTCTTGTAGATTTGATCAAAAGTAAATTTAAGGGTAAGGCCAAGGAGGTCATCGAAATAAATTTTCAGGCGCAAACGTGGCCCGAAATTAAGACTATTCTATGCAATTATTTTGGCGAATATAAGAGTGTGGAGCAACTGTACGACAGTCTCCGATCTATGTGTCTTAGAACAAATGACCTTGATTTCTATAATGAAATTAAGGATAAGCTTCGTAGTCTCAATAATAAAACAGTTTTAGAATTAGGAGTAAATTTGAATAGTGAGCAAATTGGTAGAAATAATATGAGGACTGCTTTAGATATTTTCAAGGAAAAAATTCCTGAGCCAATGAAGACAGCATTACCGTGCAGGAATCCAGAGAGTCTTGAGGATGCAATGACCATCCTTTTTACATCAGGATAAGCTAATTATGAAAGTAATGGAAAAATTAGTACTTACGATAAAGGTTTAAATCGGTCTCGAATAGACAGTGTTAACGGTACTACACCCGTTATGTGAAATAGATTTGGGAACAGTTATAGTAATACCCCTCATGGTTTAAATAACGATTACAATTTTAACAGATCCAATCATGCTGACGGATATCAAAGGAATAATAATAATTACCGGAATAGTTACAATTATAATCATAATAATTATAACCAAAATTACAAATACAATTCTTCAAATCCTACTCAAAATTCCTTTTCTAAACAACCTATTCCAGAACCGATGGACATTAATATGATCCGACATACTAATATCTCAACTAATTTCCCAAGCACTTAAATACCACAAAGTGGAGCAAAATCTATTTCTAATTCGTACAATCAAAATCCTTCTTCTATTCAACTTAGTTTGGACTCGAGTGGTAATAGTAAGACCCAAAATTTTTTACGTAATGTTCAAGAACGTCAATGTGAAGCAAATGCGCAATGTCAAAACCCAGAATATCCAAATTTTGCAACTGAAAATGGTGGGTTACAAAATTTTCTTTTACCGGCCTCTCCGGACAGTTACCTCATATAGTGTTCAAAACAAATCTTAAATTCATAATAGACACCGGCGCTACCCACTCGATAGTAAATCCGCGCTTATGTAATCCAAAATGGAGAATAAATTCGACAAAATTAACGTTAAAAACTCTTCAAAACGATGTGTTGGCAAATACAGTTTACAGAGTGCCAATGTTTTCTGAATTGGGGGATAAAAAAGAGTGAATTTTTCTAGTAGAATGTAAGTTTCATGACAATTATGATGGAATTATAGGGAACGATATATTACAAACATATGGAACTGTTGTAGACTATGAAAATAATGAGATCAGAATAAATTATATAACTTTACCACTGTTGTTTTCAAGTTTTCGAAAAATTATGTTGATTACTAATGTTGAATGTGGACTAATTCGTATAGCGGAACAGCGTAATAATATTGGCACAGAATTTTAAAATTCAGGGAATTATAGGAAGCTTAACAAAAAGACTGTAGACGACCGTTTTCCTATACCAAATATCGAAGAAATTCTTGACAAACTTGGTAGGAGTATGTTCTTCACTACTTTGGACTTGGCTAAAGGATTCCACCAAGTTGAGATTGACGAGAAAGACATTCATTTTCAGTAGAAGGAGGTCACTACGAGTTCACTAGAATGCCTTTTGGACTCAAGACTGCACCAGCTACATTTCAAAGGCTTATGAATGGTATTCTTGTCGATTTGATAAACAAAGTTTGTTTAGTATATCTTGATGATATAATCGTGTATTCGACTTCTCTTCAGGAACACATGAATTCGTTACGCAATGTTTTTGATAAATTAAGGGATGCAAATTTGAAGATTCAAGTAGACAAGTGCGAGTTTTTCAGGAGGGAGACAGAATCTCTTGGCCATGTTATTGCGCAAGCGGGTATAAAACCCAATCCAAAGAAGTCGACTGCATAACTAATTATCCATTACCGAAAACTCAGAAGCAAATCAAACAATTCCTTGGGCTGAGTGGCTACTATCGCAAATTCATACAGAACTATTCGAAAATCGCAAAACCAATGACTAGGTATTTGAAAAGAAATGTTAAGGTAGATACAGGTGATCCTGAATTCTTAGAAAGCTTTAGAATGTTGAAATTACTTTTAGCTCACGATCCAGTTTTGGCGTATCCCAATTTTAATAAGAAATTCGTCTTAAATACAGATGCAAGCAATTTCGCTTTATGTGCAGTACTATCGCAAGAAAACCACCCTATTTGTTATGCGAGTAGAACGCTGAATCAACATGAGGTAAACTATAGTACGATCGAAAAAGAATTGTTGGCCGTAGTGTGGGCTGTAAAGTACTTCCGTCCATACTTCTTTGGAAGAAAGTTTGTCATACAGACAGACCACCAGCCGTTGCAATGGCTTGTCTCTATTAAACAGCCAAACTCTAAGCTAATACGATGGAGACTAAAACTGGAGGAATATGACTATGAAATTATGTACAAACGAGGTATGGATAATAAAAACGCATATGCACTGTCCAGAATAGAACCACAAATAAATATGATACAACAACCACAAGCTAATGTAATATCTATCAGTAGTTCTCCCCTTAATGTTTATAAAAACCAGTTTGTTATAGAAAGATCAGATTCTGCTTCATTAAAAATAGAGAATAAAGTATTTTTTAGATATATTAGGAAGATAATAAGTGCAAAATATTTCAATGAAGCTATAATTATAACAATCATTAAGGATCATCTTCGCCCTAAGAAAGTAAATGCTATTCTTATCACAGATAATTTGATTTATGAACTTTTTAGGGAAACCGTTTCCAAATATTTTTCAAACAACCCAGTGCTAAAGATAGTAAAGTGTAGTACTTGCCTCGATGATATTTTAGATGAAAATGTCCTTCGTGAATATATTCAAGAAGAACAGCAAAGGAACAATCATCGTAGTATAAATGAGAATTTTGAACAGCTTAGGAGAAGAATATACCACCCAAAACTCAAATTAAGGATCCAGCAATTTATAAACAGTTGTCATATTTGCAATGTGGAAAAGTATGATCGCAATCCGGTAAAGCAAAAATTTAAAATCACTGAAACACCGGACAAACCGCGTCAAATAGTTCATATAGATGTTTTTGATTGTTTGGAGAAAACATTATTTTTGACGATTATTGACAAGTTTTCTAAATTTGCTCAGGCTATAAAGATTCTGAATAGATCGTGGTTAGAATTCAAAAGAGCATTGATTCAGTATATGAGTATTGTGGGCAGCATTGAAAAAATCATAACTGATAATGAGTTGGGGGTTGCCCGAATTGCATTATCCGAATTTTTAAGAGAAACTAATATTTGAAGTTGTGTGTAAAATAATATTGATATTCATTATACTTCAAATAATAACCACAGCTCTAATGCGGACGTAGAACGTCTTCATAATACTATGAATGAGCACATTCGTCTTTTAAGGCATGATCCACTGAGGGACAGCGACAGTGTTGAGGAGAAAATTTACAAAGTGATTACATTTTATAATAATACAATTCACTCAACCACAGGATATAAACCTACAGATTTTCAGAACGGCTTGGTAACGACGGAAGATTATCCGAAAATAAAGGAAAAAATCTTGAAATCTAAGGAAAAATCGATATCAAAACTAAATAATTGCCGAGAAGACTGTGAAATTCAGTCTGGAGAAATTTATCTCAAAAGCGATAGAGGTGGAAAACCATGCCAAATTTAGAAAGATTTGTGTAGATCGACTTGATGAGGATCATGTTATAAGTCACACAAGGCACAAATACTATAAGTCTCACATTAAAAGAAGAAAAAAGTTATAAACTATATAGTATTTTCTTTTCAAAAAGTAAATACAAGATTATAAAAATTAGCACATACGCACGTATTTTCAAAAGCAAATTGTTTTCCTATGTACAAATAACATAAAATAAACTTTTTTTCAAAAATGTTATCCGCGCCTGGAGCTTTTTTCGAATTTAAGCCCGCAATGGAGTCTTCACTCTCATGAATATTGAACCTCAAAGTAACATCTGGTGTATCGAGGACTGGTGGCAGCTCAACTATAGTATCAGACGAATTTAAAGTAAATACTTTCTGCAAGTGGTTTACAAACACAGTACCTTTTTTAGCGTCAGTTCTTGGCCAGTCCCCATTCGAAGCTCGCAATGGAGGCTTATGTAACACTGGTCTTTTGAGGCCTCGGGCTGCTCTCCATAGCGAATAATCTGTTTTAGGTGTTGCGCCGAGCCCATTCAGAAAATTTTGAAGAGGAGCGGTTTTTTGATTTTCTAGCAGAGTTTTCAGATGTTTAGTATATTCCTTAAGCCTAGATTTTAGCTGAGGAGATCTGTTGCGTTGCTATTTTCTACGAACTCTTCTTTTTTCGGATAAAAGCCTTTCTACATCTGCTGAATAAATTTTATTATATCTCGCCTTAAAATTTGTAGTACTAGCATTTAGAGCAGCTTGCTTAAGGTTTGCCACAAACATTCTAATAGAGTCATCTAAGTCAGCAGGCGTTTTTAATGGAATATTTTTAAGCAATGAACACTCAAATATATTTTGTATTTCAACCAATTTATACGTGTGGTTTTCATCGTTAAATCACAAGTGGGTGAAAAAATTGTATGTGAAAATATAGTGACAATAGTTGGTGAGTGATCTGAAGACAAATCTAAAGATGCTTCAACTTGGATCATTTCGCTGGGCATAACTTTACCACTCCAAAATCAATAACATCAGGAATTATTCGGCGATATGTTGGCCAGTAAGTTGGCTGCCCACTTGATATAACATTCAAACGCATTTTTGAAATTGTGTCAAATAAAACGCGACCCTTCGGT
Source organism: Panzeria rudis (assembly GCA_956483635.1). Lineage (NCBI taxonomy): Eukaryota > Metazoa > Arthropoda > Insecta > Diptera > Tachinidae > Panzeria > Panzeria rudis. Next base: position 66,052,485 of record OY101449.1, read on the forward strand.
GTGATGAGACGAGATCCCAAGAACTTGTGCTTAGCGTTGTCATCACGGCAGCCAAAAAGCGTGGGAGGAGAGTAAATGGATGAAATCACCAGGATTTGATGAAAAGCTTCAATGCAGATGTTAGTTTCTTGAAGACAGTCTTCACAATGATCACTCATTAAGTAGTGTTTTAATCGCGATTTTATTAGTATACCTGAGCCACTACAAGCTCTACCTGGGAGTCCTTTGTGTCGTAGAGAGTATATACGTTGATTTCCAAAAAGCTTCTAGCCGTCAAATGCGTCTCAGAGATAAGCATAACATCAATTTGTTTATCAATCATGACGTATTCTAGTTCGTTTTTATGTTGGCGGATGCCGTTTGCTTTCCAGAAACAGATTTTTAAGTTCATGGTTTGCATAATGCAGCCTGCAATAATGTAGACTACATTTTCAACACTTCCTGATTCATGCAGGTCATGTTGGTTGTATAAAAATTTACTGTTTGTATTAAATTTTCTATTGAAGCCTCTATTCTGTCAAAATTGAAACCAGTGTTTTCGTTGGCAAGAGGCCGTTTTTGAGCTGTAGGCTCGTTAGACTTCAAAACATTAGCGTATGAGAACTGGCTGTTTTGTATGTTTTGCGCTAGGGGCTGGTTAGCCTTAAAAATGTTGGCGTATGAAGGCCGGCTGGTAGGTCGTTGGCGGAACTTTGGACAATTTGGATAAAATGTACATAGACAGAGCAGCCCCTGTAGTTTGTAGTGTGATTTTCATGGCAATTGCTACACTTTAATTTTGGAATCATCTTTTAGCTTATTACAATTGGCAGTGCTGTATAGTTCATCACAAGCGACACAAACGGTGCGCAACTTGCAATATGCTTTGGTGTAGCCATATTATTGGCAATTCAGGCATTGAATGGCCCTGCTCACTTGTATGGTTCCTCTACGGTAACTCGTCGGTGCAGCAAATATCTTTAGCTATAAATGGGGTGTACTTCATTCTGTTTTAATTTCATGTCACCTGGTTCCAGTTGCACACGAAATAGTGGTTGGGGGACTCGCTCTCTATTTTTAATGTTAGTAACAATTTTCACTTTAAAATTATTAATTAGTAGACCCGCTTTTACCTCTTCTTGATCCGCGCATGAATCGATGCCTTTTATCACTACCTTGCGGTCTTTTGCACTTTTCAGTTGGTAAGTGTAACGACTTTTATTTTGTGTTTCAAACTTCTTAATTTACTTTAATTTTGTCTCATTAATCGCGCCGCGTTTTATCGGGATTACGTAAAACGCCTCTTCACCGATTAATTATACTAGCCTTTTAATTAGCTCATTTGAGTTTTTCTCCCTTAAGTATATTGGGGCGGCTTGCTTAACCTGACAATGGTGATTTCGTCTTCGTCGTTTTGTAAAATTGCAAAGCGATTTGCAGAAAGCGCCGCATCAGATTAACCCTAAAGGGTAATTTTCGCCAATGGAGCGAGGTTTTTCGATCTTGGACTTCTTTGTCTTTTTTTATTATTTACAACTTTGAAATAACTATCAATACCCATTTGGATTTTCTGAATCATTTTCTATGGGGCCACTTTCTGTCGTTTTTTTTCTTTTTTGGCTAGATATTAGCTCATATTGTTGGCACTTGTGCTTTGTTGTGAACTAGAGGGCTGCACGAATATACTCTCAAGTACTCGTATGTATGTTTGTGTGTGTATGCATGTATGTTTTTTCTGTATATGTATGTATGTATATATGTATGTTTATATGCATATTTGGGCTTGGCTATGTATGTACACACATACACATGCATTTGTACATAAGAATATAAATAAGAACATACAAGTACATTCTACGAATACATTTAAGTACACTTTGCAGTCCTCTATTGTGAACCTTGTTTCAAAAAATTCATTTTTATATTACTGCCTTTCATAGACATTGAATTAGAGCGTACGAGTCTACGGAAGTGTAAATTTTTGTTTACTGGGTTATCACATTCTGTAGCAACAACAGTAATGTAGGCATTTCTGGCTTTTGTTGCTGTTGTTTTTTTTGGTGCTCATATATGTATGTATATGAGTACGAAATATATATTGTTGTTTGTGTGCCTGCTTGTTTATAGGTTTATAATTTACTTTGCAAAAAGAAAAATAAAAAATGTATAGGTACGTAAAATATTAAACAAAACGGTGTTTGTTAATACTTTGTTGTTGCAAATATTTGTCTCTTCTTTTAATATTATATATTTGAATATTGTTTATTTTGTTCATTGACGGCAAATTAATACTTGTTTCTACTTCGAGAGTAAGTTGCGAACTGGAAGCAGTATACTAAAATAGACAAGTGTTTATTTTTACGTGTTTTAAAATTTTTTATAGAATATAATATTTTCAATACAACAGCAATATATATATGCAACAAAAGGGACTTCCAATGGGATCTCCTGCATCTCCAATCATAGCAGATGTTGTTATGGAAAAATTACTAGATATATCAATTCAGAAACTTGATATAAATCCCAGAATAATGACAAAGTATGTGGATGATTTGTTTTGTATTATTCCTGAGCGTGAGATCGATAACATGTTAGGTACTCTTAATGAGTTTAATTCTAATATTAAATTTACTATTGAGAAGGAATATAACTCGAAACTTAATTACTTGGACACTGTTATAATTAGGAAAGACGATAGACTAGTAATATATTGGTACCAGAAACCTACAGCCTCCCGAAGGATAATTAATTATTATTCGAAACATAGTTGACATATTAGTATAAACACAGCTAAGAATTTCATAGAAAGAGTCTTAACTATTAGTGACAAACAATTTCATAATAGGAATACGGAAATAATTAGAAACATACTAGAAGATAATGACTTTCCTACTAATTTAATTAATAGGCTAATAAGTCAATATAGGAATAGGAAAGAGATAATATAGTTGATAGTACACAACAAAGAATATATAAATCATTAACATATATTCTTGGAATATCAGAGAGAATAGCAAAATCTATGATCTTTGATACTGAAAAATATAGAATAGCTCATAGAACCAATAATACATTGAATAAGTTATTTAGTAGAACAAAGGACAAAACTGATAAGATCAAATGTAGTTAACAGAATACCTTGCAAAGGAAATGACAAGGAGAATTGCGATATGGTATATGTTGGTACGACCAAAAATAAATTAAAGACTAGTATAGCAGGTCATAAATCGGATCAAAAGTATAGGCAGATTAATTCGCAGAAAACTGCATTGTCTTCACGTTGTTCTATATTAGTTCACTTTCCTAATTTTGAAAATGTTTCAATTTTGAACACAGAGAATAATTATAAACAGCGTTTGATGTTAGATATGTTAGAAATAATTAACACACCAATTACACAGAGAATAAAGTATAAAGTAGATACAGATAATTTAGCACAAAACTATAGATATTTAGTTAGTAAAACTAAGTGTATTTAATCATTAACGGTTATCATAGCGATTAATTATAATTGTTTCATGTTAATAATTGATTGTTTAATTAAATTATATAATGAATTATTGTTGTTGTTTTTGTAAAGAATTGTTGTTTTTTATAAAACTGTTTTTGTTTAATATGTTTAAATTTGTTATATGTATTTTGATACTGTATTCTTTTAGTTGTTTGTATTTCTAAAATACCCCTAAATTACTACTACATTATTTTCATGTGAGTATCCACTTGTAAACACCGCTATGTTAATATATCGAAATTTGTAGAAATTCGATTAAAACTTCAAACAACAAATACAATGGCGGCTTTTAGCGACTTTTTATTTTTTTCGACTTAGCGGTTTTTGCAAGTGGACTACTCATGTTACCTTTGAATACAAATTTTGTGCCAAATTTTAATAATAGTTATAATAGCTGCATTGATTCTAATTGATTGTTTAATCACATAATTTTTAACTAATACATTCAAATTAAATCACATAATGGATTCTTGTTATATTAGTTGTTGTTTTTTATAATAACAATTTTGCAACTATGTATTTAATTATTAATGTTTATATACTATATAATTGTAGATCATTGGTGGTCAAAAATATTTTGCAGCTGTATTGCTATGAGAATTGTGAACTACAGTAATACGAATAATTAAACCCAAAGATTTTCATTAAAACTTTATCATAAGATATTATATTGGTCGTAAATGTATAATAATGCGGCTCACACTGAATTTACTACTTCTTTACTTGGTAAAATGGAGAAATTTTCAATACATTTTGCCCCAATCCTCTTAGTTTTTTCAAAAATATATTTTTATTTGTAATGAAAAGCACTTTATTTTCATCAATATCATTTATTTTACACACTTGCTCAATTCACAACTTGTTGTAAGTGTTGTAGGTCGTCAGGTTGTACAACAGTTGTACAATTGTTGTTGGTAATTTCCATATAAACATTTGCTACAACACCTACAATATTTTCCCTATGTTTATTGAATGTCGTTGAATGGGATCAGGAATGGATAAGCTAAGAAAATTTTTATATATTTTTTATTATACTTATCTTAATTTTTCTACATTAAGTTAGTAAAAATTAGTGTAATTATATACATATATATATAAAAATTTCAATAGAATTTTTCAACGAATACTGATTTCCTTTTAGTTGAACAAAAAATATTTTAAATATTTTTTGATACAAACAAAAAATCAATTTTCCATCCCTGTTCATGTAATATCAATTAATGTGAATGTCAATTCAAGCAAAGAAGAAAAAAATAAACGACAGATATTTTGAAATTTTGTATAACCTCTTCAGACCCTGGGTACACATATGTGTACCTTAAGTTTTTACAAGTTTTAAACACTGGCGGCATCTTGTGATGACTGACAATAGTTTTTTACTTAGTTTGGACTAATGGGCTTCAAAAAATAGCAATATATGGCATTTCTGTAAAGTTGTAGAAATTATTTTTGCATTTGAATTTGACAGTTTGAAAAAGTTTCTTGTAGGCCGTGGTGAAAATTGTAAAAAGTTTATAAAAAATTTAGTTTTTCAGTTTCGTTTATACTGTTTGCAGTTTTCTATAGTGGGTAAACGTGTAAAAAGGTAAGTTTTTTATTTTTTGTGTTTTTTAGCAATGCAATGTTACTATGTTTTCTTGGTACACATATGTGTACCTCAGGATTAAAATCATGTTTTATCTGAACATTGACTATTTCTCAGCTTGGATATGGATGAACAATAGATTGCGGATATGCTCGATGATAGCGATTTGGATTTCTCGGGAGACGATGATGATGACGAGTACTTGCCTCCAGATGTCATCCGAGCTCTTCAATCATCTGAGGAATGGGTGGGAGAGGAAGAAGATAGGTAAAATGAGGGAAATACTGAAGATGAAGTTGGAAGCTCACCACGCGTTTTCTGACTTACCAAAGAAATGGCTGAATCTGAAACAGATGTAAAGGATGATATTCTAACTACACAGGGTAGCTCTAACATGAACATTCTATATTAATTTTTTGAATATTTGGGGCTAGACTTTAGGGAATTAGTGGCAGAACAAAGCAAATATGTATTCGGCACAAAAGATAAAATCAACTAACACCAATACAATTAAGATGATACATTTTGCTGGTGTGCAGCTGATGATGGGTATCACCAAATACCCTCAAGTGAAGCTTTATTGAAATCGAGATCTTTGTTTGCCAATTGTTAGAGAAGCATCAGCCGCGACAGGTTTTTTGAGGTCATAAATTATCTCCACTTTTCAAAAAGCAACCTCCCCTGGTTTTCAATTGCTGGGTGATGTACACGCGTTGTTGTGTACACGAAAAGGTCAAACGGAAGGATGAGCTAGGCGTGCTCGAATACAGGCTGAACCTGACAAAAACTATGATGAAATATGATGGAGGCATGGTCGAACCAAATTTCATGCATTGTGGCCCTATATGTCGTCCCAACACCAGCGAATCTCACAGCCGACAGTCGAAATTGTCTAAGCGAGCCTCCTTCAAAGAAGCACCGTTCGATTTTGCCACAGCCAGAAGTAAGGCTTGACATTTTTGGTCACCTACCGCTCTTTGTAGACAGCAACTCTGCGTCAAAATGTCTCCACCCAACGTTCTCTTTACGCTGCCGTACTATATGTGTAAAATGCAATGTATATTTTTTGTATTTTAAAAAATAACTGCTTTGAAAACTACCATACTGTTAGGGATATCGTTCCTCAATAATCAGTAATTTAAACCTGAAGGACACATATGTGCACCTCCTTTTTCTACCACTTCAAATAAAAAAATTCAACAAATTTTATAAACAAATGTTTTAATTACACCTTCTAAGATAAAAAAATATTAAAAAACTTTTAACTCAAACGGTTCATGTCCAGGTCTGAAGAGTATAAATTAATAAAAATAACTTAAAGAAAAAAATTAATTAACAAATTTAATTTATAAAATGGAGCAAAATGGAGATAGTCCGGTAAAGAGAAAAAGTATTTCCATCTCATTATACATATGCAAATGTTTGACATTTTTAAAAGTTTAACAACACCTACAACAGAGCGTTCACAACTACCAAAATTGTAGTTAATACAATGTACAATCTACAGTAGGTTGTGAATTGAGTAACTGTATGTGGCAAAATACCAACAAAGCTTCTATGCATGTACACTCGTCGCTCTCGCATTAACGACTAAATAGAGAGTATAAAAAGAAATGAAATAAAGAGTACAAGCAATTGTGAAATGAACAACAAAGTTGTTCATTTCACCATTTCTTTTTTGTTAAAATGCCCCTACATTACTACTAAATTTTTTTTCATATTCATTATATTACATTTCTTGGAACAACATTTCATGACAAATTTTATTTTTATGACATCATGTTTGAAAACCTTTTTGTTATTTTAAAATAGTTTTATAATTTTCATTGCCTATTTTTAAGCGAAATATCGAAATATACAGCCGTGTTCAGGGTTGAAAAAACCCGGGGTTTTTAAATAAAACCCAGCCCGTTGGGTTTTATCTTGCTTTTTTTGGGTTTTATTGGGCTTTATTGGGTTTTATTGGGCTTTATTGGGTTTAGTTGTTTTTTTAAAGATCTAAGCCATGTTGTCAAATTAGCACTTTTCGGTACAGATTTATGAAGAAAATCATTAATACAACTATGCGACAAATGAAGACTTTTGGAAAAACACAAGGACTTGACAGTACAGTCTCGATTTTACTACCACGGGGTAGTAAAACCCTATACACAGTTTGGCGAATTTGGTGACCATTTTTTTTCACGGACCTCCAAAGTTTCTGAAAAGCAGTGGGACCTCAAAAAACGGTGTCATCAGTATTTGGCCAACAGCTAATTCAAACTTAATGATACTGCTTAACTCTATATGGCAATAATGTAGCTAAGAGTCCGCTTACGAGATTTTTTTTACCATTTTATGGCAAAAAATTGTATTCGTGAACTTTTTGTTGAAAAAATTAAGAAAAAAATTAGTTTTCACTTTTTTCAGAATAACTTACTGGGACTCGTAATTTTTCATTAACAATATTCGGAAAACTTGTAGTTACGGTAGAGCTGAACAAGTTTTGTGAATATATCAATACAATGGAATGTGACTGGCCTCCGTAATAGCTCATACATACCCCTTTTTACCTTAAAAATTTTGGGTTTTCACTATTTTTTATGCTAAAAATTTTTTTAATAGTATATTCAATTACAAACTTCTCAGTTGTGTTATATTGTGTTTCATCAACATTTTGTGCCAAAAAAAGTAATTTTTTCCGCACTTTTTTGAAAAATATAGGAAACAATTACGTATTTTAATCACTTTTTTCAGCATAACTTACAGCGACTTCACATTTTTCACTAACAATATTTAGCAAAACAACAACGAACATTAAAAATCAGCAACATAAGAAGTGGAACAATAACAAAGAAAGTAAAAAAATGCAATAAAAATATAGCCTAACCGGTAAAAAACTAAAAATTTTTAAGGTACAAATTAGTTTTTTGGGCTACTTAAGGTGCCTAGATTGTAATTTGTTGAACAATGTTATACTACTGTTAAAACCGGATTTTGTTAAAAAGCGTGCATTCCAAATATATGGGAAAAGTAATTACTACAGAAAGCGAAAATATAGCAGAAGAATGCGTAAGTCAAAAGCACTTCATTTATAGCACCCTGTTTGGCATTTAAAATTAAAGATGCAGAACACTTACCACAGTCTATTTAAGGAACAAATAAACACTTCTTTAAACGAAAAACAATTAGGGAATTCACAATGTGTATCTTAAAATTTTTAAATAGCAATATCGTTACACCTTAAAATTTCATTGTGTGCAACGATACAAAGCACAGCATATTAAAGTATTAAAAGTAACGACGAAGTTTGCCGAATATTTCTCACTATTTACATGCATAGAACACGAACTCAAAATACACAACAAACAAAACAACAACACAAGCACAATAGTGCTTGGTACCTATCAACATGCCAAAGAAACACCAATACACTTAAACCACTAAAGCCTACAGTACACGGAATGTAAAAAGCCACATACGTATGTGGGTCTGACGTCACGAGAATTTTCAGCATATTGGTTGCATTTTTTATACAAGTAGTAGTGGCTACATGCTGTAAAATTTTGATAGTACACGGCATGTATTTTTGTCCCAAAATTCAAATGTAACATATGTGGCCGAAGCGGACACATTTGCAGAAGCAATACATGTGTAAACATCTGAATGGTTACATGTATGTTACTAGTACACGGCATGCAGCAGATGGACGCGTTTTACATATTAGCATGTGCGAAAACCATATGTTTATCAGGATTTCTAGTACACGGCATTTGTATTCTTCTATTGGAGTTGTAAACAATAATTTTTCTTTTTTATTAAAAACTTATTGAAATGTCGAAGAGAAAGTGGGCTGCTATTGCTATTTTGGCCACGGATATTTTAAATGAAGAAGCAGACGACGAACATCACAAATACGAAAAAAAAACAGCGAATGCGTAGGACATGGACGAGCAACTGGTTAAAAAAAGCGCGATACGGAAGGGTATTGTGCAAAATTAATGTATGAATTGCGTGCTAAAGATATGGACAACGTACATTTGTTAAATATACCCTTTTAAAATGTTTTCGGGAACGGTACTAATTGGAAAAGGTTTTTTAAATGAACTTTTTTGGAAAAGGCTGACGGTTCTCGATATAGAAACCTGTGGCGCATTATGTTCCGATGAAATATAATTTAATGGATATAAAGGTGGGCTGTGCCACGCCCATACGAACGAAATATCTTATATCTTGAAAGCTATAGCAGTCAGAGTATTCAAATTTGGTATGGACTATTTCGAGATTAAGTATGTCAAAATATTGGTAGAATAGAATCGGGGGAAGGAGCACTCCCCACACAAAGTAATTAATTATGATCTTATATCTTGAGAGCTATAATAGCAAGAGTCTTTCAATTTGGTATGACTTAATTGGAAAACAAGACACGGCGAGGTAGTTGCGAGGAAAGGGTACTCCCCAGACAAAGTAAATAGCAATTGCGTTACATCTGGAAAGCTAAGATAGTAAAAGCCTTTAAATTTGGTATGGATTAATTTGCAGACAAGAAACTTTCGTAGGTAAAAAACTGGCGGGGAAGCTACGAGGAAATGGATGTTCCCCACACAAAGGAATTAGTAATTACTTGCTATCTTGAAAGCTATGTTAGTAAGGGCCATTATTACAACTCGGCTTTAGTTATAATTAGCATTTTATCGGACGGATAAACAGTTTTTCATTATTACAACTTTAATTTAACCTAAAAGTGTGGGATAACTTACAGGGAAGTTCATTCTTCCGCTAACTTTTATCGGCACACATTTTCATAGGCTGCAATACTTGCTTCTTTATCAAGTAAACACCAAGACGTATCTAACAGGTGAACTCACTAGAACACATGACCTTACTCCGGCAAACTTAGTGGAATGATGAAATTATCACAATTTCGTCACAATATGGAGCTTCCCTTCTTTAAGGTATTGGACATTTCATTATAGAGCTACCTGCGCTGATAATTCCATCCATCTTTCAACACAATTGTAGTATAGTTTCTACAACAAATTTATACTTGTTGTAGACTTGTGTGTACCTGTTATCTGTGCCATTGTAAATACATATGTATGACGTTGCCACTTGTGCTCTGGTATAGCCATACTTTGAAAAAGATAATTTTTATTTTACAGGCAAGTTGTAATAATCAAAAATTGTTGCAGGTCAGTTTACCGATCACTTCTGCTTATCATGCCGGTAACTATCTTCCACTTTACTGTTGAGTTGTAATAATGGCCCTAAGAGTATTAAAACTTGGTACGAGTTAATTTGAAGACAACATACGAAGATAAGTAAAAGACTTCTCATGTAAAATAGTCAATAATAACAATATACACCAAAAGAAATACCAAATAGTACCACTATATTTTTTGATCTGTTATGATCGCCTAACTGCGAAACCCGACGAAATTTAAAATTCTATGAGTAGATAGTTTTCTAGATTTTTTTAAATTGAGATATTTGAGGTGTCTGCTCTACCGATTTAACGTGGGTTGCGAACGAACTATTTAGTTTTGTAGAAAAATAAATCTAAAAAAACTTAATTAGTTATATACTCAAATGTTGCGGATTTATTCAGACCGCAATGATAAACATTATTTGTTCTTTGTGGAAAATTCATTTTTATTATGTTTATAAAAAATAAAAATTATCATATTTATTACTGCATCATGAAGATAAGTATAATAATGCTATATTATAAATAATGCTATATTATCAACGGATTAATGTAGTTACGTTGTAACAGGTAATAAAGACTTTTGTGTTTATTGAATGCAAACAAAGTCATTTTGTTGTATAGGCTTTAGTAAAACGTGTTTATTTCTCTGTAAAAACCACACAAAAGGTGACTTGTGAAAAATAGAGTATTCTATTTAACAGGCAGGTAAACCAAGCTTGACAGCAGCCCGTATTTAAATAAACTATAGTATAATAAACATAAGATATGATAAAAATCGAGACTTTTGATTATAATTACTTATGGCATCGTATTGCGACTAAGAATTAAGAAAATAAGTTATAGTTTAAAAAAACTTAAAAACTCGCTTTAATAACAAACGGAACTAAGGAATAGAAAATAATTTGTAAGTATGAAGAGTCTGTGTTCCAGAAATCCCAATAATCAAGTATTACTAACTAATTTTTAATACGAGTAAGATTAAAATAAAAATTAAGTTATGTATTAACAAAATAATTCACTGATAGTAAAAAAGAGTGGGGGGAAAATTTCTATATACTGTAACATTTAACATAAAGCGCCCCACGATTTTTTACTATAAGTGAATTATTTTGTTAATACATAACTTAATTTTTATTTTAATCTTATTAAAAATTAATTAGTCATATTTGATTATTGGGATTGCTGAAACTCTTCATACTTACAATTTATTTTCTATTTTTTAGTTCCTTTTGATATTAAAGCGTGTTTAAGTTTTTTTAAACTATCATTTTTATATTAAATTTGAAAGTTTCCAATTTTTAAAAAATTCTAAATTAATATAAAAAGCAGAAACGCCGCATTTTAAAAACGCCAGTGTGGCCTCAGTCTAAATTACAACTTTTATCAATTATACTACTAATAATTAATTTTATAAAAACCTCTTTACAGATTTAATTCGTGAGTTTTTACTAACTACATTGAAACCTCTAATAATAAATATGCATAAACATATACACAATACAACCAAACGAAAAATTCCTACATAATTTGCTAGGAAACACCCAACTGGCAACGCTTTCAATGGGTACATACGGTTAGAACATGTTCTGACAAAAATTCTTGCTGTTACATATTTGTGACAGCTACATGCGCATGTAAAAAGATATTGCACGTGTCACAATTCACATGTAACAAGGTAGTACACGGCATGTGAAAAATATACATGGGCGTATGCGTCTTGATAGCTACATGTGGTACACATACGAATGTTTACTTCATGTGAGCGTCCCAAAAAGTGGAAGTACACGGCATGTAGCAAATGTAGCTTCGTGATGACGTCAAAATTACGTCAAAGCCACATGCGCATGTGGATTTTTACATTCCGTGTACTGTAGGCTTAACAAATTCTTTATTTAAAATATTGCCGCATTGAAAAAACATGCTTCTTGGACATTTAAAATTGTCATCTGGTAGTAAATTTCCAGCGTTGTCAGTTTTTAGATTTCAAACAGCACTGAAAGAAGTAAAAAACGCGTAATTCTTGAAAAAAAGCACAACATTTTAATTTTTTAGTTTTATTTAAAAAATTTGTTATATACTTGCATATTCTCTAAACCGAGCCGATTAATTAATTAATTTAGCAAAATTAAATCAACTACAAACGAGACTTTGTAGTTTTCTAATTTTTTAGAGCTTAATATATTATATCTGATATTAATTGATTATATATGATTATACTTGTTTTTTTTATAGAATTTATCGGGTTATCATAAAGAAAAAACTGTAACTGTAACATTTTTCAGGATATTTGGCATTTTGGAGGATCTTGTAGCGGGAAGCTATGTCCTTTTTAATAATTACTTATTAAGAGTAGACTGCAACCTTTCGAATGACACCAAAGTTATTAATGTCCGATGACGCGCTCTAAAGTTATTCAATCTTGAATAAGACGAACATTTATCAAAAAATTGCTGAGATGCCCAAATTTAGACGGCTATAAAAAGAAACCATAAAAAGTATCGGAATAGTTCTTACGCCACTTCAAGCGCCCGTAAGAGTAAAATATACATATGTATTAGTGATGTTACGAATATTCGTATTCGTATTCGAATCGCCGAATATTCGCCTCTTTCGTGATATTCGTATTCGCCAAATTCAAGCGAATATTTTGCGAATACGTTCCAAAAAATAATACGTAAAAAATACTGAAAATTAAACAAAAATATTAAATTTTACTAAAAAAATTGTCTATAACGCAAAACAATAATCTTCTTTTAGTAAAGAAAAAAGAAACAAAATATATTTCACAACGACATGGTATTTAAAAAGTAAAGTCCAGTTAAATTAATTTATTAATCATGTAATAATTAAGTCTCAGTAGAGGAATGTTGAACTTCAAAAATAAAAGTATTGAAGTCTTTTCTTCATAGCCTATTGCGCGGTGTGTAAATAAGCTCCGCACTACGAGGGCGGTTCGGAAACTTCTTAGCCTATCAATGAAAGAGAATAGTTAGTTTTTCAAAAATATTTTTATTTTTCAATATAATCTCCTGAAACTTCAATACACTTAGTCCAACGCTTTTCTAGCAATTCTATCCCTTGATTAAAATAGTTTTCCTCAAGGTCTTCAAAATAGTGCCAAATCAGGAGAATAAGGTGGGTGGTCAAGCAACTCGTACTTTAATTCATTGATTTTAGCCATTGTTAAAACACTCTTGTTCGCTGGTGCGTTGTCTTGATGAAAAATTATTTTTTTTGTAAGCCAGGACGTTTTTCTCGAATTTGTACATTTCATTGATCCAAAAGGTTGCAATAGTTCTATGAATTTATTGTTTTACCCTTTTGCAGATAGTCAATCAATAAAATACCTTTGAAGTCCCAAAAAACCGTTGCCATAACCTTACCAGCTGATTGAATTGTTTTTGCCTTCTTTGGGGCACTTCCTCCAGCTTCAGTCCATTGTTTGAATTGTTCTTTTGTCTCTGGAGTATAGTAGTGGATCCATGTCTCATCAACAGTTATGAAACGACGCTTAAAATCCATTTTATTTCGCTGAAAACGATCCAAACAAGCTTGAGAAATGTTCATTCTTATGCGTTTTTGGTCGACTGTTAACAAATGCGGCACCCATCTTGCAGAAAGCTTTTTCATCTGTAGTTCTTCATGCAAAATTAAATGGACTCGATCATTTGAGATGCCCATGATATTAGCTATTTCACGCACATTTATTCGTCGATCATTTAATACCATATCATGCACTTTGGCTACAATTTCTGTTGTTGTTGCTGTTTTTGGACGTCCACTACGTGGCTCATCTTCAATGCTTGTACGACCACGTTTAAATTCAGCAACCCAATTTTTTACTGTTGCATATGAAGGAGCACTTTCACATAACACATTCACCATATCATTATGAATTTCTTGTCCCGATAAACCTTTTTTATGTAAATATTTAATGACACCACGCATTTCTAATTTTTCCATTGTTAAAAAATCGCGGATGCGTCTTTTGTGAACACCTGTTTCTATATGAAGGAGTTGCCAGATCGAAACAAAATTTAACATGTGTTCATAGCAGAGATGGAAGTTTCCAACTTAACTTTTTTCTGTTTATACCGCGCTTTTTGTGCTAGGCTAAGAAGTTTCCGAACCGCCCTCGTACTAAACATTCGCTCGCTCGGAACACTCGCCGCTGGTGTCACTAAATATTGCCTGGGTATAGGTAGTGCCGTCTTTACCTTAAGGGCACATGCGGCCCGTGCCCAGGGCCCCTGACTTCAAGGGGGCCTTACTATGAAATAATATCACATTGATATGCAATTTAGTTGATCTTTTTTATTACTATTTTCCATAGAACACATTTGAAAACTAAAGTAATGCTGCGGCATTTTTTCAAGCCTAGGTATATGATGTCCTTGCGACCGATAATAAGCGCATCAAGCTCAGCTCTAGTAGCCTTCTGTAAAATAGTTCTATATAGCAAGGCCTAGTCAGCATTCTGTCAAGAAAATTACATAAATAATTGACATCCATCGAAGAAGCGATATTTCACAATACTTTTTTTCGGTTATATGTATTTATTTATTATATCTTTAATAAAATTTAACTAACAATAAGTAATCAAATCTTAACTCAAATATTTTAATTTTTAAGTGCAGCCAGTGCCAGACAAAAATATTTGTTTCAGCGGTTGGTTGTTTGGTTGTTTACGTCTCTCGGTTAAGAGCAAGAGTGTCCCTCCTTCTTAGCCGAGTGTGGCCTCTAAAGTTAATGATGTTTCGGGCTAGGGGTTTGGGTGCAACTCAAGTCTTTTTATGTAGCTTGTCACGTGTTTAGAAAACACTGTCTTAACCGGCGGCACATCTAGGTCTTTATGATTTCGCTTGTTTCTGATATACCATGCGGCTGCGTACGGAGTATTTTGTTTTGTTGCCTTTGAATTTTTTCTACATTTGATGCCGAGGCAGTGCCCCATAACTGGATTCTGTAGGACCACATTGGTTTTAGAATGGAGTTGTATAGAAGAAGTTTACAATCTAGGCTTAGAGTAGAGTTCCTTCCAATGGGCCAATTCATTTGAGCTGCTTTTAATTTCATTTGGGTCACCTTTGCATCTATGTGTGACTTCCATGGTAGACGACGATCAAGATTTTTTTTCGGTTATATGTGTTTATTTATTGTATCTTCAATAAAATTGAACTAATAATAAGTAATCAACGATCAAGATGAACACCGAGATATTTTACTTCAGTGTGCTGAGGTATAGTTTGGTTATTTATTTGTATAGGTGGGCAGGTTTCTTTGCACAATGTAAAAGTAATGTGTAGACATTTTTGTTCGTTAATAGTTATCCGCCATTGTCTTAGCCATTGTCCAACTGGGGTATATAATCTAGCAAATTGCTGGTGGCTTCTTGCTGGCTTTTATGAACACTTAGAAAAGCTGTATCATCAGCAAATGTTGATATGTGTATGTTACTGCTTACCGGCAAGTCAGAGGCTTATATCAGATATAATACAGGACCGAGGATGCTGCCCTGAGGAACTCCGGCTTCATTGGGTTGCGGAGGGCTTTGAAAATGACCTTCTTTAACAACAAATTTTCGCTCAGTTAAGTAGCTTTCTAAAAGTTTCAGGATATTTTCGGGTAGGTTTTGCTTTAGTTTATGTATTAAACCTTCGTGCCATACTTTATCAAATGTCTGAGAAACATCGATGAAGAGCGCAGAACAATATTTCTTTTCTTCGAAGGTTTTTTTAACCACGTTCACGAGTCTATGTGTTTGTTCAATCGTACTATGTTGTCTCCTAAAACCGAATTGGTGGTCTGGAATACATCCAGTACGATTCAGTATAGGTGTTAGCTTACTCATAAGTAGCTTTTCAAATAGTTTTGACATGTTAGACAACAGGCTTATAGGCCTATAGGACTCCACCTTCGTATGATCTTTGCCTGGTTTAGGTATCATCGTAATCAGTGAAACCTTCCATTCTGCGGGATAGCATTTGAGGCGCACAATACTGTTAAAAATAAATATAATTATCCGTTTTGCAGTATAGGGTAGCTCTAAGAGCATTTTATTGCTTATTTTATCAGCGCCTGGAACTTTTTTCGAGTTTAAGCCCGCAATATAGTGTTCAATCTCACGAATGTTGAACCTCAAAGTAACATCTGGTATAGCGAGGACTGGTGGCAGCTCAACTATAGTATCAGACGTATTTGGAGTAAATAGTTTCTTCAAGTGGTTTACAAACAGAGTACCTTTTTCAGTGTCAGTTCTTGACCAGTCTCCATTCGAAGCTCGCAATGGAGGCTTATATATCACTGGTCTTTTGAGGCATCGGGCTGCTCTCCATAGAGAATAGTCTGTTTGAGGTCTTGCGTCGAGCCCATTCAGAAAGTTTTGAAGAGAAGCGGTTTTTTGATATTCTAGTAGAGTTTTCAGCTGTTTAGTACATTCCTTCAGCCTAGATTTTAGCTGAGGGGATCTGTAGCGTTGCCATTCTCTACGAACTCTTCTTTTTTCGGATAAAAGCGGTTCTACATCTGCTGAAAAAATTTTATTATATCTTACCTGAAGATTTGTAGTAGTAGCATTCAGAGCAAACATTCTAATAGAGTCATCTATGTCAGCAGGCGTTTTAATGGAATATTTTCTGGGCAATGAGCACTCAAATATTTTTTGTATTTCAACCAATTTATACGTGTGGTTGTCATCGTTAAATCACAAGTGGGTGAATATGTTGCATGTGAATATATAGTGACAATAGTTGGTGAGTGATCTGAAGACAAATCTAAAGATGCTTCAACTTGGATCATTTCGCTGGGCACACCCTTTACTACTACAAAATCAATAACATCAGGTATTTTTCGGCGATCTGTTGGCCAGTAAATTGGCTGTCCACTTGATATAACATTTAACCGCATTTTTGAAATTGTGTCAAACAAAACGCGACCCTTTGGCGTGATGAGGCGAGATCCCCAGAACGTGTGCTTAGCGTTGTAGTCACCGGCGGCCAAAAAGCGTGGGCCTAGTGAATTAAAAAATCTACTATACTGATTTTCTGTAATAGAGTACCTGGGAGGAGAGTAAATTGATGAAATCACCAGGTTTTGATGAAAAGCTTCAATGCAGATGTTAATTGCTTGAAGATAGTCTTCACAATGATCACTCATTAAGTAGTGTTTTAATCGCGATTTTATTAGTATACACGAGCCACCACAAGCTCTACCTTGGGGGTCCTTTGTGTCGTAGAGACTATATCCATTGATTTAAAAAAAAAACTTCTAGCAGTCAAGTGCGTCTCAGAGATAAGCATAACATCAATTTGTTTATCCATCATAAAGTATTCTAGTTCGTTTTTATGTTGGCGGATGCCGTTTGCGTTCAAGAAACAGATTTCTAAGTTCATGGGTTGTTTAATGCAGCCTGCAATAATGTAGACTGTATTTTCAACACTTCCTGCATCATGCAGGTCATGTTGGTTGTAAAAAATTTACTGTTTGTATTAAATTTTCTATTGAAGCCTCAAGTAGATCAAAATTGAAACCACTGTTTTCGTTGGCAAGAGGCCGTTTTTGAGCTGTGGGCTGGTTAGACTTCAAAGCAATAGCGTACGAGAACTGGCTGTTTGGTATGTTTTGCGCTATGGTCTGGTTAGCCTTAAAAATGTTGGCGTATGAAGGCCGGCTGGTAGCTGGTTGGCGCAACTGGGGATAATTTGTATTGTTGAAAGTATTAGGTTGAGCATAGGTGTGATTACGTCTGTTAGACAAAGACTGCATAACATGTAAATAGACAGGGCAGCCCCTGTAGTTTGCAGTGTGATTTTGATGGCAATTGCTACATTTTTTAATTTTGGAATCATATTTTTCCTTATCACGATTGGCAGGGCTGTGTAGTTCACCACAGACGACACAAACGGTGCGCAACTTGCAATATGTTTTGGTGTGGCCATATTCTTGGCAATTTAGACATTGAATGGGCACTGCTCGCTTGTGTGGTTCCTCTACGGTATCTCGTCGGTGCAGCAAATATCTTAAGCTGGAAATGATATGTAATTCATTCTTTTTTAATATCATATCACCTGGTTCTATTTCCACACGAAATAGTGGTTGGGGAACTCGCTCTCTATTTTTAATGTTAGTAAAATTTTTTACTTTAAAATTTTTATTTAGTAGACCCGCTCTTACCTCTTCTGGATCCACGTACGAATCGATGCCTTTTATCACTACCTGGAGGCCTTTTGCACTTTTCAATTGGTAGGTGTAAAAATTTTTATTTTGTGTTTCAAACTCCGAAACTACTGCGCGGTAATGATTTTCTTCATTTACTTGAATTTTTGTTTCATGAATCACACCGCGTTTTATCGGGATCACGTAAAACGCCTCTTCACCGATTAATTGTACTAGTCTTTTAATTAGCTCATTTGAGTTTTTCTCTTAAGTATATTGGGGGCGGCTTGCTTGACCTGACAATTGTGAATTCGTTTTCGTCGTTTTGTAGAAGTGAAAAGCGGTTTTCAGAGAGCGCCGCATCAGATTTATCATCCTTGGCCATTTTCGCCAATGGAGCGAGGTTTTTCGATCTTGGACTTCTTTGTCTTTTTTTATTATTTACCACTTTAAAATAACGATCAATACCCATTTGGATTTTTGGATTTTCTGAATCCGTTTCTAGTCGTTTCTGTCGTTTTTTCTTTTCCAGCTTGATGTTGGCTTATATTGTTGGCACTTGTGCTTTGCTGTGAAGCTGGTATCAAAAAATTTACTTTTATATTATGGTCCGTCATAGACATTGAATTTGAGCGTACCCGTGTACGCAAGTGTAAATTTTTGTTTACTGGGTTATCACATTCTGCAGCAACAGCAGTAACGTAGGCATTTCTGTTGTTTGTTGTTGTATTCGTACTCATGTGGTACGAATGGCAAATATATTTGTTGTTTGTGTGCCTAGTTGCTTATAATTATAATTTACTTTACAAAAAGAAATGAAAAATGTATAGGTACGTAAAATATTAAACAAAACGGTGTTTGTTAATACTTTGTTGTTGCGAATATTTGTCTTTTTTTTTTAATATTATATGTATATTTTTATATTGTTTATTTTGTTCACCGACGTCAAATTAATGCTTGTTTCTACTTCGAGAATAAGTTGCGAACTGATTTCAGAATACTATACCAAAATAATGTTTGCTCCTAAGAGTGAAATAGTGCACAAAGCATCATTCATGACGTCTAAGAGAACATAGTCGAGTTTTTCAGATTGAGGATACCTGGGATTTTCGGGATCACGATCACGAGTGTGCATAAAGGTGGGCAATTTAACTCCCCTTAAAATGAGTCCCAGATGTAAACGTTTAAAACTCCGATACACGTATATATTTTTTTGATGCCTCTATCAGAATCAGTTGTTAGAGCCTTGTTATTTAGAAAAAAAGTCTAACATTTTTGTACAATGTAATAAGTGAATTTGACCCTTTTCTTCCTGATCGCACAAGAAATTGCGGAAATCGTGGAAAAGGTAATAACACATTATATATGTTTGCAAATATTTGTAATGAATATATTAATATAATTGGACAGAATGTGCAAAGAACGGTTGCTATCGAACAACAATTGCTTTCTTGTCATTATATTTGTTTACTGTTTGGCGGGCCCCGATTTCTAGTGTGCCCGAGGCACCGGCATATCCAAAGACGGCCTTGGGTATAGGTAAAATAAGCTCGTATTTTCCCTTATTTACTTTCCACCAAAAATTTAAAAAAGTGACATTCAGGCTTTAAGTTAATAATTTCAAATTCCGTCATCGGAATTTCATAATAATGTTAAATACCTATAGTTTTGTGACAGTTTTTCTCAATTTATTGTTATTGACGCAAAGGGTAGATTTTTTTTCAATTAAATTTGAAATATTAAGAGGTACTAACTATTTAGATGGAATATTCGTATTCGAATTCGGAGAATATAGTTTCAGATATTCTTATTCGTATTCGCGAATATTAAAAATTGATATTCGTAACATCACTAATATGTATGTTATGTATGTCAAATTTCGTTGAAAACGGATAGTTTTTAAAATCTGAAGTGCCAAGCAAACGAAATACGTACAAAAATTCGTTTTTTGGTTTTCCAAACTTATGTCTTGTGAAGACGGGGTGTAAAGCACCAAAAATGTGCCTTTTCGGAATGACAACTACGGAATCAAAACCAATCCGAACGGAATCTGTGACATGGCTGTATTTAACAATTCTGTATCAATCAGCCATGTCACAGATTCCGTTCGGACTGGTTTTGATTCCGCAGTTGTCATTCCGAAAAAGTACATTTTTGGTGCTTTAGATTCCGTTTATTTTGTATTTCGTTTTTACAATGATAAACTTTTTATACCTTGAGGCGTTTGTTTACGCTTGTTTTTAGATGCAAAGCTCACATTAAGCTTTTTATTAACATGGAAAGCTCATGACCAAATATTTATTTGACGCTCCTAAAAGTATGCACGATTTTTAGTATTTACTGCAAATGAAGTCAGTAGAAAAGTGTTTTTCAATTCCACTTTGAAATTTAAAAGTGGTTTGTAGAGTCCGACCGAAACCAGTTTTTTAGGCCGAACACGAACCGAACCTAATATTCGGCAAAATCCGAAACTTGCGGAAACTTTTTTAAAATTAACAGATAGTGACATTTTAAAAACTTAACCGAACTGAAAAGTTATTTATTTTATTAACGGCCCTTTTCACAATGTGATTAAAAGTTAACATGGTGTTTAACGGCAAATTCAGCATACAAGACTCTCTGTTAAAGCATACGTTAACTTTTAACTGTACACTGTGAAAAAGGGTGTAAGAGTATTTCTACATACATACAGTGTCAGTCAAAATAATAATTAGTAGAAATAATAGTTAGTAGAAATTGAATATATTTCATTGATGACGTTACAAGAGCACCAATCAAAAAGTTGAGTCGGAATAACTAAAAAGATATGAAGTGGAATATTTACCTATTTTTGACACTAAATTTATACGATTTCATTTATTTATACTAAAGTGACGTTTTTTTGTTTACGCCGGCGTTACATTGATGATATACACAATAAAGAATTTTTCTCAACGGTATTGAATTTATCGTGGAGGTTGAAAAGGAGCTTTCTTCATATTTTGAAATTATAAAAAAAAACAAATAATCAATTTCAGTGCAAAATTGCAGATGTAAATTCGGTTGCGAAAAATCTATTTATTATAACATAAAATAGATTTTCGATTGGAATCGAAATAGGTTTACCATTCTCTAGTTTATGCTATTTATTTTGGCAAAAAACTGTTGAATAATTTATGTTACTATGTATATCTTTTGGTTGCGCTTTATAAAACTAAGTGAAATTTTCATTCGGCTAGGTTCTACATTCCACAGTGAAATGAAAGTGAAAATGATTTCAATTCCGCATTTACAATTAATTTCACAGTGTTCTGAAAAAGTAGTGAAGTTGTTTTCATGACGATTTCGTTCTCAATTTGTTTCAAAGAAAAATAATTGAAAAAAATAAATTTGACGTACATACAAATTAAAAGTAATCTTTGTCGTGCTTCAATTTGAAAATTTTAAGAAAAGTATCTTCCATGGAAGAAATGAAGTTAATTTTAGTTTCAAAATGGAACTAAATTATGTCGAAAATGAAAAAAAAATTCATGAATCTTTTTGGGGGGAAGATACTCTAGACACTCTATCTCAACGTCTTCAATCGGCATTAGGTATCATAAGTAGATGGAGCGTTGAAAGTGGTCTTAATGCTAACCATCAAAAGACGGATCTTGTTCTCTTTACGAGAAAATACAAGACACCGACTTTCACGTTACCGACTCTCAACGGAGTCACCCTTAGGTTATCAGACAGCGTGAAGTATCTCGGTATTATACTGGACTCTAAGCTTTCATGGTACCCCAACGTTCAAGCTAAGGCAGCCAAGGCTGCTATTGCTCTATACACTTGCAAAAGGGCGATCGGCAACAGGTGGGGCGTAAGTCCGAAAAACGTCAATTGGCTTTTTGAAATGGTGGTTAAGCCCATACTAATGTATGGGTCTGTCGTCTGGTGGACATCCTTAAATAAAGCCACATACTCTAAAGGTTCTTCGAACATGTGCTTTGTTGATCACGGGTGCACCTCGCACTACTCCATCCAAAGCACTGTTCACCATGCTGCATTGGCTTCCTGCTGAACTCATGATCAAACAACTGGCCATGAACTCGGCGGTTAGACTAGATGCCTCAGTTGCATGGAAGCGGGGTAACGTAGGCCATGCGACGATATTAGGGCAAATCTCAGATCTTCCCGACCACACTGACTACTGCTCGCCTACTCTGATGCCCGACAAAAGATTCCTGGTGGACTTCACGGGCACATCCTCTGAGGCAAACTACATACACCAATATGAGGATGTGCTCCAGATCTACACCGATGGGTCAAATTCGGGCATCGGAGTGGGCGGGGGTTTCTACATCCCACAAATGTAACGTAGGATAAACTTTAGACTACCAAACCAATATAGCATAACTCAGGCTGAAATATCGGCAATCAAAAGGGCAGCCAACTGGTTAAGGTACTACAGGATATTCGATCAGGACATCCGAATTTGTACCGACAGTAAGGCGGCACTACATGCTCTATCTGGTGTTTACACAACATCGGAATTGGTTAAAGAATGCCGGGCATCTCTGAATGAGATGGCGAGACATGCGAACCAAGGGCTCTTCTGGGTACCGGGTCACGCGGGGGTGCCCGGTAACATTATTGCGGACGGTCTAGCCAAGGCCGGTGCCCGCCTACATGAAAATGACATAGACTGGTTAGTAGGTGTCCCACTAAAAAGCTGTAAAATACAAATTCAGCACCAACTATTTAGAGAAGCGCTAACCAGATGGACAAATGAAATCACTTGTGAGGTTTCCAGATCCATCTGGCCCCAGTATAACTTCGCAAGATCTGCAACCATACTGGGGCTCCCTCGTCAACAGCTGCGTACACTCGTAGCGGTCATAAAAGGGCACTGTCTTATTGGTGTCCATGCCAGAAGATTAACACTTCCTTTTAACGATTTCTGTAGAAGTGTCAGAATGAGGAGGAGGAAGAAACTGTCAAACACCTCCTCTGTCGATGTCCAGCACTATATAGAAATAGAGCGTCATACTTGGGAAATCCGTCACTACCCGAACTAGCAGACCTGGGGGAATGCGACGTTAGGGGAATAAATTCATTCATAAGATACTCTGGTTGGTTTAACACAGACCCAACCTCTGGGATAGGAGGGACACCTCTCTGAACTTCCCTACTATCCATCCCAGGCATCACAAAGGGACCAAAGGACCCAAGTGGGCCGGTTGTTAGAAACCGGCAGCCTGTTCAACCTAACCTAACCTAAACCTAGCTATCAGACGATATGACAAAACTTTGAAAAACATTTATTCCAAACCACGTAATAAATAAAAGGAGCGAGAACATTGAAAAAAAGTCGCGTTTTTCGTGGATTTGGTGGAAATTAGCAAAAATAGATAAACATCGAAAACAAACACTAAAATTTGTTAAAAACATGTCTACTCTAAAAAATCTTAAAACTTTGTATAATCAATTTCATCGCGAAAATGACGAACTTTAGCAAAAATATTAACGAAAATTGCGAATTCGCGTTATTTTGTTTGGATAATTAAAGTAACTCGTTTCTTGCCAACCAACCAATTTTACCTTTTTAGTGATTTTGAACCAATTTTATTAATTTTTTTAGATTTTTGCACTTGTTTCCATTCGAAACTTTCGCGGTAAAAGTAATTTTTCCAAGTTTCTCAACAGTTTTCGCTTCTTATATTCGCTTTTGTAAAATTTTTGCAAAATTTTCGTTGTATCCGCGATAAACGCAAGCTTTGTCTCTTTTTTACAGATTTTGTTATTCACCCTTATTGTGGTTGGCGTAGTCGAATTACGACAACTGTCGTAGATGCTGTCGAATTTAAAATTTCATGGTACCGTGTAAAATTTTCGCCTACGACAATTTGGTAAAAGAATCAAAATGTAGTAGATTTCCCTATTTTATTGATTATGAAACAACCTGTTGTAAAAACTGTCAAAAACAGGTGTTTGTAAATAAATAAAAAACAAAAATTAAAATTTCTTGGCGCGATATATTAATTAAATAAATTAAGTGAAAATGTTGAGTGTGGCCTTTTATTCATCCTCTGAAGATGAAGATGCAACCAGCGTGCGGGAAATGAATGCTGTAAGGAAACAATTGAGGCAGCAAACAAATATATTTACCCTTCCTAACAAAAAGTAAGCTATGAAATATATAATCTAAAACATGTTGATAAACTTTGTTTTAGATTTATTGCATATTTTAGACTTAACAAAGATGCTTTTAAATATGTGTTGAAAAAAATTTCTCCGAAATTGAAAGATCCCAAAAGAACCACAGGTGTATCAAAGCTAAATAAGCTAACCGCAACAATGAGATTGTTAGCAGAGGGCAGTTACCAGAAAGGTGCTGGAAACGATTACAATGTGAACCTCTGTCAAACAACAGTAAGCGAATCATTTCGTGAGTGCATTGAAGCAATGTACAACGAACTTTGCCCAAGATGGATTTCAGTTGAAATGGACGAAGCAGAACAAAATGAGATTAAGAAAAACTTTTTCCGAAAAACAGGATTTCCTGGGGTAATTGGTTGCGTTGACGGAACACACGTTTCCATTATACCAACCTCAGTTGAGGATCGTTTCAAATATCTTAATAGAAAGGGATTTTATTCCCTAAACATCATGTTGGTAAATATAAAAATATTTTGTTAATGAAATTTTTTAATGTTTTTTTTTTGTTAATTTTAGGTTTGTGATCACAAACTTCGCATAAGATACATTCAGACGCATTCTCCGGGATCGAGTCACGATTCTCTTATATGGAATGTAAGTGACTTAAAGCATTATCTTAAGCAAAAATATGAAAATGGAGAAAAAATACATGGCTATTAGGTAATTAAATTTCACATATTAATTTTTATTTTTACTTCGATACAAGAATTAATTAATTAATTTTTCTATTTACAGGAGATGCAGGCTATCCGTTGGAACCCTACCTAATAACACCATTTCGGTCGACACAAGAGGGTACACCTGAAAGTCATTTCAATCACATTCATTCCCGAACCAGGAATGCAGTGGAGCGAACCATAGGGGTTTTAAAAAACAGATTTCGGTGTCTGCTGGGAGCCAGACAGCTACACTACAGCCCTGAGTTTGCTGGAAAAATTACATCCGTTTGCGCTGCTCTACACAATATTTGTGTTCATTTCCATGTAGGGTGGCCTGACCTTGACGTAATCGATGAAGTAATGCCAGATTATGTTGACGAAGACAACTTAAGCGCTTCAAATATTAGATTAAAAATAATGCAACAACTAAATTAATTTTTTTAATTTTATTATAAACACATTAAATTAAATGATAAGCACATGAAATGAAAAATTATTCAAACATAAATAAAAGATAAACATTTTTTTAACCAATCCACTTTTTAATTCCTCGAGCTCGATTTTTTTCTGTTTAACTTCTAGTTCGACTTTCCGAATTTCTAAAAGAGCTTTTCTATGTGCATCTTTCTTTCTTAGTTCTGCTTTGTACAAATGTAATTTTTCTTCCTTAATTTTAAAAGTTTTTCTGCTATAACGTTCTATTTCCGTTAATTTATTTTTAAGTTCTAAGCATAACTCTTTTTGAACTTTTACTTGTTCTTCTAACAGCGTTACTCTCTCTTGACTCTTAGTTTTTTTGTACTTTCTAGGCGGAGTTGAAGTACGCGGTTGTTCGGTTTCGTCAGGACTGCCGTTATTCCAAATGGATCTTTATGCTCAATAACCGTACGCATATCTAATAAATTAACGGCAGCTTCCTCGACTGTTGACAACACAAATTTTTTGAAAGATCCGCCACCTGTAGCGTGACTTTCAGCTTTATTGTGAGCGAGTTTTTTCTTCAATTTAAATTTGAAATCGGCCCACACCTTCATCCAGCCTTCCCCAGAACGGGATGGAGGGCCAATGCAATTTAAATCTTCAGAAATTGTATTCCACTCTTCCATTAGCTCCACCAACTTCGCAAACTGTGCTGCAGATGTAATTTTTACGCTAAAATTTATGACATCACATAAGAAAATCATATTTTAATAAAATAATTAATTTTTTTGCGGACTTACATTTTATTTCCTTCCATTTCAGTGATTTTTTTAATTATGTCGTGATAAAAATTCTTAACGACAAATTTTTTCACTTTTGACAGA
Organism: Panzeria rudis; assembly: GCA_956483635.1. NCBI lineage: Eukaryota > Metazoa > Arthropoda > Insecta > Diptera > Tachinidae > Panzeria > Panzeria rudis. Next base: position 66,079,042 of record OY101449.1, read on the forward strand.
CAAATACGCTAATTACGGTACCGTTTTAACGGCTCGTTTGTAATAGATTTACACACAGTGTCGTATTTATTGGCGTTTTTTGCCAACCACGGTACCATATTGTAAAAATGCGTGACTTTCGTCATAAAAACGCCAAAGACAATAAGGGTGATTATGAAGTTATTATTAATTTAATTTTTGCAAATCTGTATTTTCGCAAGAAATTTGCTTTTGTCGAAATTCTAGGACTTTTTAGTTTTGTCGATTTATAGCCAATATTATTTTTTTAAGTTTTTACAAATATTTACAGTTTTTACAATGAAGATCTCTTTCCTAAATTCTTGCTGCTTTAACAGTTTAGATGATAAGTTCGAAATCATGAATCTGTTTCCGGTATTCTATTGTTTTGCGAATATTCATAATTTTCGCAATAAAGCTGATGGCTGGAAGTTTCTAACTTGTTAATAATCTTAAATGTATGCAAAGCCCTATTTATTTAAATAATTTAAATCCACAGGAACTCCCTTCTTATTAAAACGTTTTGTATTTCACGTAGTTATTTGTTGTCGATTTAAAATTACTTTTTTTTGTGGTAAAAGTGATTTTCAGAACACTTCAATTTCGTTTGAAACAAACTGAAAATGAAATTTTATTTTTCAAACCTCATTTGACGAAATTGAGAACACAAACTTAGTGAAAATTTCACTTTCATTTCATTTTACGAATGTAGAACCTGACTATTAAATTTGAAACGGGAAAAAACAGATTCATGGCGGTGACATATTTTAAATTTGGAAAATACTATTTCGATTAACTTCCTTATTTATAGAGAATAAAAAGTTTCGGTTTCGGTATTCGGCCAAAAAGTTGGCCTAAACCGAATATCAGCCGAAACCAAAATTTTGGCCGAATCCGAAACCGAGACCGAATATTCGGTCGGACTCTAGCGGTTTGATTACGAAGAAAATTTTCGTTTTTCGTTTTCTGAAGAAGCAACTTACGTATTGAAACCACTTAAGATCGGAATAGTATTCCGTGACATGGCTGATAAAATTAATTTTATATAAAAATACCTAGTAAATAAGTAATAAAAGTCAAATATAATACAATAATAATTTGTATAACTTTTAAATTTATTGAGATCCCATTATCAAACTTGCAGTATAATGAGGACACCCTAGCCTAATTTTGGTAAAAAAAATTTTCGAAGTTAGAAAAAGTTTAATTTCAATTGGACATTTCCGGTTTTGATAATGATTTTTTTTTTAAATTCAATATTTTTTTAAAAAGATCACACGATTTCCTATAAGAATCACTTATTTTATTTGATATTTTTTTCTAGTTCGAAACAATAATAAAAAAAAACGGCAACACTTTCACATTCCATAACTCGACAAATAAACATAATAAAAAACAAAGGAATTTCGGCAAAAACAATTTTTGTTTGCTTCAAAAATAATGTCCCATATGTTACAAAAACGCTTAACTTTATGTTTTGAAAATGAAGATGTTGTACCCTCTTAATTTTGGCTAAAATGTCTCAGCACGTGCCACAGACCCTCTAAAAATTTCAGAATTTGCCGCTCACTAGCATAATAGAAAATAATGATGTTCTTGCCTTTTTTAGGGTTCCGTACACCAAAAGTGTAAAGGAAGCCTATTGTTTTCGCTACGCTGTCCGTCTGTCTGTCTGTCACAGGCTGTTTTCTCGAGAAGTACGGACCTGAAATTTTCACAGAATATGTAAAACTTTTGCCGCTACAAAAACAAATATATGACAGTTAAAACTGAGAGGTTGTTCTAAAGCGAGCAACGAAACATGATGAAATACTAATGTAATATACAGACACTTATATATAGACACTTTTCATTTTCAAAGTTAGTGCTAATTGGTGTAGTCTGTAGAATAGAATACACCAATTAAAACAATAAAAATTAAAGGGTGTTCTATCAGTTAATGTAGTTTTACTATGTAATTTACACAATATGCTGTATCTTGGAAACCGTAAGAGGGTAAACTCTTGAAATTTTCAAAAACGGTAAAACTAAAAAATTCTAAAACTAAAAAAAAAAAATTCCAAACAAAAAATCGCCAAAATGAAAAAAACGCTTAAAGGAAAAAAGCACCAAAATCAAAAAGATCGTCAAAAAACTAAATAAAACGCCAAAAACCGAAAAAAGTAGTCAAAACGAAAAAAAACACTCCAACATAAAAAAATCGCTAAAACTAAAAATATCATCAAAAAACGAAAGAATCGCCAAAAATGAAAAAAACACCAAAACTAAAAAAGTGTAAAAAATCGCCAGAATGAAAAAAGTGTCATAACTAAAAAAATCGCTAAAAAATTTTAAATCGCCAGAAAAAAACTAAAAAATCACGAAAATTAAAAAAGCGGCAAAACCAAAAAAGTCGCAAAAAAATGAAACAAAAAAGCACAACAAAAAAACTGCGAAAATTAAAAAAGGGGCAAAAACAAAAAGGGATATACATATATGTATACGTACGGAACCCTTCGTGTGCGAGCCAAAGTCGCACTTTAATCAATTTATTTTTAGAAATTTCAAGCGCTTGTAGCTATTTAGGAACACATATCGAAACAGTTCATGACCTTCTTTCTTTCAAAGCCTTCAAAGATTATGAAAATATGAAAATAAAAATAATTTCGTAAAGTTTCGCATATGTTACAGAGCCGGTTAACTTCATTTTTCAAAAATGAATATGTTGGACCCTTTTAATTTTGGATAACAACTTATGGTGCATGCTCTAACACGTTCCAAGATCATCTAAAAATTTCAGGATGTGCCCATCACTAGGAGCAGAGTTATCCTGGATGAAGTATAAATGATGAATATATATTTTTAGAAAATTTTAAGCGATTGTAGCCCCCTATTAGGGAAGCCACTCGGAACTGGTTTTCGCAAACCCCGGGATTTTTCGGGATCCCGGGATTTTTCGGGATATTTCGGGATTATGGGTTTCTTGAAAATTAAAAGATAAATGTTTTTTATAGATATATATTTAAAAAAACGTGTTTAGAGGTTCACAAACAATTTTTTGCAATGTAGAGGCCCAATCTGTTGCCAAAACCAACTATTTCACCTGAAAGTGAAAGTCCAAAATCATTCTGCCGTTCACCTAACAGTCGTATACAAATAATAGCAGTAGCAGACTTTTTTTATTCTAACTAAACCCAAGTTAGAACAACTTATCTGCTAAATGCAACATAATATTGATGTAACGTTTGTTTGTGGTGGAGGTCCATTCATCAAAAGTGAGGCCAAATTTTAAGCCAGTATCTTTAATCTTCCTTGCTGAATTGTTTTTTGTTTACATTTTAAGAAGTAATCAAGAAACTTAGCTTTCATAGTGTCCTTAGAATTTTGAACCTCGAAGCCTCGAGACGTCACAGATTGTAAAAAAAAAATTAAATAGTCGCTTAAGTAGAATGAGGATTTTATTCCAAAGCATGCCGTGAGTGTATTCGTACTCGAGTAACTCGTAACTCGAGCTTAGCCATTATTCCATTTAATAGATTTATAATTTTTTAATTTGGTTTGCTTGCTAAACTCTAGTTTAGTCATTTTTGAAGTTAAAGTCAATTCATTGAAGTTGGAATAACAGCGAAAGTGGAGAAAGGATCTAGAAATAAAAAAAAACGAAAAGGAAAAAACCTAACCTGTTTGTTTTGTTTACTTCTCCTAAGTTAACTAGTTTTTAACCGACTTCAAAAAAAGGAGGAAGGTAAAGCGATTTCAGATTTTGTTTTCTTTATTTGAAAGGATGTAGTTCCAGATTGGTCCCGTTGAAAGATGGGCAGGGTCACGCCCATAAAAAGTAAATACACATTCCTTTTCAACTACTTCTACTCAACCGATTCTTATAAAACTTTGCATACACATTAAGTTTCTGTTTGAATACTACATCGTGATTAAAAAAGTAGGCGTGGCCCATGCAAACTAAATTATTTTTCAACAACTTTTACTAAACCGATTCTTATGAAACTTTACATACACCTTAAGTTATCGTTACAATACAACATTATGTTTAGAAAAGTGGGCAGTGCCACGCCCATAAAAATTTAATATGCATTTTAACTACTTCTACTTAACAGATTTTTATGAAACTGCATACACATTTAGTTATCGTTACAGTACACCATTGTGGTTAGAAAAGAGGGCAGTGCCAAGCCCATGAAAAGTAAATATTTATTTTAATTAGCTTTACTAAACCGATTCTTATGAAACTTCGTACACAAAATTAGTTCTTGTAAAAGTATATGTTGATAAAATATGAGAGCGGTGCCACTACCATTTTGTTCTTGGTTTTTTTTTTGCAAGAATTATTTTTATTATGCACAAAGTAAATAACAAATTAAAATAATATAAAATTGCTAACATCGAGCATATAAAGGTTAGCTTAATGTAATAGTATGTTTCCACCGGCATGATTTCGACAAATCATTGTGATTTGAGCAAATCATTTGATTTATACATGATTTACCATACATTTTGCATACGACCAAATTGCCTCAAAGTAGGTGATTTATTTTAAATTATGTCGAAAATACTATTTTTCGAACTGGATCTACATATCTTTACAACCCTGCGTTGCTTTTAAAATTACAAACTTCATCCCTGGGCCATCCATCAATTGTGAGTGACAATTTCGAAAAAATGACTGTAAATAATATTTGATTAATTTTAAATGTCAAACTTTATATGGCAAATAATTCAATTACAGCTGCGTACACGTTATAAAGTAAGTGCATCATTTGACTACGCAAATTCGAACATCAAATCACTCACAAGCTCGGTGGAAACATACTATAAGTTCCCTGATTTCAAGCAACGATTTCAAATTTAAAAATTCTATCTTGAAATCTTGCTGAAATCGAATTTAGTTGTTATTCTTTGTGGGCAGAGATATGTATATAGTATGTAAAACTTTTAATTCCGGGAAAACGGGGAACGAAAGTAATCGACACCGGAATCCCGAGAAAAAACCCTAGTCAACCAGCGATGCATACATCTCATAATTTTTTAAATTATAAAAAATAAGATGAAAAATAATTTTTTTTGCCAACACTTGATATTTTTTAGATTTGTAGATTCTGCTGGCACAGAATTCGGACGGACGAAAATGAGTTGTGTCCAGCATGCCGGAAAGAATATCCTGAGAATCCTGCTGACTTCAAGCCATTAACTCAAGAAGAGGTGAGTTTTTTTCGTATATTACATAGTTTTAAAAGCAAATAAACTATAAACGGTAATTGACATTGTTTGTTGCTAATAATATTTGTGAACTTTTGACAAAACAACTTAAATATAAAGAAAAAATTTTTCAGGAGAGTAAAATTACCTTTAAAATGCTGAAAAATATTTTTGTGTATGCGATTAATGAAAAGTGAAAGTATAATTAAGTGATTTTTGTTAGAGATTTACTCTGAGTTTGTTTTAATTTTTCGACATATTGGAAATTCTTTGCTGATCAGTCGCTAGATAAGAAAATCGTGATGTGAATTAACTTCAAAAAATTAATATATTTTGAATAATTATTGTAGGAATACGGCGATTAGACCGAAAGACATCTCTTAAAAAATCCGAACTATAATTTTTTGGAGTTTATTGGAGTTTACTCCTTGAGAATCGATTTTATGTTAGGAGTGAAAACGTGATTTCAAAATTTGAATATATAATGTATTCTAGGGTACTTCCTGAAGCCGTAGAAGACTTAATATTTTTTTTGTAGGCCAGGAATTGCATACAAACAAAGGAAAAATTAAGAAAGGGGAAACTTTCCAACCCTTCGATAAGGGGTTGCATATATTACATGTAATCAAAATTCTATGGTACTTTTTGAAAACCTAGAAGACTGAAATTTGGTACGTAGGCAAGCAATGGCTTACAAACTAAGGAACATTTAAGAAAGGGGAAACTTCCCCCTACAACCTTTCGTAAAGGGGGGTGCATATTTGTACATGTAATTAAAGTTCTAGGGCACTTCCTGAAATCCTAAAAGACTGAAATTTGGTATGTAGGGTAGTAATTGCATACAAACCACCGAAAAAATTAAGAAAAGGGAAACTTTGTCCCTCCAATCCTACATATAAGAGTGAACAAAGGATGTGCATATTTTACATGTAATCTAGGGTACTTCCTGAAGCCGTAGAAGACTGAAATTTAGTGTATAGGCCAGCAATTTTAGGTATACAAACAACGGAAAAATTAAGAAACGGGGAACGTTTCTCCTCCAACCTTTCCCAAAAGGGGTGCATATTTTTAAAGACTGTACATAAAGAAAAGGTACTTCCAGAAGTAAAAAAAATATTGAAATTTGGTATATAGGCTACATCGGTGAGTTCCAAAACACCAAAAAATATTTGTTAATTCACTAGTCAGCAAATTTTTAAAAGTTTTCCCCATTTCCGCGAAATACGTGTTTTCTAATATATTATTGTTTTCAATACAGTTTCAATAAATTTTTTAATACATAAAGGTAGTTGTCGCAAAATTTTCTCATATCCAAGATAAAAATATTTTTAGATGTTTTTGGCCTTTAACAGTTTAAGCGGTTCAATCAATTTAGACTTTGCTATTACTGCCAAGAAGATTTTGGACCTTATTTTTGTAAAACTCAACGCTATGCGTTGACAATTTTTTTTTTAATTAAAAATTTTCTGATACAATTATAATAAATTTTAGAGCTTGCTTGCAATTACCAATTTTTTCGCTCTTCTCGATAGAATTGCTTTTTTTTAAGCTATTGATTTTTTTTACAATATAAGCGATCATTAAAGAATATTAGACCTGGCTATCTTTAAAAAGTTGGCAAGTATTTGCGAATTTCCCCCATTTTTTGCAATTTCTACCAATTGTTTGGCATTCCTTACCGCGATTTTTAATCAATACTATAGGTTTCTTGCAGTATTGCAATTTTTCTCGAGTTTTCGCTATTTTCGCGATAAAACTGACATTTTGCTAGTTTTTGACCTTTTCACAGTTTACGCCATGTTAGGTAAATTTTAGACTAGGATATCTTTACGATGCTAGCAGAATTTTGCGAATTTTTACTATTTACACGATTTTTTCTGTGCTTTTGGCATTCTTTACGGTTTCAACGATTTTTAATATATTTTTAAACTTTTCAACTTTGTATGTATATGAATCGTTTGTTTATGAAAGGCCTTTTGTAATATTTTTAGCAAAGACATTTTATTACGAAAATCGGTAGATCATATGATATTACGTCATTTGATTATGAAAGGACCCATGTTTGGTTATTTATTAATAGAATTTAATAACCAAACATGGTTCCTTACACAATCAAATGATGTATTGTCATATGACCTACCGATTTTCGTAACAAAAGGTCTTTGCTAAAAAATCTGACAAAAGCCCTTTTATACAAAAACGATTCATATAGGCTAGCAATTCTGCATAAGGTAAAGAAAAATAATGAAAAGGGGAACTTTCCCCCCAACCCTTATAGGCGGTACATAAACAAAATGTTCTTCTTGAAGTCCTTAAATATTGAATTTATGTGTAATGGCTATAAATAGTGAAATTCAGTTTGAACCATTTTCCCGTGCGATCGAGAAGGGGATGCATATCTATACATAACAGGTCTTTTGTAATATTATATTAAATGTCGTGGCGATATTGTATTAATATATTTTTAAACTTTTTTTCCAATTCTCACAAACATTTGAAAAAACTTCAGGTTTTATCGTAAATAATTGAAAAAAAATTAACTCTTCGTTTTTAAAAGTTTTTATTAAAAAAATATATAACATTCATACATATGTATATTTATGTACACATATGTATACGTACAAACTACATATTTACAGGCAAATGCAATATTTATTTGCACTACATACAAGAGGACAACTTAAGCTTTTATCCCCTAAAATGTTTTGTGACTGTGGTCTCTGGAATTTTTTTTTTGACAAGTGTTTAAAGTGAAAATTCCATATGGCCCAGTCAAATAAGCAGAAAAAAGGGGCCAACTGCGGAATGAGAGATAATAATCTGAATATTCGTATACACCTTCATTTTGGTGTTCTAAAAGTTGTCTCAAAAGTCTCATAAAATCTTTGCGACAAATTTTGTATTAAACATTTATTCAGCGTTGTCACCTCAGTGCTTTTCGCACCGTTTTTAGTGCTTTTTAAACTTTTCGACGCGAAAAATTTTGAAGTTAGTGCTTGGTAAACTTTTTTAGTAAAATTTTTGGTGCTTTTATTTTTTGACGGTGGCACTAAACCCAAAATTCAAAAATTAATTTCTTCATCTAAAAAATGTTTTTCAAGTGTAAAACTCTTTGCTAATGCAACTATTTCCTGAACACATTTTTTGCAGTCTTGCAGAAGAATGCAAAAATTGATTCGAACAACCAGTGATGCTTCATCTTTTGTCTTTTTTGTCGAACCCCATTAAAACTAATTTTTGTACTTATTTCGTTTGCTTGACACTTTAGATTTCAAAACCTTTTCGTTTTCACGAAACTTGACATACATAAACATATGTATACTCTATTCTTACGTGCGCATCACGTGGCGTAAGAACTAGCCCGATACTTTTTATGGTTTATTTTTATAACCGTCTAAACTTTGGCATCTCATCCATTTTTGAGAAATGTTCGTCATATTCAAGATTGGATAACATTAGAACGCGTCATCGGATATCATCATTCGAAAGGTTTCACTCTCCTCCTAATAAGTATTGATTAAAAATGACATGGCTTCCCGATAGAAAGTTCTCTAAAATGCCAAAGTATCCTGAAAAAGTATTTGTAATTTTCTTTACTTTTTAATCGACATAAAAAAGGAGGTTATGAATTCGTGTGTATTTTTTATGTTTGAATTGGCATAACTCTGTCATTTGTGAACAGATTATCAAAGTTCTTTTTTTGTTTGCAAGGGTGTGCTTGCTGTTTGGTTCCACTTTTTTTTTTCCAAAAATCGGTGAGGAAATTCGCTCTCCCCAACCAAAACTCTGCCATTTGTAAACCGATTTTTTTTTTCTGAAAGGGTTTGCCTGCAGTTTTGTTGCATAATTTTTTTTCCAAAAATTGGTGGGAAAATTTTCTTCACCAAGCATAAGTCTGTCATATGTGAACCGATTTTCAAAAAATTTTTTCGAAAATTTCCTCCCGGAAATATTGATTGTAGTATAATCCTACATTTATGAACCAATTTTCAAAATTCCTTTTTTTTTGTTTCAAATGAAAATCGGGCGGACAAAGTGGTAGCCCGATATAGTAATTATCACATAACTACGACATTTCTTGACAGATTTTCGAAATATATTATTTGAGAGGACATGAGATATTTGGTACTATGAAAAATTGCGGGCGGACACCCCATTTGTAAACAAGCACACCATTTGATATAACACAAAGTCGCGTTGGCTTTGTAATCTGGTACATAAGATCTTTGCATTGAAGTCGGGTTTTTTGAAATATATATGTAATTATATTTATTACAGAGTTAACTATAACTGACAGGTCTTTATTGTACAAAGTCTTTAAGTAGGACTGAAAACAGATTCAAAAGTTACAGTTTTTCTTTATGATAACCCCCTCATTTCTATGAAAACCCTGTACCAATAACTATGATGATCATATATAATTAAGGTTTTTTTATGCCCGGACTTTTTTGTTTCCCGGGATAGCGGGAAATAAAAAAGAAACTCCCGGGATCCCGGGAATTCCCGGCATTTGAATTTGAAGAAAGTAATAAAATATTTACCAAAAATTTTAATTTTCGGAATCCATTGATTTTTATATGACCAAAACTAATCATCGAATCATTCTTTATTTTAAAATTATTTCAGAAACAAAACTATTTCTAAAGAAATGAGATCTCAAAAAACTTAGCAAATCTGAAAAACAAAAAGGTTCAAAGTAAATTAGGTACAAAAGGCAATGGTGGAGTTTACGCAACATTTTTCACGCATACTTTTAGACCGAACAAAAAGAGAGCATACAAATCATTAGTAAATCACGGATGAATTGCAATCAAAGTAGTTTTATTTCTGATCATTCATCAACGATTTTAACATGTGGTTGTCAGAGGGCGGAAGTAGTCGAAAGAGCGATTAAAAGGTTGTGTATGATAAATGTTGCTGACAAAGAGCAGTCTTAAATATAGAATATTAAATTCAATCGTTTACGTCTTGCTATGTAATGAAAATTCTCTGCTCTTTTTAAACAGTATAAGTTATCCATATTTTTGGTCCTTTTTCCGCTATCTTCAAATAATTTCAGCTGCTTTGTTAATAGCAGCGTTTAAAGTTTCCTCTAAAGTGTTCTCTTTCAAAACATCGCTGTCATCTGAATTAATACCTAGGTATTTCCCAATTTTTGTCATTAAATGCATCAAAAGACGTGTATAAATATTTTCTGCATTTTCGTGCATACTGAAAAACATTGCTGTTGCTTTTACTAAAAAAGATTTATTCTTTTAAATAATTAATTAAATAGACAACTTTTTTCTCTTCGTTCTTCAATCCAAAATAAGTCAATATACACTTTGGGCATTCGCTGTTTTTTCCTCTTACATAGATATTATTTCCTGGGGCTCAATTCTGGTTCTGTGATAACGTGTAATGAAAAAAAAACTTTTCATATTCGTTTTCATCATTACTTTTCACTCCATCTTTTCACAATTACACATTTTCTGATTCTCGTTTGAATTATGAAAAAAAGTTTCATTCCATACGTACCTGTGAAAACTTTGGTACTATGCAGCGTTGTCAACTTTTAAATTTCAAAAAGCACTAAAACGCGATAAAAACGCTTATTTCTGGAAAAGCGCACTAAATTAAAATTATTTAATTTTATTTAAAAATAATATGTATTTTATCATTCCATAAAGTATAATACACAATTTTTGATGTATTAAAGGACATATCGCACATGCACTTGAAAAGTGACTCAAAAATACTGATTTTCCAGAAAACGAGTTTAGTTTTTAATTTACTCACTCTTTCATGGAAAAATATAAATGTGTTCTCTCCTCAAGAGTTTAGTATACAAGATACATATTTGTATGATTTTTATGCTATGTGAAAAGCAATATGAAAATTAATATTGTACTATTGACTCTAAAAACGCACTTTTGAAGTGCATGGGCGATATAATGAAGTAATCACATAAATAAAAAAGAACAAAATTTTGTAATTTATGAAAATATAAAAGTATATATTTGAAACTAGAGCTTATCGTAAAGTTTTATGGTCATTTCTGTATTCAGCGGATAAAAATATACATATAGCCTATGGATATGACGAACGCTACATTCAGGTGCCGAATTACCGCATACGTGATCGGGTAAAATTGTTCGAAAATTTTCTTTTTGGGATTACGGCATACGATAATCGAGTACATGCTGCTTAAAATGCACTCGCTAGCACCAGATCGATCGAAAATAATATTTCCTTTTATTTGTATGTTTTGCAAAAAAGCATGGAACATTACCAATAAACCTTATTACAGTCGTCAAAGCGACTTGGTTGTTGAACTAGCTTAAAGAAACACAAAATGTTTCTTTAATGTATTACACAGAAAAAACTAAATTTCATTTTCTATAAAGGATTTCAATGAAATAGTAAATATTTTGTCTATGAACGGCTCTACAGACGAATTTGTAAATATAGACAAAAATACCTCAACAATTTCATTGAAAAAAAAAACGTTTTTTTTTTTTAGTAAACAAATTGTTTAAATCTATAAAACAATTTGTCTAAAAATATGTACAAATTGTAGACAAAACAATTTACTAAATCAAATAAAAATATTTACTGGATTTTCTGAAAAATATCAAACAATATTTCTGTCTGAATTTAATAAACAATTAGTCTAAAAATGCTAACAATTATTAAGCAAAATAATTACTTAATTAAACAAAAATACAAACAAAATTTTTGTCTGTTTCATCATCATCATCATCCATTAATCATTTATGAGATTTCACTTTGTTAAATGTGTTCAAGTCTGAATGTTTATGTAAATACTCTAAAAATGAATTAGAATTAATGCAACGACATTAACTAATCGATTCACTCAAAGATCTTTTGTAAACAAACTTGGTGCAATTGCATTCCTCTTGCTATGATTGTTGTTGTTGTTATTTGTCTGTATGTCGTCATCGGGGTGGTTTTTTTACGACACAGTTTTTATTGTTGGGTTTGGTGTTTGCGTTCTAAGTAAAAGTCAAATAAACAATTCATAGATTATGGACAGAACATTTACTGAAAATTAAATTTATTTTTAGACAAACTTTTATTTTAAAATTTTTGGTGATATTTTTTTCTGTGTTACACACTCTCTTAGTCGATTCAACAAACGGTGAAAAACAAACTTGGTATGTACACTTTTCGAATCCGGTAATCCATCCATTCGACACGTGACGAAATTTTATTCGATGCAAAAGCCTACTCGATAACAAATGCGGTAATCGGCCACAGATTAAAATGGAAAACTTTTTGGTGATTAATAAATTTCAGACATTTTCCTTATAGTTTACGAGATAATATAAAAAATAGTCACTCACTTATTTTCAAGATGCACAGTGGCGTTCTGACCACCTCCGACCTCAAAAATTCAAACTTAAGCTTACGGTCACATATCACCCTAAATATATACATTATTCCATCATCATATATAAACAGTTTTAACAGCTCGAAAATTCTGCCATAGGTGGACCATTTCTGGGATTTGCCCGTATCTATAATGATCTGCTATTTTAATCTCGAAGCATTTTCATTTTTGCATAGCGTAATTAAATCGAGCACATCATAGTTTTCACAACATGACTTTTCTCCCTTCCTGCCGTTTTTTATGTGAAGCAAAGAGTTAGCCGCGTGTAAAAACATTCTGATACGTCTTTTAGACTCATTTAAATAGATTCATCAAGCTAAGAACGCGTGCAACTCCTGCGTTTGAACAAGTTTAGCTTCACACACAGCAAGTTTTAGTTCAGAGAAAAAAAAAAGAGAAAGGATTACAAAAAAAAAAATAATAATAATAATATATATATATATATATATATATATTATATATATATATATATATATATATATATATATATATATATATATATATATATATTATATATATATATATATATATATATAATATATATATATATATATATATATATATATATATATATATAATATATATATATATATATATATATATATATATATATATATATATATATATATATATATATATATATATATATATAATATATATATATATATTATATATATATATATATATATATATATATATATATATATATATATATATATATATATATAATATATATATATATATATATATATATATATATATATATATATATATAATATATATATATATATAATATATATATAATTATATATATATATTATATATATATATATATATATATATATAATATATATATATATATATATATATATATATATATATATATATATATATATATATATATATATATATATATATATATATATATATATATAATATATATATATATATAATTATATATATATATATATATAATATATATATATATATATATATATATATATATATATATATATTATATATATATATATATATATATATATATATATATATATATATTATATATATATATATATATAATAATATATATATATATATATATATATATATATATATATATATATATATATATATATATATATATATATATAATATATATATA
>OY101449.1:66092986-66259938 GCA_956483635.1 Panzeria rudis
ATATATATATATATATATATATATATATATATATATATATATATATATATATATATATATATATATATATATATATATATATATATATATATATATATATATATATATATATATATATATATATATATATATATATATATATATATATATATATATATATATATATATATATATATATATATATATATATATATATATATATATATATATATATATATATATATATATATATATATATATATATATATATATATATATATATATATATATATATATATATATATATATATATATATATATATATATATATATATATATATATATATATATATATATTATATATATATATATATATATATATATATATATATATATATATATATATATATATATATATATATATATATATATATATATATATATATTATATATATATATATATATATATATATATATATATATATATATATATATATATATATATATATATATATATATATATATATATATATATATATATATATATATATATATATATATATATATATATATATATATATATATATATATATATATATATATATATATATATATATATATATATTATTATTATTATTATTATTATTATTATTATTATTATTATTTTTTTTTTTTGTAATCCTTTCTCTTTTTTTTCTCTGAACTAAAACTTGCTGTGTGTGAAGCTAAACTTGTTCAAACGCAGGAGTTGCACGCGTTCTTAGCTTGATGAATCTATTTAAATGAGTCTAAAAGATGTATCAGAATGTTTTTACACGCGGCTAACTCTTTGCTTCACATAAAAAACGGCAGGAAGGGAGAAAAGTCATGTTGTGAAAACTATGATGTGCCTCGATTTAATTACGCTATGAAAAAATGAAAATGCTTCGAGATTAAAATAGCAGATCATTATAGATACGGGCAAATCCCAGAAATGGTCCACCTATGGCAGAATTTTCGAGCTGTTAAAACTGTTTATATATGATGATGGAATAATGTATATATTTAGGGTGATATGTGACCGTAAGCTTAAGTTTGAATTTTTAAGGTCGGAGGTGGTCAGGAACGCCACCTGTGCATCTTGAAAATAAGTGAGTGACTATTTTTTATATTATCTCGTAAACTATAAGGAAAATGTCTGAAATTTATTAATCACCAAAAAGTTTTCCATTTTAATCTGTGGCCGATTTACCGCATTTGTTATCGAGTAGGCTTTTGCATCGAATAAAATTTCGTCACGTGTCGAATGGATGGATTACCGGATTCGAAAAGTGTACATACCAAGTTTGTTTTTCACCGTTTGTTGAATCGACTAAGAGGGTGTAACACAGAAAAAAATATCACCAAAAATTTTTAAATAAAAGTTTGTCTAAAAATAAATTTAATTTTCAGTAAATGTTCTGTCCATAATCTATGAATTGTTTATTTGACTTTTACTTAGAACGCAAACACCAAACCCAACAATAAAAACTGTGTCGTAAAAAAACCACCCCGATGACGACATACAGACAAATAACAACAACAACAACAATCATAGCAAGAGGAATGCAATTGCACCAAGTTTGTTTACAAAAGATCTTTGAGTGAATCGATTAGTTAATGTCGTTACATTAATTCTAATTCATTTTTTAGAGTATTTACATAAACATTCAGACTTGAACACATTTAACAAAGTGAAATCTCATAAATGATTAATGGATGATGATGATGATGAAACAGACAAAAATTTTGTTTGTATTTTTGTTTAATTAAGTAAATTATTTTGCTTAATAATTGTTAGCATTTTTAGACTAATTGTTTATTAAATTCAGACAGAAATATTGTTTGATATTTTTCAGAAAATCCAGTAAATATTTTTATTTGATTTAGTAAATTGTTTTGTCTACAATTTGTACATATTTTTAGACAAATTGTTTTATAGATTTAAACAATTTGTTTACTAAAAAAACACGTTTATTTTCAATGAAATTGTTGAGGTATTTTTGTCTATATTTACAAATTCGTTTGTAGGACCGTTCATAGACAAAATATTTACTATTTCATTGAATTCCTTTATAGAAAATGAAATTTAGTTTTTTCTGTGTAATACATTAAAGAAAAATTTTGTGTTTCTTTAAGCTAGTTCAACAATCAAGTCGCTTTGACGACTGTAATAAGGTTTATTGGTAATGTTCCATGCTTTTTTGCAAAACATACAAATAAAAGGAAATATTATTTTCGATCGATCTGGTGCTAGCGAGTGCATTTTAAGCAGCATGTACTCGATTATCGTATGCCGTAATCCCAAAAAGAAAATTTTCGAACAATTTTACCCGATCACGTATGCGGTAATTCGGCACCTGAATGTAGCGTTCGTCATATCCATAGGCTATATGTATATTTTTATCCGCTGAATACAGAAATGACCATAAAACTTTACGATAAGCTCTAGTTTCAAATATATACTTTTATATTTTCATAAATTACAAAATTTTGTTCTTTTTTATTTATGTGATTACTTCATTATATCGCCCATGCACTTCAAAAGTGCGTTTTTAGAGTCAATAGTACAATATTAATTTTCATATTGCTTTTCACATAGCATAAAAATCATACAAATATGTATCTTGTATACTAAACTCTTAAGGAGAGAATACATTTATATTTTTCGATGAAAGAGTGAGTAAATTAAAAACTAAAACTAGTTTTCTGGAAAATCAGTATTTTTGAGTCACTTTTCAAGTGCATGTGCGATATGTCCTTTAATACATAAAAAATTGTGTATTATACTTTATGGAATGATAAAATACATATTATTTTTAAATAAAATTAAATAATTTTAATTTAGTGCGCTTTTCCAGAAATAAGCGTTTTTATCACGTTTTAGTGCCTTTTGAAATTTAAAAGTTGACAAGGCTGCATAGTACCAAAGTTTTCACAGGTACGTATGGAATGAAACTTTTTTCATAATTCAAACGAGAATCAGAAAATGTGTAATTGTGAAAAGATGGAGTGAAAAGTAATGATGAAAACGAATATGAAAAGTTTTTTTTTCATTACACGTTATCACAGAACCAGAATTGAGCCCCAGGAAATAATATCTATGTAAGAGGAAAAAACAGCGAATGCCCAAAGTGTATATTGACTTATTTTGGATTGAAGAACGAAGAGAAAAAAGTTGTCTATTTAATTAATTATTTAAAAGAATAAATCTTTTTTAGTAAAAGCAACAGCAATGTTTTTCAGTATGCACGAAAATGCAGAAAATATTTACACACGTCTTTTGATGCATTTAATGACAAAAATTGGGAAATACCTAGGTATTAATTCAGATGACAGCGATGTTTTGAAAGAGAACACTTTAGAGGAAACTTTAAACGCTGCTATTAACAAAGCAGCTGAAATTATTTGAAGATAGCGGAAAAAGGACCAAAAATATTGATAACTTATACTGTTTAAAAAGAGCAGAGAATTTTCATTACATAGCAAGACGTAAACGATTGAATTTAATATTCTATATTTAAGACTGCTCTTTGTCAGCAACATTTATCATACACAACCTTTTAATCGCTCTTTCGACTACTTCCGCCCTCTGACAACCACATGTTAAAATCGTTGATGAATGATCAGAAATAAAACTACTTTGATTGCAATTCATCCGTGATTTACTAATGATTTGTATGCTCTCTTTTTGTTCGGTCTAAAAATATGCGTGAAAAATGTTGCGTAAACTCCACCATTGCCTTTTGTACCTAATTTACTTTGAACCTTTTTGTTTTTCAGATTTGCTAAGTTTTTTGATTTCTCATTTCTTTAGAAATAGTTTTGTTTCTGAAATAATTTTAAAATAAAGAATGATTCAATGATTAGTTTTGGTCATATAAAAATCAATGGATTCCGAAAATTAAAATTTTTGGTAAATATTTTATTACTTTCTTCAAATTCAAATGCCGGGAATTCCCGGGATCCCGGGAGTTTCTTTTTTATTTCCCGCTATCCCGGGAAACAAAAAAGTCCGGGCATAAAAAAACCTTAATTATATATGATCATCATAGTTATTGGTACAGGGTTTTCATAGAAATGAGCGGGTTATCATAAAGAAAAACTGTAACTTTTGAATCTGTTTTCAGTCCTACTTAAAGACTTTGTACAATAAAGACCTGTCAGTTATAGTTAACTCTGTAATAAATATAATTACATATATATTTAAAAAAACCCGACTTCAATGCAAAGATCTTATGTACCAGATTACAAAGCCAACGCGATTTTGTGTTATATCAAATGGTGTGCTTGTTTACAAATGGGGTGTCCGCCCGCAATTTTTCATAGTACCAAATATCTCATGTCCTCTCAAATAATATATTTCGAAAATCTGTCAAGAAATGTCGCAGTTATGTGATAATTACTATATCGGGCTACCACTTTGTCCGCCCGATTTTCATTTGAAACAAAAAAAAAGGAATTTTGAAAATTGGTTCATAAATGTAGGATTATGCTACAATCAATATTTCCGGGAGGAAATTTTCGAAAAAATTTTTTGAAAATCGGTTCACATATGACAGACTTATGCTTGGTGAAGAAAATTTTCCCACCAATTTTTGGAAAAAAAATTATGCAACAAAACTGCAGGCAAACCCTTTCAGAAAAAAAAATCGGTTTACAAATGGCAGAGTTTTGGTTGGGGAGAGCGAATTTCCTCACCGATTTTTGGAAATAATATTTGCTCCCCTAGCTGTCCTTTGGCCGGGCTTAAGGATTTTCCCCTTTGCTCTTCAGAAAATCTTTACTCAGCGAAGACAATATTCGACATATCCAGAGGAGAAAACCCGCCGAAGGCTGGCTATGCAAAAAATCTTTACTGAACAATACTATTTGGATGGACTTTATTTTAATTTTTTTATGGACCTTCAGGCATGTTCTGTATTCCATGCGGAATAAAAATTTTCGGAAATGTCATAGCATTGCTGTTATAAATATTAATTTGCAACAACAATGCTTTGATAATTCCATACATTTTAATTCATCATGGAACATACCCGATTATATCCTTTTGAAAATAGAAACAATGTCCGTGGAAATAACGTTTATGGACATTATTTCCATGGACGTTATTGCATGCCTGCAGTTTCACTTGTACTCAGTAGCCAAAAATATAAAAAACGCATGACTGGGTCACAAGCATTTACAACTTTATGATTGCATGCTCCATCATTCCAAGACAAAGCACACAATAGTCATTAATATATAATTGCTGGTGGCAGGATTACGCAGCAATTCGGCACCTAAATCGTTATAAATCTGTAAAATAATAAAAATATTTAAATATTTAAATATTTATTGACATATAAAGAAATTTATTATATGACATATTGTCATAATTTTATTTTAAATGAAATTTATTTGCTGGAGTTTCAGCAATTGTCTATATGCAGCATTTCGTTGGTGCTTTACCAACTCATCAGTAGACTTCAAACACAATTTTGAACCGTTACAAAACCTTTATCTTATGTACAAACTTTTAAAAACCATTTGAGAATCTACAAATATATAAATGATTTTCAAAAAATAAGCCTAGTAGGCTTTGAAGCTTATACAAAAACCAGCAAATAATTATTTATTCGATATGATAAGGAGTAGAAAAATAGAATAGATTTATATCGAATAACAAATTATTTGCTGGGTTTTGTATAAGTTTCAATAAATGATTTTCAAAAAATAAGCCTAGTAGGCTTTGAAGCTTATACAAAAACCAGCAAATAATTATTTATTCGATATGATAAGGAGTAGAAAAATAGAATAGATTTATATCGAATAACAAATTATTTGCTGGGTTTTGTATAAGTTTCAAAGCCTACTGTGCTTATTTTTTGAAAATCATTTATATATTTGTAGATTCTCAAATGGTTTCTAAAAGTTTGTACATAAGATAAAAGGTTTGTAACTGTTCACCAACGAAATGCTGCATATAGACAATTGCTTAAACTCCAGCAAATAAATTTCATTTATTTACATATTTACAAATTTTGTTACATACTTTTTTCCTTAAAAAAAAATATTCTCATATGACAAAATAAAAAAAGTTGTATGAAAATTATTTCTAAGAAGGCACCTTAGTCTAATAGCTAAATTAGCTTGGATTTTAGGTAAAATTAATTGTACAAATTACCTAACGGCCTAGTTAATAAAACAAAAAGTTTTTTATTTTCATATAAAAAATAATATCTATGCAAGCTTAGCTGATATTATATCTTATATATTTTTGTGTGTAATTAAATCAAGCCCGAATCAGCTTTAATTCTCCTTATTTAAGCCTAGAACACACTTGAGAATTTATATTTTTAATATTTAGCTAAATTTAATACTGTCACGTACTTATTTTATCTTCAAATTTATTTTTCTTCATTCCTGGTATTGAACTTACCTGATCATGTTTGTAAAACAACGCCTTAGACAACTGAGCTAAATCAGTATATGAAAGAACGACACCTAAAATCCAGAATACACCAGCAGTATGTAATACGAGCAAACAAAAATACCAGCAAAAAACAACAAAAATATCACAATAGTAAATTGTGGCTATCAACAAGCAAACAAACACTAACACACTACGACTTTGTATAAAGTTTATAAAAGTATCCGTACTTAAAATAAGAATTTTTGTACATAATATAAGAAATTTGTACGTGATCTAAGATTTTTTTACATGATTTAAGAACTTTGTCCCGTTTTCGGCTTGATTTAAGTAGGTACATTTTATTGTTATTCGTACTTAAATTTTTAGTACGACTCGTACTCAAAGTAATTAGAAAACACTTGATTTAATAACCGCGCTTTTCTTTTTATGTATTATTAAACGAATATATTAAGCTTAGTCTAGACGATATGTTGAATCAGCATATTTATGGTAAAAAATTTGTTACCAGTGCCAACATATCGTGTAGACACAAAATTTTTTCAACATACGTATGTTTAACCACATATGGCGGCCATTTTGTAACGTTGTCAACAAACGTATGTTCATGATTTTAGCCTATCGTGTAGACACCATATTTTTACGTTTTAACAAATTTACTACGTATGCTGAGAGATATGTTGTTTGTTGAAAAGTGTACGCAAGCTTTTCAGCATATAACAAATTTGATAGCATATAGAATTTATATTTCAGCTTAACTCTCATAATATATGTTAACTATGTAGCCTGATTCGGCACGGGACATTCCAATTTCCGAGATGTTATCAATTTCTTGCGTATTTTCGCTATTTTCGCGATTTATTTGATTTTCTTATTCTTTGGAGTTTAGTAATTTCTTCGGAACAAGTCAAGAATACCAACGCTGTTGAAAATTGAAATAAAAAACACATGCGGTAATAACACTTTTTAGACAAACAATATTTGTGAAGTTTTTTTCGGCGCTCTCTTTTGGTTCCGGAGCTACGGGGCTCAAAAACTTCATTTTGAACTGGCCATAACTCCTACAATTCTGCACGGATATAAACGATATGAACATCATTTTAAGGCGCTATAAAATACCTTTCTACTGGTTTATATCCGTCAACCCAATTTGATATCCATTAACCCATTCTGAACCAAATACTGTTTTAAAAATTTTTAACACGACTTTTTGCAGCACACCTTTATCTGAAAACATTACCAATATATCGATACTTACGCATGTATATAATTTTGTAGAGAACCTTCCAAGTTTTCATTTGATATACTTAAATTCATTATGTATGTCGACTGGTGGTTTCGCTGAGTAAAGATTGTCTGACTAACCGGCCTTTGTCCGGGCTTAGAGATTTTCTCCTTTATGTATGTCGAATAGTGGCTTCGCTTAGGAAAAATGTTTTGCCTAGCAAAAAACATGTCATACATTTTAACATCTCCTAAACTAAACAGCACTTTTCATATACATACCAATGCACGCATGGAGATTGCCTCGAAAAATATGTATTTTTGAAAACTCATTTTTGAAGCTGCATATCTTCCGTATTTCATTAATGATAGCTTTCAAGAAATTTCTCTATAAATTTATATACATGGTTAAGTACCGTTATATGGCTAAGTTTTTGAGATAACTGTGTTTTTACGTAAAAAGTCGGGTTAATTTTTTTTAAAATTGCATTTGGCTCACAATGGGTTAATGGATTTCAAAAATGTAATTACCAGTAGAAAAGTATTTTAGAGCACTTTAAAATGATATACATATCGATTATCCATGAAGAATTGTAGGAGTTATGGCCAATTCAAAATAAAAGTTTTGAACCCCGCAACTCCGAAACCAAAAGAGAGCGGCGAAAAAATGCACAAAAATTATTTGTCTAAAAAGGGCTATTACCTCATGATTATTATTATTTTAATTTTCAACAGCGTTGGTATTCTTGACTTAAGCCATTTCTTCAACACATTTTAAAAATTTTTCGCGTATTTTCTAATTTGTTGCGTTCTTCAGAACAATGCTAGTGATATATACATCGTAGATATTATATTTTATTTTTAAAAATTTATTTCGCACTAAAAATATTAATTTTGCAATAAAAGCGATAATTGATAGAAATAAGTAATAAAGAAAGAGTATTGTAAAAACTTATTTGAAGTTTATAAACAAATGTTTGCATGACTCTGCATATATATCATCATACGGAACTCAACATATCATGTAGACGCAAAAATTGTATGCTAACTAATATGTTGACATATCATTTGCTGTTATATGTTGACTTCAAAAAATTTGATACTTTCAGCATACCGTGTAGACGCTTAGCATATTGCATATGCTGACAGACGCATTTGTTGTTATTTTAAAGCATATGAGTGTAAGCATACATTTGCTGATTAAACATGCCGTCTAGACTAAGCTTTAGATATATGCAATATGTTATTAGCTATAATGTATTAGCAATATAAAATACAAATTATTTCTTGTAAATGATATTTCAATTATTTAATAACTTTATACAAGGTATTATTCACTGAGATTCACGGTTGACCTTGCATTACAGTGAGTATAGTTGAGCGCTGCGGACTCTGCTCTCTATCTCAGAAACGATTGGGCGTATGAGAAAATGTTTAATGCAAAATTTGTCGCAAATTTTGTACTCTACAATTATAATAATATTAACATCATTGGAGCTATATTAACCGAGATAATTTCGAAAAACTGATTTTTGTGACCTTTGACACTAAATAACTTACGGCGCAGACACGAGATTTTTTGAGACTTTTGAGACAACTTTTAGTACATGAAAATGAAGGTGTATACGAATTTTCAGCTTATTATCTCTCATTCCGCAGTGAAACCCTAAAATGACTTGGCTAATATTTCATACCATTTTTTGCACTTAAAGCTGCTGACCTCACTAATTTAAACAACAATAAAAAGAATTAAGCTAATAATTATTGTGTTAGATTTTTTCTACACAGCAAAACTAAAAAATATATCACAAAATTTTATTATATATATATATATATATATATATATATATATATATATATATATATATATATATATATATATATATATATATATATATATATATATATATATATATATATATATATATATATATATATATATATATATATATATATATATATATATATATATATATATATATATATATATATATATATATATATATATATATATATATATATATATATATATATATATATATATATATATATATATATATATATATATATATATATATATATATATATATATATATATATATATATATATATATATATATATATATATATATATATATATATACATATATATATATATATATATATATATATATATATATATATATATATATATATATATATATATATATATATATATATATATATATATATATATATATATATATATATATATATATATATATATATATATATATATATATATATATATATATATATATATATATATATATATATATATAGATTATGTTGGTAGAGTGTACAATTTTGCTTTTGTAATAAAGTTTAAAAATATTTACGTTCATAAAATAACAAAACGAATTCTGCGTAAAAAGCGTCTCATGTAACTTGAAACGCTGAAAAGCGTGGAATGCGTAAAACATGGACTTTCAGCTTTAAAGTGAGGCGACTTTCATAGAAAAATATTAAGACCCATTTAAATTATTAAATTTTCAATATTTTTATTTTGTGCCTAAATAGACTGGCATGTTATACATATACATATTTATCTATTTGATGTTCTGAAAACTAATTTGTTTCAAAATCGCAAAATTTCAAAAAGTAAAAACTGTTCCATTAATCGAATAAATTAGTGCATTCGAAGCTAAGTTCGGATAAAATCTATCAAACATATAAAACCTAAAACCAATTAAAAAGAAGCAATAAGTAACCTGTTTCGTTGTATTTGTTAATGAAATTTGACGATTTCAAATAAAAATGGGTTTCAGAAAATGCCTTATAAGTAACATATCGATGCTGTTGTGTAAAAAGGGTAAATTTATGAAAAATTTTCCAAGTTGACCCTTTGTGCATTTCCACTGGAAAGGCCACTTTCTGTTACGCTCGACGCCAAGAATGTAAGCTTGTTTTTCAGAACCATGCTGTTAAATTTTTCCTAACTTTTACTAAATATACAGCTACTTACTGCCTAGACAAATATATAAAGATGTAAAAATAACGTACGTTTCTTTTAAAAAAATCAACATAATCGCTTGGAGTCAAACGTGACAGAAAGTGGACATTCCTGTGGAAATACTCATATATTATATTATCGGCTCTGTTCTGTAAACCGAATCCGAGTAAATTTCTCGTTTTCCAAAAATAAATAATGCAAAAAGAAATTAATATATAATTATTAGATGCTTACTAATTTTAAAAATGTATCCCAATTACATACATATGTAAATATTATAAGTTTCTGTTAATATATCGCTAAATTAAATTATAGATAAATATATTTAGTAGATCTTATTATTAGGGTTTTTTCTTTTCTGAATATGTTCTTATATATCGTCATATAAAACGTGAAACCATGTAACTACACTTTTTTGGTCCGAAGTCGGTCAGAAAGTCCGCACAAGATGTCGAATTCGTATCCGATGTCGGTCAGAAAACGTACCGAAAATCATATGAGTGGTTGACCAGAAACCGGATCTCTTTGTCTCAGGAAATTCTAAAAACTATACCGAAAGGTCTAACAGAATTCTGTACGAATTCCTACGAATTTGTTAGGGAAATTCTAAATGAATTTTCGACATATCTTATAAATGTCGGAAAAATGTATGACAAAACATCAGAACATTTTTCGATTTATCTGATACGTTTGACGGACGTCCTGGCGTATTAATATCAGAGAAATTTAGAGCGATTTAGCGCCTTTAGTGCTTTTTGATATGGCAAAGGTCGCATTTTTCTCTATAGCGCTTTTTGTAAATAAAGCGCTAGCTTGGCGATTTTTGTCAAGAATTTTTGCACATTTAGTTACTAAAACAGTTTTATTTTGGCTTCGAAATACAAATTAGCTAAACATTTTTATCTCAAAAAGATGTATCCTAGACTATTGCTAACAGTATTTTGTTTCCAAATCTACCAATTTGCACAAACATATGTGGGTATAATTGTGCGTATCAGGATATTGCACTTGTATGCCTGGAATACTGAATGCTTTTCAGCTCAATTATTGATATTATCAACTTTTTATTGAATTCCCAATTCTTATTTGACATCAATCTTTTTCCATAACCTCTATTTTATACGGCTGTTATTCTCGAATATAAGTATTGTCTATAATAAGATCAAATATGTAACATGGAATGAAATAAGCAAACTGTGTCAATCATCAGCCTTTGGTCGATTCTTATGCAGAAAACTATGATGTATGTGGTTCCCTATTCCGTTATTTCAAAATTTAACACAATAATAGCTTAGAATATTGAAAACATGTAGTTCGAATTTTCTGTCCTGGAAACGAAATAAATATTTATGTTTTTATATATATTTTTTTAATTTGCATTTAGCGCTTTTTAACTCTTTTTAAGGAGGTGGACAGCGCTATGGTTATGAATAGTTCACAACACTGATTTTAATGCCAACATACCCATATACATAAAGGCCCTTTCACATTGTAATACAAGCTTTGAGATTTTTATTAGATTTTGTAAGACGAAAATCAAATCAAAATCAGTCTGACTGTCAAAAAATCATAAAGAAAATTTTCTCATTACATTTTGTTTCTACACTATCACATTCCAAATAAAACGTAACATATATAATTTGCAATAAAGCAACATTTTTTGTTCTTCTTTTTCTTTATTTAAGCCGGCAAACAAATACATACACAACTGTTTTTGTTATTCCTATGCTTGTTTGTGCAATAGACAACCCTGATAAAATGAAAAATGTGATTGTTTAGAAAATTTCCTAAATATGACGAATACCATAATACTGTCAAGTTTCTTTACGTAATATTTGAGTTTTTGACAAGTATTAATACTAAATCTAATAGTCTGAAGGCCGCTTAAGTAGATATAAACACATTTCAGTACATTTTTTGCACAATAAACCTTACTTTCTAATTTTATTATTTTATTTTAATATAATCTTCAGATTTTGAGAGAAGTTTATAGAATGTGTTTACATTTTTCATATAAGTATGTATGTCCCCTTTTACATTAACAAAGTTTACTTTGCAAAGTCTTGAGTTTGACGGAGAGAAGGGAAACACGAAGGGGGGTGAGTACATACTTTGATGATCTCGTAAAGTTGCTAGTAGTATGGAACTGGGCTCATGGCGGCCATTAAAAGTTTTAAATTTGGGTAATTAAAATTTGAAATTTTGAAATTTTAATTGTTAAATAAACAAAAGTGTAATTTGATACCCGTGGGAAAAATAAATGAAAGTACCCTGTAGGTAAAATGTTGTTAAAAAAATTGTGATGAATATTTTAAATTTGGGTAATTATAATTTGAAACTTGAAATTTTAATTGTTAAATAAACAAAAGTGTAATTTGAAACCCGTGGGAAAAAAATGAAAGTACCCTGTAGGTAAAATATTGTTAAAAAAATTGTGATGAATTATTATTGAGTTAATGATAAGTTAACGATGTTAGCCTGTCAGTAGAGGTCGTGGGTTTCGATTCCTACCATAGACCCTGGATGTTTTCCGTTGCTTTGGTTGTGGTTGTGTTGAGATAGTGACCTATGAACAATTGATTGAGTATAGACTAGATGGTTCTTATGGGGTGATATTGAGACATTGGGTAGTGAGTTCGGGACTTGGTAGTATTGGCAATGTGGTACTTATGGGGTGATATTGAGACATTGGGTAGTGAGTTTGGAGCTTGCAAGTATTGATTGAGTATAGACTAGATGGTTCTTATGGCGTCATATTGAGAGATTGGGTAGTGTTTAAGATTATATGTGGAAATAAAGAGTGTAGACAAGTTTGGTGACAACGTCACCAAACTTGTAGATAAAAAAGTCGACTTGGGTTCCTACGGGGTTTATTGTGTCGCTGTTGTTATTTTTTTTGATCTTGATAATTTTTTGTTGTCTGCTTGTGTTTACATTTACTTTGTGCATGGCTGTGGGTGCGTGGATGTGTGGGGGATGGGGGTGTTTGTGTGTGTTTCTTTTTTCTTATATTTAGATTTGTGAAGAATGTGTGTATGTCGTTTCAAATGTCCGTCTTGTTTATTTCTTGGGATAATAATTTGAATATTTGTTCTACAGAATCATGTTTATTGCTTTGTTTATTCAGCTGCACATTTTTTTGAGAATGAGTCATTATTTGAAATGTCCGTCTGATTATTTGTTTTGCAGAATCATGTTTATGACTTTGTTTATTCAGCTGCAAATTTTTTGAGAATGAGTCATCATTTGAAATGTCGGTCTGATTATTTGTTTTGCAGAATCATGTTTATTGCTTTGTTTATTCAGCTGCAAATTTTTTGAGAATGAGTCATCATTTGATAACAAAATTTCATTAGTCATCATTTATATAAAATAAAATATTACACAATGTTATGTTCTAGTTCTTGCTGTTGCTATGTATACATATGAATTTCATCAATCTCGTAATATCAATAAAAAATTATACTTGATGCCTACTACGCGATTCTCATAGGATGTATATAAGTAGAAGAAATAATGAAGATTTTCATCGGTATATTCTGATAACTCAATAAGTGCGGTTGAAAGCAAAAAATTTATTAATAAACAATTTCATAGTGTTTTTACAATAGAACTAAATAAATTAAATAAAATAATTAAATAAAGTTAATTGTTACTAATTAAATAAATAGTTTGAAAACAAAAAATTGATTAATAAAGAAGTTTATAGTGTTTTTGAAAAAAGGACTAAATAAATAAAATAAAATAATGAAATAAAAAAATGAATTCTTCTGTATATCAATGTAATTTGTGTAATAAGGT
The DNA here is from genome assembly GCA_956483635.1 of Panzeria rudis. Classification (NCBI taxonomy): domain Eukaryota; kingdom Metazoa; phylum Arthropoda; class Insecta; order Diptera; family Tachinidae; genus Panzeria; species Panzeria rudis. Next base: position 66,107,413 of record OY101449.1, read on the forward strand.
ATAGAAATACCAAAAAGCGTTCTTGGATCACGTCCGAAATCATGGTCAACCAGGTCAAGTGATCATCAATGGAGAACAACAACATCAGCACCAAGCTTCTCTACGGTACCAACCATATCCACTACCAATGAATTATGAGCAATACGGTATGTCTACCAGCTATCCGATACCAATGTCATGGAATAATCAGTTTTCAGTACCCACAAAAATTCCACATCATCTTCCTATTCCTTATCAATATACATCACCAATGCAATGGCAGCAATATAATATGCCCAACTATTATCCTTCAGTTTTGAATAATCAGTTTGCCTTGACGATGGACAGTTCCAGATATCCTCAGCAGCAACAACAACCACAGCAACAATATCAACAGCAACAATAACCACAGCCACAACATCAACAACAACCACAGCAACAACAGCAGCATCATCAACAACAACAACAGCAACAACTAGCTAATATTGTGTTTGATGACATGGATACTTCAAATTCTCCCAGCGGTAAATATGATAATACTCCTTTGAATGTAGAACCAAAATATTATGAAATAAATAGTGCATTCTTGTTCTATGTCAGATTTTATGTCGGCATAAAAGTCGTCATTTTTTATTGTATATATAAATGAGTCGGTGTCTATGTAATTTAAAGATAAATTTGCTTTAAACTTAGGCTGCATGAATCCATAATGGAAATTATACATTTTCCATTTAGAAAGCTCCAAGACGCAAAATCCCAAGCATATGGGCTTGTTGTAATATGTTTTGACTCCATTCATTTCTATAGCTACCATATCTTCAGAAAATATATATAAACTATGAAAATTGGATTTAGATATCCAATCTTGAGCCCCCAAATGGTTACAGTTTGATTTGTTCCAGTTGGTTACAATTTTCACATCTCTCCTCTTGTCCACATTCTCCATTGTTTTGCCATACACAGCATTATTGAGTAATTTGAAAAAATTTCTCTCAAAAGCATTTTTAGCAGTGGCTCTGTGTTTGGTATTTAAGTCAATATAACCTTTTAACCATGGAAATTGTTTAAATGCTAGAATACGATGCGTTTTCTTTAGAATCAAACCATATTCCAAACATTGCTTTAGAACTCTGTAATGTATTACATAAGAGTTTTTTGGTGAAAAATCCGCAATTAATTTCTTATGGTTTGATTCTAAAGTTTTCTTGTTTTCAACACAGAAGGGAAGGTCATTGTGAGAGTCATGCAGATGTGAAGGATATTCTAAAGTGACCTCATATACATAACCATCTTCTGAGTTATTATCTATGCTTTTCGCATCCAGATTCAGCTCATCACTTGTCAGCCATCGGAATCCTCCATAAGGAAGATACTCAGACATCGCCCAACCGTAAAGGTTATTTGCGTCTAAATATATTAGAAATTCTGAAGGCTTGTCTTCATCAAAATCATCTAAATATTTATTATTTGCTTTGGAATATCGCTTACTGTACTGTACCATTCCACCGCGTATTCCCTTTTTAAAGAAGTTATACATGTCAATGTCTGTTAACAACTCTAATTCTATTTGTGTGTGTTTTAACATGGCATCCCATGATAGTCCTGGAGCAGTATAGTACTGACACGGATCTAGATTATAAATCCCCTTACAGACTTTTCGAAAATTTTCGAATATGTCTGCTAACAAAAGCACATCTGTTTTGAGATATAATTCCATATAATCTCGCAGGGTTTTGCAATTAAAGGTATGCCAAATCTTTATTGCAAGCTCATAATCTTCAATTGAGCATTCCTTGTTATTAATCCATCCAAATTTTCAAATGAATCAAGATATTCATAAGGGAAAACACCCTTTCTTCGTACAAGGTCAAATTCTGTCTTTCTGTTAAAGTGTGCCCTAACCGTATGGAAATCATTGTCCGTTAGATTATTAGCTAAGGATTCTAAGCTATCAGCCATAAAACGAATAGTATCTAAAAATCGGAGTTCAAGATTGCAATTGTCAGTCATTTTTGTAAATGTCGATAGTGATTTGTACAGTTCTTTGTTTAGTGATAGGACTTTTATGTTGTCAGACTTTTTACCTAATTCTTTAACAAAGAGGTGCGAGTCATAAGATGAATAATTATGAACTTCGGAATTTGGTACTTTAAGTTGCAAATATTGTGAGCTGCACCTCGATATTTACCACTTATATGACAATGATCTCTTACACGATCTTTACCGAGAAATTTGTCACATATGTGACAATTTATTGAATTTTGAAAACTGTATATTTCCGAAAGGGTCAAGCTGTTCATTTTTGTCTTACTGGTGAGGAACTGATTGTAAATATCTTCACAATCGTCAATTAACCAGTCAACAAATTTTACAGATGCGTCCTCACCAGTATATATCTTAAATTTATCTAAACTATTATTACCTACACATTTTATATAATAACTAAAGGCACAAGGAATGTGCCTCTTTATAACTTGAGTTTTGCCACTTACAGTAGTTTGGATATCTTCTAGTATGCATTCGAAATCTGCGTATATAACGAATGGCACATCCATCTGCCGCTGGTGATCTTTAAACTTCAAAATACTATTTTCGGGAGAAGGTAACACAGCAACAATTTTCCCACATTCCGTTTTGTGTTGTTCCATAGTCCATTCATTGTGTGTATATTGTAGGCAGGTATTACAAAATTTGAGACTGTCATAGTGCTTTGTTGTCTGAGGCCTTAATAATCTGTAAAAGGAATAAATTTATATATGTATATAGTTATTCACACACATGTATTTAATTGCTTACCTTGATATATCTTTAATAAAAATGTAATGGTGAATGTCTCCAGCTTCCAGCAGAATTAAATTAACATGCTTTATTTTTTCTTTTTGTGTATTGTAGAATGGTCCAATGATTTCATCCTTCTCATTATCATACCCAAACACATTCACACTTATTCCATCATTCCTATCCTCAAATACTTGAATATTTTTTAATGCCAATGGGAACTTTAAATTTGTGAAATCAACCACAATTCCATTTTGTAGGCAAATGACATCAGCACTAATGTCCTCGATGTTATAAGAGCAGCAACGTCGCTTTTTCTCTATTATTGTGGTATCCAACGCGGCAACTAAACTCCATTTAAAACAATAATCATCATTGTTTTCAATGTTGATACAGCCCCGCTTTTTAGCCAGTTTCAATGGTGTGCTTATCCAATGAGATCCTTTTACTAGTGAACTTTTGTTTATGTTAATTTCAGCGCGAATAATTCTGATTAAAGTCCACCCAGAGTCTCTTTCCTGGAATTCTGACATTTTATTATGAATGTCCTGGAATTGTTTTTCAATTAGCTCATCTACATTACTTCCCAGGCACAATAAATCCGTTTTTGCTCTGTGTGAAATTTGACACAAGTCAATTTCTTCACCAACAATTTTTATGTACTCTCCAATAAGAGTTACACAGAATTTTAAAACATTATGTTTAACGAAACTTTTTTCAAGTCTTTCCTTGAAAATAGGTTTATTTTCCAGAACAAAGTCTTCAAATAGAAGATCATCTTTTTTGTTGGGAATTCCATATGTTGCAATATTTTTTTTGAATGCACTGTTTATTTCATAATATTTTGGTTCTACATTCAAAGGAGTATTATCATATTTACCGCTGGGAGAATTTGAAGTATCCATGTCACCAAACACAATATTATCTAGTTTTTGCTGTTGTTGTTGTTGATGATGCTGCTGTTGTTGCTGTGGTTCTGTGGTTGTTGTTGATGTTGTGGCTGTGGTTATTGTTGCTGTTGATATTGTTGCTGTGGTTGTTGTTGCTGTTGAGGATATCTGGAACTGTCCATCGTCAAGGCAAATTGATTATTTAACACTGAAGGATAATAGTTGGGCATATTATATTGCTGCCATTGCATTGGTGATGTATATTGATAAGGAATAGGAAGATGATGTGGAATTTTTGTGGGTACTGAAAACTGATTATTCCATGACATTGGTATCGGATAGCTGGTAGACATACCGTATTGCTCATAATTCATTGGTAGTGGATATGGTTGGTACCGTAGAGAAGCTTGGTGCTGATGTTGTTGTTCTCCATTTGAGTCCTGATTGATGATCACTTGACCTGGTTGACCATGATTTCGGACGTGATCCTAGAACGCTTTTTGGTATTTGTATACCTTATAACACAAATTACATTGATATACAGAAGAACTAATTTTTTTATTTATTTATTTAATCAAATTTATTTAATTATTTTACTTTATTTATTTAGTCCTTTTTTCAAAAACACTATAAACTTCTTTATTAATCAATTTTTTGTTTTCAAACTATTTATTTAATTAGTAACAATTAACTTTATTTAATTATTTTATTTAATTTATTTAGTTCTATTGTAAAAACACTATGAAATTGTTTATTAATAAATTTTTTGCTTTAAACCGCACTTATTGAATTATCAGAATATACCGATGAAAATCTTCATTATTTCTTCTACTTATATACATCCTATGAGAATCGCGTAGTAGGCATCAAGTATAATTTTTTTTGATATTACCAGATTGATGAAATTCATATGTATACATAGCAACAGCAAGAACTAGAACATAACATTGTGTAATATTTTATTTTATATAAATGATGACTAATGAAATTTTGTTATCAAATGATGACTGATTCTCAAAAAATGTGCAGCTGAATAAACAAAGCAATAAACATGATTCTGCAAAACAAATAATCAGACGGACTTTTCAAATGATGACTCATTCTCAAAAAATGTGCAGCTGAATAAACAAAGCAATAAACATGATTCTGCAAAACAAATAATCAGACGGACTTTTCAAATGATGACTCATTCTCAAAAAATGTGCAGCTGAATAAACAAAGCAATAAACATGATTCTGTAGAACAAATATTCAAATTATTATCCCAAGAAATAAACAACACGGACATTTGAAACGACATTTGAAACGACATACACACGTTCTTCACAAATCTAAAGATAAGAAAAAAGAAACACACACACACACACACACCCTCATCCCCCACACATCCACGCACCCACAGCCATGCACAAAGTAAATGTAAACACAAGCAGACAACAAAAAATTATCAAGAACAAAAAAATAATAACAGCGACACAATAAACCCCGTAGGAACCCAAGTCGACTTTTTTATCTACAAGTTTGGTGACGTTGTCACCAAACTTGTCTACACTCTTTATTTCCACATATAATCTTAAACACTACCCAATCTCTCAATATGACCCCATAAGAACCATCTAGTCTATACTCAATCAATACTTTCAAGCTCCAAACTCACTACCAATGTCTCAATATCACCCCATAAGAACGACATTGTCTATACTAAGCCAATACTACCAAGTTCCGAACTCACTACCCAATGTCTCAATATCACCCTATAAGAACCATCTAGTCTATACTCAATCAATTGTTCATAGGTCACTATCTCAACACAACCCACGAAGCAACGGAAAACATCCAGGGTCCATGGTAGGAATCGAAACCCACGACCTCTCTACTGACAGGCTAACATCGCTACCACTCACCCACTGATACACCCATATCCGAAATTCATATAACACAAAACATTATCTATAATATAATTTCACACTAACACTCATCACTAACTCAATAATAATTCATCACAATTTTTTAACAACATTTTACCTACAGGGTACTTTCATTTATTTTTCCCACGGGTATCAAATTACACTTTTGTTTATTTAACAATTAAAATTTCAAATTTTCAAATTTTAATTACCCAAATTTAAAACTTTTAATGGCCGCCATGAGCCCAGTTCCATACTACTAGCAACTTTGCGAGATCATCAAAGTATGTACTCACCCCCCTTCGTGTTTCCCTTCTCTCCGTCAAACTCAAGACTTTGCAAAGTAAACTTTGTTAATGTAAAAGGGGACATACATACTTATATGAAAAATGTAAACACATTCTATAAACTTCTCTCAAAATCTGAAGATTATATTAAAATAAAATAATAAAATTAGAAAGTAAGGTTTATTGTGCAAAAAATGTACTGAAATGTGTTTATATCTACTTAAGCGGCCTTCAGACTATTAGATTTAGTATTAATACTTGTCAAAAACTCAAATATTACGTAAAGAAACTTGACAGTATTATGGTATTCGTCATATTTAGGAAATTTTCTAAACAATCACATTTTTCATTTTATCAGGGTTGTCTATTACACAAACAAGCATAGGAATAACAAAAACAGTTGTGTATGGATTTGTTTGCCGGCTTAAATAAAGAAAAAGAAGAACAAAAAATTTTGCTTTATTGCAAATTATATATGTTACGTTTTATTTGGAATGTGATAGTGTAGAAACAAAATGTAATGAGAAAATTTTCTTTATGATTTTTTGACAGTCAGACTGATTTTGATTTGATTTTCGTCTTACAAAATCTAATAAAAATCTCAAAGCTTGTATTACAATGTGAAAGGGCCTTTATGTATATCGGTATATTGGCATTAAAATCATCTCGTCTACACGCAACAATGTCGTCTACACGCAACAATGTCTAACATGAGAACGTCAAAATCAATCCGACTTATGTTGCTTATAGAGTTCAAATTAGTACTTGTTATGGATTAGACAATTTGTACTGAAAATTTTGTAAAAAGGGGGTATAAAAACACCAAAAATAGCGTCACGTAATATGTGAATAGACCCCAAATGGCTAAATTATGGTGGTTTAAGTGTAAAAAAACAAATTTTTCAATAAAATGTTAGTTTTCGCCAGCTCTAAGTTGTTTATGAGATAATAAACCACTATACAAATTAACTTTTGTGAAAAGCAATATTAAAATAGCTTTCCAAAACGTGTAATTGCATTAAAATCGGTTAAAAATTAATGAGTTTTGGTATGTTTTGAGTTTTTTCGACAACAATTAACACGATATTAATAATATAAACCGCAAAAGATGCGAAATAAAATTACCTTTAAGTATCCATACAAACGTTTTTTTTTATTTCCTATTGTTTCGGAGATATTCCAAGGCAAATTAACACCATGTAGTCGCAAGAGAATTCGCCGTAAAGAATTTACATTTGGGCTGTCAAAAAAAAAAAATTCTACATTAACACAGTTGACAGTTCAAATATGTAAACCAAGGCGAATTACTTTTAAAGGTGGCGGTAATAATACAACAAACTCAATATTATTAAGTTGCGGTGTTCATTTTTAAATAAGTAACACGGTGGTATGTCGTTTAATGACTGCTCTAGTTTTTTCTTTATTAACATGTAATATATATTTATAATTATAATTATGGTAATACTTAAAACTAAGGAATTTGAGGGTAAGTGAAAATACATAATGAATAGTCGCCAATAATGTAATGCGAACCAACGAAGGTATTAAATAAATGTGCATACCTGAAATGTATCGTTCGTTGACATTAAGTATTTGAACCAAAAGTAGGTCAGGCATTGACTTAAAATATTTGAATTTAAAATATTATTATTAGTCATTTATTCATTCATTTGGTATTTTCACTACACCTCCCCTTTTAAATAAGAGGTCTTATGGAGATCATTGATCAAGTGATGTCGATAAGAACTTTCTTTGTAAATATTGTAATATTCGTATATTTATAATATTTTCACTAAAGATAACACTAGGCAACAGCCATTTTGTTATTTGGTTCTAGCATACTTTTTCTCATGGATTTGGACCTACTGAACACGAAAATGAATTTTAAAAATTTTTCTGTCGATTGGTTTGCGAGATACAAATTTTTTAATTTTTTTTTTTTAATTTTTGGAGGTACACTTACTATTTTGAGCATATCTTTAGTCTTCTTTGACCTATTTTATCCTACTACTACTCAAATTAAAGACAATTGAGCCGTCTACAACTTATTCTCAGAAAATTTTCAAATCGGGTTAGTAGTTTTGATGTTGGCGGCTTAAAAAGGTTAAAAAACTGGGTTTTTTTACTAAAAATGTGGCTGAAAAATTCATGTAAAAATTCATATAAAATATAAAACGCGATGTTAACAGCGATTTTAATTTTTTTACGTATAGCTGACATCAAAACTACTAACCCGATTTGAAAATTTTCTGAGAATAAGTTGTAGACGGCTCAATTGTCTTTAATTTGAGTAGTAGTAGGATAAAATAGGTCAAAGAAGACTAAAGATATGCTCAAAATAGTAAGTGTACCTCCAAAAATTAAAAAAAAAAAATTAAAAAATTTGTATCTCGCAAACCAATCGACAGAAAAATTTTTAAAATTCATTTTCGTGTTCAGTAGGTCCAAATCCATGAGAAAAAGTATGCTAGAAACAAATAACAGACAAAAGTTTGTTATTTGTGACCTAGTGTAATTAGTAACAATAATTTTGTTTTAACATAAAAAAAATTTTTTTTTGTTATATTTAGTTAAAATTAGCATTGTATGAATTTCTAAATGATATTGCTAAACATAAAAAATCATTAAAATTATTTATTAAAAATCTTTATATTTTGTTTATTAATTTTTTGATATTTTCCCTTTATGTTTACAAATACATTGTTTTTATCATCAATATCAATAACTTTAAAAGGCCCTTTGTAAATTGGTTCTATTTGTGTGCTGTGTGATTTTTAATGAATATTTCTTGACCTATTGTAATTTTAGTATTGTTTGTGTTTTGATCATGTGAATATTTTTGGTAATGTTTTGTTTTATCAATTAGGTGTTGTGCCCTATTTAATGCTGTTTGTAGACGGAATTTTACTTCCTTTGTATAGTTATCAAAATTATATATGGTATCTATTTTATTGGTTTGTGTCAGCGGGTTATGATTTGGTAGGTTTGGAAAAATTAATTCAAACGGGCAGTATCCATGAACAGTTGAGGGTGTAGTATTAAAAGTATACGTAAAATACTTTATCCATTCATCCCAATCGTTTCTGGATGCGTGAATGTATGAGCGTATGTACTCATTAAAGGTGCGATGTGATCTTTCAACTGTTCCTACTGTTTGATGGTGGTAAGGGGCTGATGTTGCTTTTACTATTTTCAAAAGTGTAAGAATTGGCGACGATCAAATAATTGCTCATCAAATTAAAATATCAAAACATTTGATTTTCATCAATCAGAGCCGACAACGCGTACGTGTAGCCGAAAAAGCACGACCGCACGCACACACTTGGTCGTTGACGTGATTATTTGACCGTCGCCTTTAGATCATCGGCCGGTATGTCGAATAACGGCTTCGCTTATTAAAGATTTTATGCCTATCGGCCTTCGGCCGGGCTTAAAAGTTTTCTACTCTGTGTATGCCGAATAGCGACTTCGTTACATAAAGCTTTCTTGTGTAGCCAGCCCTCCGCTGGTCTTAAAGATTTTATGCTCTATGTATGTCAAAATTCGGTTTCACTGAGTGAATTTTTTGCATAGATAACTTTATGCAAAATCTCGCATGTCATGGCTAGTTGTCTTAAGGCAAACTCTGGTTAGATAAAAAATATTTATACAGCTAAGCCGGTATTCTACATAAAGAGAGGAGAAAACCCTTTATCCCGCCCGAAAATCGGATAATATTTGTAAAAGTTATGAGGCCAACAAAATATAAAAGGAATGGAAAATATAGTTGATACAAAAATCTTACTATAAAATATTTTTCAATGCAAGTTTAGAATATTCATGTTGAACATAGAACATAGAAAAGTTTAATTTAAAAAACAAACAATGCCGTTTAATTACTGATTTGCTATAATTAAAATATTTACTTTTTTAATCTAAATAATCACAATGTTAATATTTCTTTTAAGATGATAGCTTTTAAATCGCAGAAACGACAACGTGATCAGCAACGAAAACATAAAATTACAGAAAATCGCAAACATTTGACGAACGTTCGTGTTGTTCAAAAAAACTTAGTATTTGTCGTAGGCTTACCTCCCCGACTTGCAGATGCAGATGTAAGTATTATTACTTTTATTTTTTAATAAAAAATGTTTTTTTAAGCATGCCACTTTAAGCATTTGCACTTTTATCGTATCTTAAGAATTATGGCGTGTTCCTAGGGTATTCACTCTATCAATGTTTGCTCGATTAATCGGAAAATGGGAGTCAAATAATGTTCGATCAAACAAAAAATACCAATTTCGAGTAAAAATTTATTCGAGTAATATTTATTCGAGTAATTTAAGTCGATTAGTAGAATATCTCGAGTAAAAAGTTTTATGTAATTTTTTTAAATAAATTTTTTCAGATCTCAACCAGAACGAACTGGTAAAATGTTTTTATTTAATAAAATTTGCCATTAAATTCCATCGGTATGAGATACTATTGGACCGCTTAATGTACCTAGATATTAAGGATTTAAGTAAAGTATGCAGCAACAAAAGGAACACTTTTTGTTACCTTCTAGTGAAGTTGGGAAATATTTCCATCGAGCAATAACACATATGTATTTGAAATAAAGAAAATATTTAGATACCAAGTAATTGGTAGATAGTAAATTTAAATGCTAGTGCTCTGTTTTTTTTCATTACAGCAGTTTTAGTTTCTCTCCGATTTTGGTCCAGTATGGCTTAAAATGTTTGAAATGGAATGGAGAATTCAATAAAATTACAAAACTATGGACTTTGTTATTATATGTTGCACAAAACAGCTTCTGAAATGACAGCAATTGCTGAAAATGATTCAACATTTCATTAAATTTTAACTTCGATCCACCGTAACGCAGTCACTTTTTATCCGATCAAAACAAATAAGCGACTATTGGACGCGTAACTTAATAGCCTTTAAACAAGATACAATATATTATTTTATTCGAACCAACCTTTCACGTTTAGCACATATAAATGACACATTCCAATAGTGATGTATTTTGAGTTTTTTTTGTTTTGGACCAAATTGATAATTTAAAAATGCCGAAATACATTTGATAGGGCCAAATACATTTTTTTGGAACATTTGATTACAAGCTTATTATTTAATTAAAAACAAAGATGGCAACATTCGATTTTCGATTGTGATCGAATTAATTGATCGAACGAATTTCCATTTGGTATTATAGCGCACATTCGATAAAAATAGCGCTATTGGGCATTTCACTTAATTGGATTGTTCAGGATAGTACATATTTATCACCTGGCAATTATGGTGCTTATTTTGAGCAACTAGTTCTAAATTTACTCTTGAGGTAAACAGACGCGACTTGATCGGTCGGTCAGTGAACAAAATAAATATTACAATATATAAAATATAAAAAATAGAGACAAATATCAATTTTACACGATGAAATATTTCATGAAATTTTCTTTCATGAAACTTTTTGTATTTGTATATTGCAAGCGCGGAAAAAGAAATGGGTTAAAGAAAATTAAAAAAAGCCGTCTGAAGTTTTATATCCTATCACTTTTTCAACCCAAATTGTTTCCGTGTCCCTTCTATTAGCAAATAAAAAAGTTTCTTGTCACGAATTTCATGAAATATTTCATAATGTAAATTCGGTATTACATATATTCGCAAAAACAAATATTTACTACCGTTTGTTAATATATTATACTTATTTTCGTTTGCTTTGTAAAGTACATAAGTCATAAACCTATAGCCAAGTAGACACAAATCAAACTGTACGCTCATATATGTACATACGTACATATGTATATGAGTAGCACTACCCAGCAAAAAAATAAATACAAAATAATAACAACAACTAATGGCAGGCATGTGTATTTAACTATCGTGGCCACAGCAAGAGAAAATGTCATAAACAAAAATTTACACTTGGCGTCAAAAGGACGAGTACGCTCAAATACAATGCCAATGACAGAGAGTGATATAAAAATAGATTTTTTGAAACCCGCTTCATAGCAACAACCAAGTGCCAACAATATGAGCCTACAACTATCCGAAAAAGGTAAAACGACAGAAAGTGGCCCCGCAGAAAATGCTACAGAAAAACTATTAATACAAATGGGGATTGACCGTTATATTGAAGTTGTAAATAAAAATAAAAGAAAAAGAAGTCCTAGATCGAAAAACCTCGCTCCAGTGCCGAAAATGTCCAAAGACGGTAAACCTGTTGTGCCGCCTTCTGAAAATCGCTTTTCAATATTACAAAACGGAGAAGATGAAATCGCAGTTGTCAGGGAGAAAAACTGAAACGAGTTAATTAAAAAGTTAGTACAAGTAATCGGTGAAGAGGCGTTTTACGTCATCCCGATTAAACGAGGCGCGATTGAAGAGACAAAAATTCAAGCTAATGAAAATCATTACCGCACAGTACTTTCGGATTTTGAAAGACAAAACAAACATTTCTACACATACCAACTGAAAAGTGCAAAAGGCCTCCAGGTAGTGATAAAAGGTATCGATTCATACGTAGATCCAGAAGAGATAAAATTGGGTCTGATAAATAACAACTATAAAGTGAAAAACCTTACAAACATCAAAAATAAAGAAGGAGTCCCCCAACCACTATTTCGGGTGGAAATAGAACCAGGTGACTTAAAATTAAAAACACCGAATATACCCAATATATAATTTAAGATATTTGCTGCATCGAAGAGTTACCGTAGAGGAACCACATAAACGATCTGGACTTATCCAATGTTAGAATTGCCAAGAATATTGTCACAGAAAACGTATTGTAAGTTGCGCACCGTGTGTGTCGTGTGTGGCGACCTACACAAAAATTAAAAAGTGTAGCAATTGCTCTGAAAACCACACCGCCAGCTACAGAGGCTGCCCTGTCTATGTAAGTACATGTCAAGCAGTCTTTATCTAAAAGATGTAATCATACCTATACCCAACTTATTACTTTTGACAACACTAATTATCCACAGTTGCGCCAACCAGCTTCAAGCGGGCCTTCAATCGCCAACGTTTTTAGGCTAATCAGGCCTTAGCACAAAATTGTTCACCCTTATTGTGAATGTCAACGTCAACACAATACATTCGTCACTGTCAATTCGATATGTCGTCGTTGTCACTTCAATGCTAAATCGGCATTTACTAAAAGTATTGTGTTGACGTTGACGTGTTATCGATAATGTGAAGGAAATAAATATTATCGCTATCATTTTGACGTTTATTCAATTTGTTTATTGCCTTGGTTTATTAAAATTTTTTAATGTTATATTCAAGTGAAAGTTTTAGTGATGAAGCAAACAAATAAAAACTTCTTCTCTTTTGAAAAGTTCTTCTCCTTGGTGTTATCTTTCCATCATTTTCTTTTCTTCATATTCCTTTCTGCATTAAAAACATGCTTTTGGTTGGCATTGTGTTTCGCAAATATGAAATGCGTTTCTAGAAGTGGCTTCTTCCACTCGAATAGCATATGTGGAAGTTAACGGGCATCCCCGTCATCCTCAAAGATTGTGAAGCATTCGCTAGATGCATATAGTCATATACAATGCAATGGTGCCTGCCTATCATCAATTTTTAAAAATTTTCAGAAGATAAAAACTATTGTGATTATGTTTTTAACATGGTATCATTAATTCAGACTTTATTAATGATACTAACCAGAAAAAAATAATTTTTATATTCACAATAGTTTCCTTTTTATTAAGTTACCTATCTTTCTTATAACATTTTTAAAAATTATGATAGGCCGCCGCTTTTGCATTTGATATATGACGATATATTTTCTGGTGTTTACCTTTTGCCAACTATCGCGATGTCTAATTAGTGGTCCATTAGATTTAATTTCGTCGAAATTTATTCCAATCCTTTCTTAAAATTATTAGGAGTTCTGCTCCTATGAAATCCTTTTGTTGTTATGTTAATTTTTTTCTATTTTAAATACTTTTTCAAATAAGTAACCGTGACAGCTAAAACTTAAACAACTCGTAGCTTGGTTGATGCACTGTCAGGCTTCAGCACACCGTGATGGGGTATGTAAAAAGATGGCGCTAAAATATGTTGACTATCAATTCGTGACATGTGTCCAAGGTTTACATATTCCTTCATGAACTGGTTGTACTGAGAACGTAATGTCGGATTTTTCAGTAATCTTCTTTCGAGCGATAAAAACCGATTCATGGCAACTTCACGAGAGCTGCCGAGCAGATTTACTTCTTTTTTGAGTGGAAGCCTAACATTTATTCTTCCATCGTCTTGTGTCGATACTGTATCTTTAAAATGTTCCTCACAAAGTTGATGTTCTCTCCACATGGGTTGGCGGACACCCTCTACAGACTCTAGCTTCCAAAATAGGTCAATATTTCGACTAACATTGACGTCAGCATTTTCCGATAAACATAAGGAAGCAGCAGGAGATTTAAATTTTGATTTGTACTTGCCTGACTACCCACCCAAGCAATGTTTTTTGAAGGGTTCAGGTTATCACCAAGGCGGATTTGCCCAACAGACAGTAATGAAAAGAACGATTCTGCCCCAAGTAACATATCTATACCACGACGCAAATTGAACTCAGGATCTGGTAGCTCTAAATTGGCTTGTAAATTGATCTCTTTTAGATGAATGTTTTGATGACGGGCCAGTAAAATTTTTTGATATTAAGAACTCAAGTGGTACTTTAAAGTTATTTAGACGTGATTTGATTGTAGTTTGAGTTTTAAAGTGAACTTTCAGTTCTTTGGATCTGATTCCAATAACATCAATGTAATTTCGATCCTTCTTTTAGGCCTAAGAAAGTACACAGTTCATCAGTTATGAAATTTACCTGTGAGCAAGAATCGAGTAATGCGCGGCCGAGCTGATAGTTGTTGTATTTATCTCGAACCCATACGACAGCTGTTGCTAAAATGACGTTTGTTGGGTTGACATGTACTTGCGTTGTAGAATGCGATGCGTCAGCTGATATAGATGGCAAAATGTCTGTCTGTTGATGCAGTAGGGAATGATGACGTTGCTTACAGTATCTGCATGAGTAGCGTGATGAGCAATGAGATAAATCGTGCTCTTTGGAAAAACAATTGAAACAGATTTTTAGTTTTTTGACTCGATCAATGCGTTGATCTACAGAGAGTACAATGAACTGCTGACATTTTGATATGTATTGACCAGATTTTAAACAATGTGTGCATACATTATTGGCTTGCTTTGTCAAACATTTTTGTTGTTTATTTTGTTGTAAAGTGCCTGTTGAATTTTGATGACGGGCTGAATAAGGTTTATAGTTACGTCTGCATTGTGCATCTAATTGTTGGCATCGTTTATCTAACATTGTACAGCAAGTGGCCCAGGAAGGAAGTTTAGAAAAGTCCATCGACTCTTCCCATTTTTGCTTTGTTTCACAATCGACCTTACTCATAACTAGGTGTATTATGACTGCGTCACATATTTGTTGTGGTGAACCTAGAGAGATTAAAGATTCATAAAGAGAAGAAACAGTGTCCACGATATGTCTAAGTTGTTTAGGTGATGACTTATTCGTTTTTGGTATTTCAAATAAAGCATGTATATTTTCTAAAAATATTAACGTATCATTGTCATACCTTTCTTTGAGTCTCGTTAAGGCCTTCTGATAATTTTCTTCCGTAACATGAAAGGCTAGAATAGTAGCCAAGGCTTCTCCACATAAGCAAGACAACAGGTGATTAAATTTCTCCATCACTGGTATTTGTTTAACCTTGTTTACCAGATTATTGAATGTGTTGATAAAATTTTTATATTCGAGATATTTCCCATCGAATTTTGGTAATTTTATGTTTGGCAATCGAGTTTGAATATGTGGAATTGTCATTGATTCTTCATGTACACTTTGTCTACTATCGCCCATATACGTTAATTTTTTAGTTTTGGCTGAAATGAATAACTCATCGATTTTAGATCTACCATCATAATTTGCCTTTATTTTTCAATCAGATTTTGGTAATATGAAGCTTGCTTGTAGTATGACTCAACCAATCTGCATTCCAACTCTATATGAGACAAACTATGCTAGTTTTCACAACTTCCTTTTTTAAGCACTTTGCAAAGATTTATTTTACTTTATTGCGAAATAATTTTTTAGCATAATCAAAACAGAAAATATATGTTTTGTTTACAGACACAATTATGTACAATTGATCTGTATGTATGTATTTGTTGATGTTAACTCTCATGTAATGAGCAATGTAAAAAATACTGGTTTTTAATTAATATTAAATGTGTTGTGTTGCATTTAACGAGTGTTCTGCTAACTTATACTCGGCTATGTTAGACGAACCACTTTCTTTAGTCGCTGTTATTTACACGAAAATTAAAGTTAGAATAAACTTAAGAGTATGTTGACATGCACTTGCCAATGTTAAAACCTTTCTTAATAGTATGTAAAACACAAGCAAATATGTATCCGTAGCTTACGAAACTGTCTTATCCGTTTATTTCAATATGTTGCTAAAGTTGGGTATTGGTACAGCAGTGTTATAGTTATACGATGATTGTTTTACTGCGTAATTGATTTTTACTTTACCAAGAAAAACGCAAAATAATTTTTGAAAACGAATGCATAACTATAAATGATTTATTTTTCCGTAAAACTTACCACTGATAATACTCATGCATGCCTGTGTCCTGTCACGGTCGCCAATGTTTAAGGAGAGCCTATTTAGACTGACCCGGAATTCATATGGTATGTCACCTTTAAAAGCCCTTGCTTTAGGGTTCGACTAAGGTAGAATTCTTTTGTATTGAAACAAACAGCGATGCTTAGTGAAAAAGTGTTTATTTAACTATTGTCTCGATGCAGACTAAAAAAATTATTACAAATACAATAAGCAAGAGGCTTATTAAGAATATTCAAAACTGTTAAATTCCAATTGCAAAGACAATAATCATAATTTTTAACAATTGTTGCGCAGAGAACAAGAGCAAAATATTGCAAATATTAAGTTAAATAGTTAAATGTAAGTGCAAAGCATAACGAAATATTACATACAGTGATTACCATAACTAAAGTGTTCAAACAGTTATAAAATTCCATACAAAAGAAAAGCAGTCCCAGCCAGGCCCTGGAGTTCGTTTGTGTGAGTACACTTTGGTGTTTGCTTAAGGGATAAACGATAAATTATTTCATGCAAATTTAATATGATTTCAAATCACAATTGCGTCATGTTGATTTTACAATCCATTTTTTCTGTGTGTTAATGCGAAATGAAATGTATACAGGGTGTCCCATTAATCAACGTCAAGCTGAAAGCGGATGATAGGGCAAGTAGTGACTGCTCCAAAAAAAGTTAGAAAAAATCTATGTCACTTATTTTAAAAGGTGTTGCCAGTTAAAAAAAATCACCCTGTAATGATCTTTCTATTGCTGTGACTACAAATCTTCACGTTTTTTTAATTTTTTTCTCCTATATCATTGTCAGATATCCTTCTGTAAATGGCAGTTAAAAATTCATACTGCAGTGGCTTGATTTTCAAAGAAAATCTTACATTTTGCCAAACGACGTACCTAAATTTTTTACTACTCCCAACTTTAACCGGCAAGTGACATCAAAAGTTGGCGCGCTTAGCACGAATTGCAAAATGGTATAATACTTGGTCGATTTGTTTTTCAAATTCTAAAAAAATGTTTTTTCCAACAAAAATATCTATTTTTTTAGTCGTTATTCAAACGTGTTCTTATTTAAATTGAAACCCCGTTTGAACAACGACAAAAAAATTTTTTTTACTTAAAAAAATAGGTATTTTTGTTGGTAAAAACATTTTTTCCGCAGTTTGAAAAACAAATCGACCAAGTATTATACCATTTTGGAATTCGTGCTAAACGGGCCAACTTTTAATGTCACTTGCCAAAAGTACCTAGTAAATTTTTTTTCAACACTGCCGGTTAAAGTTGAGAGTAGTAATAAATTTAACTACGTCATTTGGCAAAATTTAGGATTTACTTTGAAAATCAGGCCACTGCAGTTTGAATTTTTAACTGCCATTTACAGAAGGATATCTGACAATGATATAAGAGAAAAAAATAAGAAAAGTGAAGATTTGTAGTCACAGCAATAGAAAAATCATTACAGGGTGACTTTTTTTAAACTGCCAAATCCTTTTAAAATAAGTGACATAGACTTTTTTCTAACTTTTTTTGGAGCAGTCACTACTTGCCCTATCATCGGCTTTCGGCTTGACGTTGGTTAATGGGACACCCTGTATATGTATTTAACCTAAAAATTCATGTTTAAGAATACCAATTTTGTACTATACTTTTTGTACAACTAATACACGTAATATCAACCAATTGGTATCTGATGCGTAAATTACACATTAGATATTTCAAAAAAACTCGCAGTTGAATAAAGTATTATGTATTACAAAATACTTTATTTCGTAATAGCTACATATATATAAAAGTTTGCATATTAAGAAAGTTATTTGGAAATAATTGCATAGCTACTTCGTGTATAATTGCAAGTACATGTATCTGTGCCCACAAGGAATAACGACTAAACTCGATATTGGCAAGTGGTCAAAAGAGAATTTTAAAATCGCTGTGTAAAATCAGGGAAATTGGATTAAGCTAATGCTAGCAATTTTATACTATGTTAATTTGTAATGTAATTTATAATGAAACAACAGTTAAGGTAAGAGAAATAAACAAAATTATAATGATACATACACTTTGTCCTAACTCGACTTAACTGTTATACCTTGTGACCAGAGATATACCTTTTATTTTACTTTGTGAAGGATATATAAGATTCGGCACAGCCGAATATAGCACTCTTACTTGTTTTTGTTCGAAAGGCTTTGCCTGCAGTTTGGTCCCATAACTTTTTTTCAAAAATCGGCGGGGCAATTTGCTCCCCCCCCCCCCTCGGAAATATCGTATAACTTCTCCATTTATGGACCGATTTTCAAAATTCTTTTATGTTGGCATTGCTTTGCTTGCAGTTTAAACCCATATTTTTCGAATATCGGACGGGCCATTGCCCCGCCCCTTCCCACACAAATTTGATTATCGCATATCTCCTCCATTAATGAACCGATTTTTTAAATTATTATTTTGTTTCAAAAGGTTTGCTTGCAGTTTGGTCCCATAATTTGTTTTTGAAAATCGGTGGGGCGATTAACCCCACCTTCCTCTCCCAAATATTGTTTATCGGATAACTCCGCCATTTATGGACAAAATTTTGAAAATTTTTATGTTAAATGGCGTACAAGATTTGGTTCTTCTTATTGAAGTCGGGGTGTTTTTTGCCAGAATTATTTATTTTACTTTTATTTTTTGATTATTTTCGTACATTCGTATATTTTACGACAGGATTTCGTGGTGCGAGATTACGAAATATTTCGTAATATATACGAGCGTTTTCGTGCATATGTTGCCTGGAATTTTTTCGGTATATAGAAAGCAACAATTCAAATGTTTTATTGAAAAAAATATATATAACAACTTAAACATAAAACTATGGTAAAATTAACTAGGGATGTAACGATACGCCGTTTTGCCGATCCGATACCGATATTTAAAAATAAATATCGCCGATCGGTATCGGCGATACCGATACGAATATTGCAATAGAGTTCAAGTTTAGATTGACAAAACTCAAGTGCAATTTTTTTTCTTATACAAAATAACAGTGTAAGAGACTATTAATATTTAAAATTGATATTAACCCAGTATAAAAAATTGGAAGTAATTTTTAAGGAGCTACATTTTCTTTGCTTCCAAAAAATCTGTATTAAAAATATGCAGATAATTAGTAAAAAAGCAAGAAAAAATTTTTAATTCCTTTATAATTTAAAAAAAAATAATCTCCATGCTTTTTAAAAAATCGATTTTTAAAGGACATTTATCAACTAATAGTCTTCTAAATAACTTAATAGCTTAATTATTAAAAGTCTTCTAAAAGTTTATATTTCTTCACTTAAATTTACATGAAAATACAGTTTTCAATTTGAATTCGCATTAAAAAAAAATTGTGAAAATGGGTAATTTTTTATCCTTTTTCCTTGAGGAAAAATCATTATAATACGGAAAAAGAAATTAGTCCTAGCATCGCTTTCAATTGGGTGATTGGTAATCGAAAAACAGACGTTCTTGCAATGGCAAGGATATGTAAAACTAATTAGAAATTGTCCAAATTCGCAAAACTTTCGGATCGCGAATTCTACATTTTCATGACTTCTTTGGAGTGTCTTTTTTTGCTGGAATAAGATTTAAAAAACAACGAATTGAATTTGAATTCATGGTAAAATTAACAAAAAATAAATAATTTCCGGATCGCGAATTCTACATTTTCATGACTTCTTTGGAGAGTTTTTTTTGCTGAAATAAGATTTAAAAAACAACGACTTGAATTTGAATTCATGGTAAAATTACAAAAATAAATAATTTTTTACAAAATAACAGCATAAAATATTATTAATTTTTAAAATTGATATTAAATAAGATTTAAAAAATAACGAAATGAATTTAGTTCATGGTAAAATTAACAAAGATAAATAATTTGTCAGAAAAAAACTCTGAAATTTTTTTCAAAAGTATCGTCGTATCCACAGAAAAATATCGCCGATACCGATGTATCGAAAAATCTGAAGTATCGCCGATATATCGGTATCGTTATTCGTTACATTGTTAAAATTAACACTATCTTACTATTTTTCGGCCAATTCAAATCGAGATTATATATTACAGTATATTGAATATATAATGATTTTATACTTTGAGCAGCTTATTAGACAGGATATATGAAAATTTAATATTTTCCAAAATATGCAAAGTTATATCAAACACAAGTTTAATGCTGATATACTCATATAAATACATACACATTTCAATACATTTTTTGCACAATAAACTTTGTTTTTTAATTTTATATTAATACAGTATAATTCGTTTATAAGCCACCCGCTTATAGTAGAATTTGCGATATATTCCAAAATGTTAATTTTTCTGTCATCTGTAAGTAAAATACCTGCAAAATAATTGTTATATAGTCCATTAGCTCTATAGTCCATTTTCGCTTATACGCCACCAAGATGTGGTTTGAAATATCTTAAATAGATGCAAGTTATGGCAGATATAAGTAATACAAAATGCAAAAGTCAAACATAATAGATTTTGTAATGATAATTTTATAAAATTATTACTTACATTGAAGTAGAAATTATTTTTATTTTATTTTAGCCAAAAATTGGCTTATATAAAATTCAAGATATAGTCCAATTCGCGTTATAGTCTACAAATAGCGTGCAAATGAGGCAGTGGACTATAAGCGAATTTTACTGTATAATCTTTTATTAGTATAATCTTATATTAATATAATTTTTTAATATAATCTTCAGATTTTGATAGAAGTTCATAGAATGTGTTCACAATTTAACCATGTAAAACTATCCAATATGCAAATTTGTACTTTTCAGAAGAACACAAAGACCCGTCAATTGTGAATTTAAAATCAGTGTACATATTCCTAAAAGTGACATTAAATTATTTCTATCGAGTTCTAAATCCTCAATGAGAATTTCAGCATTTTGAAACGATGCGTACCTATCGCACCAATATAATGAATCCAAATAACGAATTTTGCATATCGGATAGTTTGACATGGTAGGGACGATATGTACAATGTGCAGATGTTTATCAAACTTAAAACAAAATATATATTTTAATCAGATCTAACGTTTTATTTGAAATATTAAGAAAAAATTAGTGACCCCAACAAATCGTCAAAGTATACTGAACAAAAAATCGTCAATCGTCATTTTGGTATATTTGATCTAAAAAATCGTCACGTTTAACAGCACTGTGCAGTAGAGTGGAGTGCTGGTGTATGAAGGAAAGCAAAAGTCATCCAATAAATTTCGAATACCTCCGGAATGTTGAATCTAGCTAAATTATATACAAAAAATATATTTTGTATATAATTTAGCTAAAGAAATTATATTCACTTTATTTTAATTTGCTTCATTAATATAGAAAAAAATTGTTAATAACTTTTTAAGGCTACGCGAAAAAATCATTTTTGTGCCAAATGCCGAAAAGTTTAAGATCGAGGAGATCTGATAATATATAAGAAAGTTATAAGCCATTAAGTGAAAAAAGCTGATTTTATTTCCCATACAAAATTATTTTCAATAAAAAAAAATTTTTAATACAACTAATTTAAATTAATTTTGAATGAAAAATAACTAAAAAATAACTAAAAAATAATATAGCTGTTTTCGTAAGGGCTAATAACTTTCTTATTTTTTATCAGAATTTAGCATCTTTGAAATACACCCCGAAAAAAATATTCTTTTCATTTTAATGAAGCAATTTAAAATGATAGTTTTTGGGAGAATATCTAAAAATATACTTATTTAAACTTTTAAGGCCTGTAACTCTATACATTTTTTATACGATCGGCACAACCAGTGTATGGAATGAAAGAATAGAGAGATATCTATACAACAGTGTGCAATTTAATATATTCAGATAAATAAACGAAAAAATTAAATAAAAAACAAAAAAATTGTGTTTCGCGAATATCGGGAAAACGCGCATTAAGAAAAATAAATGAATATTATTTTCGTGTTCAGGGACCTCAAATTATCTTAGAAAATGTTTTTTTTGCAAGATACGACAAAGATTTAGAAGTTCGAAAATTTGCTTCATTATATCATATTAAGTTTGGCTGAAATCTGACGTTGCATGTATAAAATATTATTTTGAGTGTAATGAGTTATAACAGCTATAAATAATATATAATGTTGCATCATGTGATATTTCACAAATTGATCGATTTGATCTCATATTCAACATCTTGATGCTGCGGTAGAGGACTAAAAGTTGGTCCCAATATTTGTTTCCATTATTTTTCCCATGTATCTAAAAATAAAATTCAACCTTTTTTTGCTATTCGAAATTGAAATTCGCAAAAAAATTAAACGCTCCACCTACTGTGCAGGCCTTCCTGCTGAAAATTGTGATTTTCATTAAAATGCGCACAGGAATTTTAACATTGTTATTGTTGTGTGGGCATTTTTTGAGTTTCGCTATCACAAGGATGTATGCTTTTGTTGTTTGATTTTTATAGTAACCATTTTTTTTAAATCAGGCATAGCTGTAATAAGTGAATGGAATGAAAAATAAAAATATTTTTATTTCAGTTTTATTTTTTATTTCCAGTTAGAAATAATAACAATTCAAATTATTATTTATTATATGAAAATTCAACATAGTTTATTCATATTTTTTATTATTTTTTATTATTTGTTAATATTTGTTAATTCAAGTACAAAAACATTTCAAGATAAAAAGTCTCAGCGCCCTAAAGGCATTATTGAGTCAGATAACTAACGTGACCAGATTGAAAAGCGGGACTCTGAAGAAAAATACGACCAAAAAGCGGGATTTTATAAAATTTCTTGTGGAAAGCGGGATGATGTAAAAGAATTCCATTTCTATGATAATACGAGTATACTAGGGAATTAATTTAATAGGGTTTCTGCTTTAATCGGGTTTCTGCTTTAATCAGTTAACCGCTCGATTAATTAATCGAGGTTTTGGCTTAATCGGTTAATTGCGGTATCAGTTAATCGATTAATGAAGTTTTTTCATAAATCAAGTAATTTTATCAAATAAAATTGCATAAATTATTTATTATTTTGAATTTATTAGTAACAAAAACAATAACATAACAAACATAACAATTCTTAACTTAAGCAAAAAAAATCATAAATATGTATTCATTAAAAAATAAACAAGTTTGTGAGCTCATTATATCAGTTATTTCAATAGTGTAAGGAGATCTTCTAAAACAATCTTTCAGAAAAATAATTTCTTTAGTTTTGATAAAACTAAACCCTTTCATTTATCGTAGATGTTGAAGAAATCGAAAGCAATCCATAATACAGATCATCTAGTTTTTCAGTCCTTCTCCTGGATTTCTCTAAACTTATAAAATTTTGCATTATGCCATTATAGTCCTGTTTTTATTTTTTTTAAATTCTTAACACTTCTAATTGTTTTGGTTAATACTGTTAAAACATTTCTTGTATTACTATCGATAGTTTCTTCTGTTGTAAGGTTATCATCTAATTCATGCTGGCAGAGCTCAGCGAAAAAAAGTTTATTTCCGAATTCCTAGTTTCCGTTTTTGTACTGTATTTTAAAACACTGTTGCTGGAAGGAAATATTCCTGAGTGGAGGTATAGAATAATTTAATTCGTCTCTCATTAAATCTAATCCTTAGATTTTTAATTAAATCGTTGGCAACAGTATTATTAGATTTTATAAAACTATTACACAAAAACTTAATACATAATTCCCTCAAGTTAAAATTTGCCAAAACAAGATTTTAAAAATGATGCTGGTATTTCAGAACAACAAGAATTCACGAATTGAGTAACGTTAAACTAATTTCAGATAGAATCAAACAAATTTCAGAAAATTTTCTAAATGGATGCTCCTTTAGTCAAAATAACTATGTACCAAATTTATATACTAGTTTTTAATGTCTCATTATTTCGTTTAATATTTTGTTACATTTTGTTTGTGTTAAGTGTCTATGCCCTATTTTTTGTACTTATATTTACCACATTTATGCGCAATTCTAATGAAGGTTTTTTATTTAAAAATTTCTTCTCTTTGACTATTATATTGTAACATCATTTAAATTTCATTAATGTAAAGTAAATAATATAGATGTAAGGTTTTTAAACCATCTCTAAAAAAAAGAAAAAAAATTAGAAAGCCATATGTACCAATATTTACCTAAATAAATGCTAACTTCATGCCAAGTTTTCGCTATGCATATGGCCCTAAATATCTTTGAATTAGAAATTTTGAAGTAATGAGATTTTAAGCAACGTCTAAAAATGAGTTGTACTGGCTGAAAAAGATAGATATTTTTTAATCAGTTGAAAAATTTTCCAAATTTTCGGCAACAACTAAAACAGTAGAATTATAAATTTTCAAACTCGAAAAAAGCGAGAGAAAGCGGGATACAATTTCTAAGCACATATGTACATTGTATAATAAAAATAAAAAAGACTAAAAATAAAAATTATAAAATAAAATGAACAATAAAATCAATTTTAGTGTAAGACAAACTTTACATTAAAAGCGTTTCTATATTATTACACAAGTACGATTTAAGATTAGACTTAAAAACTTATATTCTATTTGAGGTCTTTAAATAAGCTGGCGGCCTGTTGTACTCATAAATACCCAAATATTCAATGCGTTGCTAGGTGTTTTCCAATCTACATCTAGGTATCCGCAGATTTTGCTGATTTCTAGTATTAAAACTCCTGATTTTGTACAAAGTTAATAGTATGGTAGCCCATATTATGCAAGGATTTATATACGTACATTAGTGCTTGATATCTGTACAATCCATGTATAGGCAAAATTGGCTTACAAACATTATTAAATAGCTCTTGCGTATGAAAAGTATTTGGCAAATTATATATTATTTTCAAAGATTTATTCTGCATAATCTGAAGTGTTCTTAATACAGTTGTATTTTTATGTGCATAGATTATTGCCATATAACTCAAATGACTTTCGATTAACCCATGATACAATAAAAGCTTTGAGTTTTTATTAAGCTTGTATTTAATTTTATACAGCATACCTATCGCTGGAGCTATTTTGTTTTTAATTTCTAATATATGTAAGTCCCAAGAAAGATTACTTTAAAGCGTAATGCCTAGATATTTTACCGCCTGTGTTTCATATATGCACTTACAATCAAAAAAAATTCTAAAATTATCTACAGATGAGGCATGAGGTCTAAATCTAATTAATTTAGTTGTTTCTGCATTCAAAACAAATTTATTCAACCAAGTCAAGTCGTACGAATACGGGTAAAAAAGACATACGTCATCAGCGAACATATATATCTTACCAGTTAAGTTTAAATTAGCTATATCATTTATATAAATACAAAATACAAGAGGTCCCAAGCAGTTACCTGCGGCACTCCCCACTCAACATTTTTTAAATCACTTTTAGCTTGATTAATCTGAATATACTGTTTGCGATTTTTAAAGTAATTTTTAAAAAGATTCAATTCTCCTCCAACAATACCATAGTAATTCAGCTTAGTTATCATTATCTGGTGATCAACAAGATCAAAAGCTTTTAAAACGCATCTATATTTGAGTCTCCAACTATAATAATTGGCGTGCGTCCATGAGCATTCATAAGTTCATCCATAGTATTAAAAAAACAATCAGGTGAACTCTTTTGAGAACGATAAACTGAAATTACATTGAGAGGTTTATTGTCAATTCGAAAATTATTTAAAGTTTTGGCAATAATTTCAACAAAGTTTTCACTTCTACAATGTTTAACTGTAAATTGAAATCTGTTGTGCATTCCACCTTATCCATCACTTCTACAACTATTAATATTCGAATATCCAGGAATGCAGTACAATTGCGTTAACTTTTCATCAAATAAAATCCGGTAGATTAGAAAAACTTGCAATTAAATACTTAACTTTATTAAATTTCGTCATTGAAGAAACATTAGAATATAGATACAACATTTAGAAAAGAACAACTTGAATTCTATATATAATTATTGTATTCTGAAAAATTTTTAAAGTATTGATTGTTTATCATAAAAAGAATTAAAGGTATATAAAAAAACAAGAAACTTTATAAATACATTATAGAAAGTGTGATTTTTTTTAAGAAGGAGAAACATACGATTCTCTATCATTCTCATCATCATCATCCTGTATCATCATTAACAGTATCTGCAACACTAGTACCAGCCATCGATCTGCGTTGCGTACTTTGCTGCTCGTTGCGTTCAAAAGAATTTCATCGACCTCTTATTCACACTTTAACAACTGTGGTTTGCATAAGTCACTTTTCTTACAAAACACTCGTCCATTTTTTACGAATACATGACGAAATCCAACCTCCTTCAAACTTCTGGCATAATTAAGTAACTCTAGTCTCCTTGCCTAAGTAATCATTAACAAATACAGTACTAGTTTCTGATTTCTCCTTTAATTTAGGCTTAGCGGACACTAGTTTTTCTTTAGATGATTTTGTCGAAAACTTAACAACCATACTTGTTTTTTTACTTCCATTAATTCGTTTTGAGCTCTTTTTGTTGCGAAGAAAATAAGCTTCGTCAATGTTTTCAGCGACTAAATTTAATCCAACACTTTTTGACGATCCCAATATAGAATCTACAGCTGTCATACCATCAGAAACTTTAAGTCCACTCACAATGCAGTCATTTTTTACACGATCATTGTTTAATAATTTTACTGTTTTTTTTTAAATTTGTTATTTCTTTTTTCAATAAACGATTTTCTTTTTCTACTTCATTTAATCTTTTTTTGCTTTCTGCACGCCTTTCAGAATATCATCGTAGTGCTTGGACATAAAATTAATAGTATCTTGAATAGCGCTCAACTGATCTAATTTTCCAAGTTTTGTTTTTATTTCATGTAGTTCATTTTGTATTATTCTATCACCACCTTCGCATAAATGGCAATTAAAAACTTCACTCTCATTATTCAGCAAATACCCAAATTGTCTCTTATCCAATCGAGTGCATGAGAGTGGTATCTTTTGGCGCACTTGTCACATTCTATATAATCATCATCTTTTATTTGCATTTTGCATTGACCACAACTAATTTTTTTATTTCTTAAACTCTTTCGACTTTTTCCAGGCATAATTCACAACTTTCGTAACCAAAAAAATTCGCTTGTTAGAATTATATTCTTTTTTAATTATTATACAATTTAATTCGAAAGAAATAAATATTTCAAAATTTTTAACTTTAGCTCAGACAAAACTATATCTGTGGACTTTTGACAAAACAACTTAATTGTAATTTTTAAAGTTTTCAGGAGAGCAGAAATACTATTAAATTACAGAATGGGACTTTTTTGTGCACGTGTTTAAGGAAAAATTAAAATTAAACATAACTAGCAGATATCGATTAGAAATTTTTTTAAAAATTTTTTTCGTATTTTGACACATTCGAAATTGGCTATTGATAACTCGCAGAATAACAAATCTGGCGATAACCCAAAATTTTAAAGTATTAATAATTATGTTACTAAACATCATAGAAATGTGCTGCTCTCACAAAAAGACAGGCCTTATAATTCTGCATTTATAAATGCCGCTACTTGCAAAACTGTCTTAACTCGAATTAAGTGCTTTTGTCAAAAGTCCACATATATATATTTTAAAACAGCCAAAACACATGTTATATTCCATTTCATACACTCCAATGCATAGGCGTATGTTGAATAAATACCCTAAGGGCCATTATTACAGCTTGACAATAGTTAAAGGCAGTATTTTTTCGGACGAATAAATGGTTTATCTTTATTACAACTTTACTTTAAATGAAAGTGAGCGATAAGTTCATGTGCATTCTATCTGGTAGGTTAAAGTAAATTTGCAATAATGATAAACTGTTTATCCGTCCGACAAAATCCTGCTTTTAGCTATTGTCAAGTTGTAATAATGACCTTAAGTATTTTTATTTTATTAATTTTAATTTTGTAACATGCTTTTTCCCAAATTAATATTTTACTTTTTAAGTAAAATATTAAAGTTTTATTAAAATACATTAAAATTGATTATGGTGGGGTATTAGCTAGTTCCTATGCGCATTTCATTAGGCTTATGCAAATCGTCAGGGAACCTTTACCCGAAAAACTAAAGATGTTATGTTAAACTTGTAACCATACGAAGAAGAAGTTTATAATATCAAAGTTAAAACATGAGATTCATAATCATATAAAATATGCTAAAAAAATGCATTTACCTACGAACAAAGCACCAAAACTGAAATAGTAGGGGAATACTTTTCAAAATTTTTATTAAATTTTTCACCAAAAAATCCGACATACTTATAGTAGGCAGGCTACTACTTACTACACACGTATGCCATAGAAATATATTTTATTTTTATTTTTGAAAGTAAAACTACATACACATGAAAAAAGTTAGAAATTAAGGAACACTTTCAAATGCCACTTTAAATTATTTGTTTAATATTTTCTATAAAAATGTAAAAATATGCAATACAAATTATTATAACTCGAAGAATATGCATTTATTGCCAAAATATGCAAAAATATCCACTTACCACCAAAGAATGCAAAAATATGCAGCTACAAATCGTTGCCAAACTACTTAAAATTTTATGATTCGAATAGATAGTTAGTCAATACCTATTTACCTATAACCAAAAACACATGAATTTGCATGAAAGTCCGAGCCCTGCCCATAATCAATCATGTTTTTCATTTTCTTTACTTGCGTCCCTAGGGCGAAAGGAACTGTCTCAGAACATGTCACGTGACTAGTCCTTTTGGGATAGGAACTGGGACGAGTTCTACCACTTTGCATTAAGGGGACCTATCACTATATCATGGTTTTGTCATAGGAGGGAGCAATTGATGCCTTTTTGACACTTTGTGATGGGTCACTAAACTGAGCTAAAGAATATTGCCGGTTACAGTTTCTACAATACTGGTCTCGGTCCTAGTCCCTATGAAATTATTTGTAGAACTGACTTTAAAAAACATGTTGAAGATTAATCCCGACTGAACTGGCCATAGAATAACCTAAAATAACTGAGCTAGCTCCGGCCCTTCTCATACTTGAACGTAAAAAAATGAGTCACAAAACCCCATGTAATCTCTGCAAAAAAGAAATTACCACAACGAACTATGTGAAGTGCTGTTACTGCAATACAAATTACCATTTTTCAACCTGCTCCCCCTGTCGGAAAGCACTTAATGTCACATATGTAAAACCCGCGTTAAATCTCCCAACACTCTGTATCAAGCTGTTGTTTTTGAGGAAAGTACCAATAAAAAACAAGCACGAACCGACGATGAGTATATTATACTCGTATGTATATTAATACAAAATCAATTTGTTAAGACTGCAATACAATGGAACTAATGATTACCTTTCTGCAGACAAGCTTCTCAGCTTTGCGGACTTAGTTATGATAAGATAATAATTGTATTTTATTATGAATAAAATAATAAATAAATAAATAATAAAAAAATATAAATAAAAAGTTAAAGGATTTGTTTAAAAATAGCTTATAATAAAAGAGTTCTTAACATTTAAAGGGTGTGCTAAAGCGGACTTTACTGAATGTATTTAAGTCATAATCACGCACGCTTATTATTAAAAAAAAACTTTATTACGAACGTTTATGCGCGGCAAAAAAAACTTGATCACTGTAAAATCGAATAGATATTAATGAAAGATTCATTAGTGACCTTTTTGCTTTTAATTGTTCATTAATTCAAAATTTTGCTTAACTTTTTTGATGTTAAAGAATATTTTTTAACTTTTGAAACAATAGCTTCAGTTAAATTTACATGATATTTTGCAAAGGTTCCCTATCTGGGGCTCGATTCTCAAAACTACAACTTACAAATCTACAAGTAAAATACACACAAAACAACAACACTTTTACAAATTTTATTGTTCCTTTGTGTGTATTTTTCTTGTAGATTTGTGACTTGTAGTTTTGAGAAACGGGCCCCTGGTCGTAGAATCCAATAAAATTTTTTTTGTAAATAAAAACCAGATAATTTTGTAAATTTTTACACATTTTTGGAACATTTATACCGGTTAAGTAATAGTTTCTGTTTTAATCACAGTACCTTCCTATTTTCACTGGTACTATTTTCACATGTCATGGGACAGGTGCATTTGGAACAATTGACACAAATTTCCCTCAGGGGTACTACAACCGGTTGGTTTTTTTCCAACTCTAAATTGTAGTTGTAAAGGCAATTGAAAATAAATATAAGCAATAACAGCTACAAATTGTTTTCGCAATGAGCTGTGATGCCAACATGTATTTTTGCGCGGGCACTCGCATATATATATTTAAAATTTTTTTGGTAATTATTAAATTACATTAATTTTAATTTTGTAACGTGCTTTTTCCTAAGTTAATATTTTACTTTTTAAGTAAAATATTAAGGTTTTATTAAAATACATTGAAACTGATTATGGAGGGGTACTAGCTAGTTCCTATGCGCAAATCGTCAGGGAACCTTTACCTAAAAATCTCATAGAAAAACTTAACATATTATTTATGATTATTTTGGCTTGAGTTCGGTTTTAATAAAATTTTTCAATTAAATTTATATTTTTATTTAGAGATAAATGTGAAGCATGTCGCGCTAATCTCATCAGAATTCTTTACCGCTTAGACCACTCGACCAAAGTCGCGTGTTTGTAGTTCAAAGTTAAACGAATGCGCCTCGTAAACACATTGCTTAAATTTTTTTCATTTTGTCATCAGATGTTTTCTTCGAGTTTGGGTCATTCTTGCTGGCTTAAGGGGCTTATAATCACATTTAGAGCTTGTTTTCAACTTTGCAATTATTCGCGAATTTCGGCTATTTGCGCCATAGAACTAATTTTTTTAGTTTTTGTCCTTTTTATAATTCAAGCTATCTGTGAACTATATTAGAGCTTGTCAACTTTCCTATATTTGGCAGCTTTTGCGAATATCCGCGATTTACGACATTTGTTCGGCATTCTTTACAATTTTAGTAGGTTAACTTCATTTTAGAACTGTTTGGAAATATTGAAATTTTTCGAAAATTTTAGTTGTTTTTACGACAAAAAGTTATTTTTGCAAGTTTATGATCTTTACGTAGTTTATGCTGTGTTAACACAATTTTAGACTTTGTTATCTTCGCGATGTTAGCAAGTTTTTTACGAATTTTTGGCATTTACACACTTCACAACAAATTATTTCTCATTCATTAAATTTTCTCTTCGCCGACCTCTGATTTAAAGACAGTGAAGCTGTTAATAGTGCCCAAGACCCAGAAAAATACTTAAGAATATCGCTAAAACGGTAAACATCTTTTAATATTCAAGACGTTGGTGCGCGAAATTCGCTAAAAAACCAAGAACTTGGAAACAAGCAGTAAAGCTAACTGATAATCTCTAAAACCTCAGAAAAGGATTACACATAAAAAATTACTTACATCGCGAAAAGTCGAAATTGCGAAAATTTGCAAAATTGGTTAACATCGGTATATATATTAGCTAAGCCTAATATTGATTAAACATACGCAGACTTCCACAATGTCAATTGCTTCTTATTCGAATCACAGAAAAAAATTTGTAAATACAATTAATTTTATATATAAATATAATTAATTTAAATATAATTAAATAAAAAAAAATTTAAAATTTAAATATAATGAATTGATTTTGAACCTACAACGATTTTTGTAAATACAATTACGAAATTGTAAGTTAACAGAAACTCAAAAAAATTTTTTAAACAATTTTTTTGCTGATTTCAAATTTATTTCAATTAAGATTATTGTTATATAAACAATGTGAATTGTTGATTTTCCCAACAAATTTTAACTATCATAGTTTTTGTATTAACAATATTTTTTGTACACAATCCTCGAAGCGACTTTTTGCTTGTCTGCGAAAAACACTAAATGTCTTTGGGCGGAATCGGATCGGCGACCTCTGGACTGATAGACTAACGTTCTTACCTCTCAGATACAGAGCGATTCGTTATTAAATATGCAAATAATGAATACACACAAAACGTGATTTGCTTTTTTTCATCTACGTGTGTGCGTTCATTTGTTATATCAACAATATTGATTGTTAATTTTTTTCACAATACATAACAAAAAATTTGGTTAGTTTAGTTTGTTGAAAAAAATTTCTTGATTTGCTTTGTTTCATTGATATGTGTGCATTCATTTGTTATTTTTGTTTCACTTCTACAAAACGACGAAGACGAAATCACCATTGTCAGGTCAAGCAAGCCGCCCCCAATATACTTAAGAGAGAAAAACTCAAATGAGCTAATTAAAAGGCTAGTACAATTAATCGGTGAAGAGGCGTTTTACGTGATCCCGATAAAACGCGGTGCGATTAATGAAACAAAAATTCAAGTAAATGAAGAAAATCATTACCGCTCAGTAGTTTCGGAGTTTGAAACACAAAATAAAAATGTTTACACCTACCAATTGAAAAGTGCAAAAGGCCTCCAGGTAGTGATTAAAGGCATCGATTCATACGTGGATCCAGAAGAGGTAAAAGCGGGTCTACTAAATAATAATTTTAAAGTAAAAAATGTTACTAACATTAAAAATAGAGAGCGAGTTCCCCAACCACTATTTCGTGTGGAAATGGAACCAGGTGATATGAAATTAAAAAAGAATGAAGTACACCCCATTTACAGCTTAAGATATTTGCTGCACCGACGAGTTACCGTAGAGGAACCACACAAGCGAGTAGGGCCCATTCAATGTCTAAATTGCCAAGAATATGGCCACACCAAAACATATTGCAAGTTGCGCACCGTTTGTGTCGTCTGTGGTGAACTACACAGCACTGCCAATTGTGATAAGCAAAAAGATGATTCCAAAATGAAAATGTGTAGCAATTGTCATCAAAATCACACTGCAAACTACAGGGGCTGCCCTGTCTATGTACATGTTAAGCAGTCTTTGTCTAACAGACGTAATCAAACCTATGCTCAACCTAATACTTTCGACAATACAAATTATCCGCAGTTGTGCCAACCAGCTACCAGCCGGCCTTCATACGCCAACATTTTTAAGGCTAACCAGCCCACAGCTCAAAAACGGCCTCTTGCCAACGAAAACAGTGGTTTCAATTTTGATCGACTTGAGGCTTCAATAGAAAATTTAATACAAACCGTAAATTTTTTTACAACCAACATGACCTGCATGATGCAGGAAGTGTTGAAAATGCCGTCTACATTATTGCAGGCTGCATTAAACAAACCATGAACTTAAAAATCTGTTTCTGGAACGAAAACGGCATCCGCCAACATAAAAACAAACTAGAATACTTCATGATGGATAAACAAATTGATGTAATGCTTATCTCTGAGACGCACTTGACTGCTAGAAGTTTTTTCAAAATCAACGGATATACTCTCTACGACACAAAGGACCCCCAAGGTAGAGCTTGTGGTGGCTCGTGTATACTAATAAAATCGCGATTAAAACACTACTTAATGAGTGATCATTGTGAAGACTATCTTCAAGCAATTAACATCTGCATTGAAGCTTTTCATCAAAACCTGGTGATTTCATCAATTTACTCTCCTCCCAGGTACTCTATTACAGAAAATCAGTATAGTAGATTTTTTAATTCACTAGGCCCACGCTTTTTGGCCGCCGGTGACTACAACGCTAAGCACACGTTCTGGGGATCTCGCCTCATCACGCCAAAGGGTCGCGTTTTGTTTGACACAATTTCAAAAATGCGGTTAAATGTTATATCAAGTGGACAGCCAACTTACTGGCCAATAGATCGCCGAAAAATACCTGATGTTATTGATTTTGGAGTAGTAAAGGGTGTGCCCAGCGAAATGATCCAAGTTGAAGCATCTTTAGATTTGTCTTCAGATCACTCACCAACTATTGTCACTATATATTCACATACAACATATTCACCCACTTGTGATTTAACGATGACAACCACACGTATAAATTGGTTGAAATACAAAAAATATTTGAGCGCTCATTGCCCAGAAAATATTCCATTAAAAACGCCTGCTGACATAGATGACTCTATTAGAATGTTTGAGGCAAACCTTAAGCAGGCTGCTCTGAATGCTACTACTACAAATCTTCAGATGAGATATAATAAAATTTTTTCAGCAGATGTGGAACGGCTTTTATCCGAAAAAAGAAGAGTTCGTAGAGAATGGCAACACTACAGATCCCCACAGCTAAAATCTAGGCTGAAGGAATGTACTAAACAGCTGAAAACTCTACTAGAATATCAAAAAACCGCTTCTCTTGAAAACTTTCTAAATGGGATCGACGCAACACCTTAAAGAGACTATTCGCTATGGAGAGCAGCCCGAGGCCTCAAAAGACCAGTGATATATAAGCCTCCATTGCGAGCTTCGAATGGAGACTGGACAAGAACTGACGCTGAAAAAGGTACTCTGTTTGTAAACCACTTGCGGAAAGTATTTACTCCAAATACGTCTGATACTATAGTTGAGCTGCCACCAGTCCTCGCTATACCAGATGTTACTTTGAGGTTCAACATTCGTGAGATTGAACACTATATTGCGGGCTTAAAATCGTAAAAAGCCCCAGGCGCTGATAAAATAAGCAATAAAATGCTCTTAGAGCTACCCTATACTGCAAAACGGATAATTCTATTTATTTTTAACAGTATTTTGCGCCTCAAATGCTATCCCGCAGAATGGAAGGTTTCGCTGATTACCATGATACCTAAACCAGGCAAAGATCATACGAAGGTGGAGTCCTATAGGCCTATAAGCCTGTTGTCTAACATGTCAAAACTATTTGAAAAGCTACTTGTGAGTAAGCTAACACCCATACTGAGTCGTACTGGATGCATTCCAGACCACCAATTCGGTTTTAGGAGACAACATAGTACGATTGAACAAACACATAGACTCGTGAACGTGGTTAGAAAAACCTTCGAAGAAAAGAAATATTGTTTTGCGCTCTTCATCGATGTTTCTCAGGCATTTGATAAAGTATGGCACGCAGGTTTAATACATAAACTAAAGCAAAACCTACCCGAAAACATCCTTAAACTTTTAGAAAGCTACTTAACTGAGCGAAAATTTGTTGTTAAAGAAGGTAATTTTCAAAGCCCTCCGCAACCCATTGAAGCCGGAGTTCCTCAAGGCAGCATCTTCGGTCCTGTATTATATCTTATATATGCCTCTGACTTGCCGGTAAGCAGTAACATACACATATCAACATTCGCTGATGATACAGCTTTTCTAAGTGTTCACAAAAGCCATCAAGAAGCCACCCGCAATTTGCTAGATTATATACCCCAGTTGGAACAATGGCTAAAACAATGGCGGATAAAAATTAACGAACAAAAATGTATACACATTACTTTTACATTGTGCAAAGAAACCTGCCCTCCTATACAAATAAATAACCAAACTATTCCTCAACACACTGAAGTAAAATATCTCGGTGTTCATCTTGATCGTCGTCTAACATGGAAGTCACACATAAATGCAAAGGTGACCCAAATGAAATTAAAAGCAGCTCAAATGAATTGGCTCATTGGAAGGAACTCTACTCTAAGCCTAGATTGTAAACTTCTTCTATACAACTCCATTCTAAAACCAATATGGTCCTACGGAATCCAGTTATGGGGCACTGCCTCGGCATCAAATGTAGAAAAAATTCAAAGGCAACAAAATAAAATACTCCGTACGATTACAGCAGCCCCATGGTATGTCAGAAACAAGCGAATTCATAAAGACCTAGATGTGCCGCCGGTTAAAACAGTGTTTTCTAAAAACGTGACAAGCTACATAAAAAGACTTGACTTGCACCCAAATCCCCTAGCCCGAAACATCATTAACTTTAGAGGCCACACTCGGCTAAGAAGGAGGGACACTCTTGCTCTCAGCCGAACACGAGAGACGTAAACAAGCAAACAACCAACCGCTGAAACAAATATTTTTGTCTGCCACTGGCTGGACTTAAAAATTAAAATTTTAGAGTTAAGATTTGATTACTTATTGTTAGTTTAATTTTATTGAAGATACAATAAATAAATAAATATAACCGAAAAAAAATTTTGTTATATCAACAATGATGATTGTTAATTTTTTTCACAATACATAACAAAAAATTTGGCTAGCTCAGTTTGTTGAAAAAAATTTCTGTGTTTGTCGTATCAACAACTAAATTTGTGGTATTAACAAAATATATGTTTGAATTTAAATTACATATTAACAATTGAAATTGTTAGTTGCAGTTTGATGATATTTTTTTCTGTGATTAAGGGTAAAACAAATTAATTGAATATTGCATAAAAATAGTTTGAAAAGTAATATTAGTATGTAGTTCAACAATTACAAAAATTTTTTTCTGGCAACTTTTATAAAAAAAAAGCTGAAAAGCAGAACCTGTTGCAATTCATAGGTATAACCAAAGCGAATTAATACCAAGTGGCCTTATCATTAAAACAACACACATATAAAGTTGTTGTTGGATTATTTTTATATGTACGTTGACTGTTCGGGTTAAAGCTTTATATTTTTTTATATGCAGTTTTACTGATGGAGTGTAATCAGCTGACGATCAGCTCTGCGTATAAGGCTACCTGGTACTGAATTAGCCTTAGGTATAACGGTAGGTATGCCAGGATATAAGCAAGAATGAGTATTAATACATACAAATCTATACATATCGTGCTATAACCGGCAAAAAAAGCTTAAACGCCATAAAGTAAATTTTACAGGAGAAGTATTTTTTAGTTATCCTTGGTTTAAATCGAAGTAGAGTCCTTATATTGGCTATATATAGGATTTTAGTGGACTGTTATATGTAATGTTAATAGTTTTAATAAATTTCCTATAAGACAACGCATGTTTGTAGGGGTTAAGATATTTTAAGATATTATTGATGCCATGAAAAATCCATTAATTTAATCAAATTGTTTTAAAACTAGTAATTATTATCCTTATCAAGCTGTTCTTTAACCGTTTCATTGATATCCTTGTAGTTTTTGGCACTACTTTTGCTCTACTTGCATGAGAACTTTAGCTTAAGCGACATTTTGCAGTTACAAAAAATGTAAACAAGTTAAAATTTTAAAGGGAAAACGCACTTAAGCTAAATTTTTTTTTGCTGTATTTCCATAACGGTAAATGGCAAGACTTTGAAACTTTGACAGATATTCCGATTTATCGTAAATAATCGATTTTCGTTCAAAAACGATGTTCGAAAAGCATGTCGCTTGAGCTTTTTTGGCGGCTATGGCTTGATATAATAAAACTGTAAAAGGGGCGCGTCTGTATATGAAATATTTTTTTTTAATTTTTATGGTCGCGTAAACAGTAACCGACGTAGAGAACAAAACAGCAAATTTTGGCATTTTTGTCTGTCTGTCTGTCCGAACACGCTTCACGCAAAAACCACTGAATGGATTTTCATGAAACTTGGTATGGAGGTATTTAGAGCACTTTTTACCGCGATAAAATATCTAATTTCTTAGTTAAAATAGAACAAAAACCGAAAATGTACCCTATTTTTCTAATATAAATGTTGTTGGAAATTAGAAAGATTTTTTTTAACGTTGGTAGTACTGTTTATTTTTTATAACAGGAACTTTAAACAAATATAAAGAACGCTATATTATTATATTTTATAGACACCTTATAGTCATAAAGTGAACTTTATGCGCGAAGCGCGCGAATAATGTGTTGATTAAAAACACCCGTTTTTACACTTTTAAGTGTTTTTTATTTGATTTGAATCTTAAGACTAACTACAATAATTTTTAATTCTAACTTAATGTGAGCAACGACAGTTTTTTATGCTGACGTTGCTGTCTGGCAAAATGTGGGAACGGAAATAAAATGTAACTTTAAACTTGTATGTACGTTTTCCCACAGTTTGCCAGCCGGTATAATTGGTGAGGTGGTTTGTATGTAACTCCTCCACCCCTTGTTTGGAATCCTCCTGGATTTCTTATACATGTATATATTTTTATATTTGTTTGTGTTTTTTGTTTTTCTGGAAGAAATTCTTATATCTTAGTATATATATGATGGTATTTTATATATAAGTATATTTTTCTTTTATTATGAAAATTTATAAGATTAAATATAACTGACCGTTGTAACTTGGAGTTCATTTAAAAAAAATTATTAATTATTCGGTCTATACTTATTTATGATATTCTCAATGTCAGAAGGACTCTGAGATATCGTTACGACTTGGGTTTTATTTACACCCGTCTTTTTCTTCTTTATTATAAAATAGATTAATACAAGTGCTATAGTTACAGCAATTATCAATGTTACGTTCAGTCCATATGAGACTTTACTATGAACTTTCAATTCTTTAATTTCTTCTACATTTTTTACATGTTGCAAAGTAATATTTTGAAATTCAAAATTAGGGTTTGTTACATTAATAATTGATGTTGGTGGAAAAAAGAATTTTTCATGTATTATATGTTGTTTGTTTTCAAAAATTTTATCATCGATTGTAATGCTACAATTGTTTATATTTATTAAATAATTTCCTGATAAGCTTAAGTTTCTATTGTCACAAGTTTGCTTAATTTTAATTTTTCTAGCATTTTTCAACAAAATAGTTGCTTCATCCAACTCTATTGTTTCTGTTTTATTATTAAATATGTACTTACAGTTATTTCTAATTGAACAATGGTTGCTTTTTTGGAGATGTTTAACGATTACATTTTCCTTATAGTGTAAAATAACGTTATTTATTTCAACAATATTTTCGTTAACTTCATCAATTTCCATAAAATTTGTGTTTGGTACAGCGGTAAGTAATCTCAATTGTGTAGTAATGAATTTATCAGGGATCTGTATGGCTATTATTAGAGAATTGTCCTTGAACGTCATCACTCCGATTTTAAGGAGTTTTAACTTATAAAAATCAATGTTGAAGTTTTCTATTTCTGTTTTAGTAAATATGCTAGGATGAATAAAACTGTTTTTGGCGGATGCGATATTATCCTGTATTTTCTCTATATTGTCTTCAAGCATATTTAATTTAGACAACTGGTCTAAGTAAAGGTAACGTCTCATTATTTCGTTATTACTTTTTCTGATTTGTTCAAAAGCAGATTTTATACTATTTCTATCCTGATCTATAGAGTTTTTTAAGCTAGTAAGTGATTCATTAAACGAATCATTGATAATAATTTGATTGTTTACTGTCCTAATGATATTCCTATTATTTTCTTCAACTGTGGAGATATGATCCATAATTTCTGTCCTATCGTCATCGTCCATTGTTCCGTATAGCCATTTTTGTGCTGTGCCGATGATATTTATTAAACCTCTCTTTTCCCTTTGTTGTTTTGGTTTTATTGTTAAAATTTTTTCATGTATACTCTGTATCTTTTGCAAAAGGATTTCCCTATTATTTATATCTACAGTTTTAATATTTTCTTCTAAGACATTAAGAATTTCCACTATTTCTAAAATATTTACGATGTGTACTACTGTGTTAGTAGTATTAACTATTTCCACTTCACCCATCTTTATATCAATATAGCCATTGTTCTCCGGTAGCTGGCTGATTTGTAAAAATCCCTCAGTCCGAACCACCAGTAGAAGGAATACCATGGCGGTTACCAGGGTCTGAAAATTTAAGAGGTCTTTTAATGTTGGTTTCGTGAACATTCCTTAAGAGATGTTTCCTATATTTCGGCTGTTCTTTGTGTCGTAAAGCCCTGTAATTTTTTATATAACCTTCCTCTCTATTCTCCTCATAATTTTCCCTATTTAGGTTTCTTTTTTCATTCAATTTGTCCTTATACTTCTCCATTCTTTCTTTTATTATTTCAAAATTTATTTTGTTATTAACCACATCAAAAGGGGTACATTTTATCGTACTGTGGTAGCTATTGTTATAAAAATTTATAGCTTTTATTATTTGTGTTTCTATTGGTAATTGTTCTTCGAGGTTTAATGCTCTTATTTTCTCAGTTATGGTATTATTTAATCTTTCTACGTCGGAATTCCCGGTATGATTATTAGGTTTTGTTATATGAAAGTCAATTCCTTCTGCATCTAAAAAATTTTTAACATTGTTGGAATTGAATTCGTTGTCAAATATGAATTTTTTCGTTTTACCTTTTATTGCCAAAAATTCTCTAAGTTTTTGTACTATAGTTGTACTATTTCTATCTGGCATGTGAAAACAGACAGCATGCTTTGAAAATTTATCAATGAAAATCATAAACGACTGCTTGCTATTCACATATGTATCTACATGTACTATTTCATTTACAGATGCAGGTGTTTCGGTTCTTTGGAATTTCTTTTTGATTGGATTTCTGTCATACTTTGCTGATGAACAAATGTGACAATTATTTATTACCTTATGTATTGCAAATTTTAAATTTGGATTATAAATTTTGTGCTTGATATTTTCATAAGTAGCCAATATTCCTGAATGTCCGCTTTCATATTTATGGAAGAGAGCTATATTTTTATTCAATTCATTCTCGTCCTCTATGTCTCTAGCAAAGTAAGAACATTTGACTATTTTGTATGTGTTTCTATCGGGGAATTCTCTTATCAAACATGATTGTACTTTATAGTACTCATGGTCGCTTAATTCAGAATATACTCCGATTTTTCCTTTGGGAATTTCTCTCCTCAAAATATTGGATACATTTTCCTGTTCAATGTCATTTCTATCTATAAAAATTCGCTTGTTGCCAAAAACTTTTAATATTAGTCTCTTTTTCAGCGACAACAATGATTTGAACTTTAAAGCGATTGACGACAGTATCCAAAATCCCTATACCATCATCGAAGTCTTCTTCCTGTGAGTGCCTCGTTTGCACTTCCAAAGATTCTGTTTCACTATTTGTTTCTCCACTATGTATAAAATCTTCTCGAATTGGCTTTAATGTATTTATTTCATTTGTATCGACATCAATTCTACTTAGGAAGTCGGCAATGTAATTGCACTTTCCTTTAATATACTCTATTTTAAATTGATATTCCCCTAAATCGATAAGATATCTTTGCAACCTCGGGCTTATATCTCTCCCAGAATATTTGCTCATGAGCCACTTTAAGGGCTGGTGGTCACTTTCTAAATCAAACTCTTTCCCATAGATATAAGGCCTAAAATATTTTACACCCCATACTATTGCTAACAATTCTTTCTCAATTGTTGCATAGTTGGTTTCGTGTCTATTTAACGTTCGCGATGCATATGCTACTGGGTGACCATCTTGTGTTAAGACAGCTCCAATTGCGTTGTTACTTGCATCTGTAACAATTTTGAAACGTTTATTGAAATTTGGGTATCTTAATATGGGTGAATTTGTAATAAGTTCTTTGAGTTTTTCAAAGGCTGTAATATAGCTGGGATCATTTGTTTCTATTTTTTCGTTTTTTCTTAGATATCTTGTCATTGGGTAAACAATTTTAGCGTAATTATGGATAAATTTTCGGTAAAAACCGGTCATTCCTAAAAATGATTTTATTTGTTTTTCGGTAGTTGGAAGCTTAAGCTTTTGTATA
Organism: Panzeria rudis; assembly: GCA_956483635.1. NCBI lineage: Eukaryota > Metazoa > Arthropoda > Insecta > Diptera > Tachinidae > Panzeria > Panzeria rudis. The sequence goes on from OY101449.1 coordinate 66,149,353, forward strand.
ATTGAAATTTTACTCGGGTCTGGTTTGATTCCATTAGTCGTTAAGACATGACCCAAAAACTGAGTTTCCCTTCGTAGGAACTCGCATTTATCGATTTGTATCTTTAATTTTGCCTTTCTTAAAGTTTTAAATATGGCCCTGATATTGCTAATATGTTCTGTCAACGAAGTACCGAATATAAGGATATCATCCATATAAACGACGCAGGTTTTGTTAATATGGTTCCTTAGCACAGTGTTCATCAATCTCTGAAAGGTCGAAGGTGCATTCCGTAGACCAAAGGGCATTCTGACGAACTCGAAATGCCCAAATGGAGTAGAAAACGCAGTTTTCTTTCTATCCTCCTCCCTGACAAGTATCTGATGGAAACCTTTCGCCAAGTCTATAGTCGAAAAATATTGAGCTCTACCCAACCTATCTAGTAAGCTATTCAGATTTGGTATCGGATATTTATCCTCAATTGTATGCTCATTTAGCTTCCTGTAGTCTACAACTATACGCCATTTTTTCGTCCCCGAATTATCGGTTTTCTTGGGAACAATCCATAAGGGGCTGTTATATGCAGAGTTGCTCTCTCTGATAATATTTTCTTTTAGCATTTCATCTACCTGTCTTCTGATTTCATTTTCGTGGATCTGGGGGTAGCGGTATATCTTTGCATAAAGGGGCTTTTCAGTATCAGTAATAATTTGGTGTTCTATTTCGTTTGTTGCCGAAAGTTTATCACCTTCGATATAAAAAAGGTCCTTAAAATCGTTCAAAAGATTTGCAATTTTTTCTGCCTCCTCGCTATTCAAGTGGCTAAAATTAAGCCTATCAAATATTGATTCTCGTGGAATTGGTTCGAGAGAACATATATTATTAGAATTAAAAGGGTAGTGCGTTTTTTCGAAATAAAATTTATTACCTAGGATTTCTACATATTCGAGTTGGTTATTTATTATCGCCTTAAGGGGTACCAGAAAATTTTGGCCTATTATTGCATCGTATCTATCATTTTGAAAATCAACAATCTTCCAACTGAGTGTTCCCAAACAACAAAATTCCTTGGGAAAAGGTGTAACCAATTGAGAACCTATTTCACCAAATCCATTCAAGGTTCGATATCTGATTGGTTTAACAAGTTTCTGCTCCGGGTAATTTTCAATTAATTTATTTCGTTTTATTACACTAGTTGTAGAACCCGTATCTATAAGGCTTCTAATTCTCTGTTTTCCTATTGATATTATTACTATAGGCAAGTTGGTATTTGAGGCGGTATCAGAAAATTTACTTCACTTTCCTGATGAAAGGTACCTATTTCCATTGGCTCCGGTCCTTCGCCATAATAATTCCTTCGGCGTTCTTGTCCACTGTTATAACAATTTCCATTCTGATCATTTTTCCTCTGGTTTGAAAAACCTGACTGCTGTGTATTATGATAATTTCTATTATGACTAGATCCCATCTGTAACCTATCATTGATGTTGTTTCTATTTTGGAATCCTCCATTACTTGATATTTGAGTATTATAATTGAAATTGTTTTTATTTTGAAATCTATTATTACTTGACGTGGGGAAATTATAATTGCTATTGTTTTTATTTTGAAATCTGCTAGTATTTGACGTTGTTAAATTATAATTGAAATTGTTTTTCTTTTGAAATTCGCTATTATGCGGCATGAAATCCTGCCAAATCTTCTTAGGTGTTTGCCTGTTCATATTTGCAAAATCTTTATTTTTCGAGTCTGTTCTATGACCAAATGCTATTGCTCTAGTATCATATAGAAGCTTAAGTTTCGTATATTTTGACATTATACTAGTCAAAGTTTCATCTTCACCTATATGGGCCCTTATTGGTCCATCTATTTTTTCAATCATCAAGTCAACCAAGTCCCTGTCTACACAATTAGGATTATATATTGACGGTCTTCTTACATCTAATTCATATAATTCATTTATTTCATATTTAACCTTAGTAAATATATCGAAAAGTTCACTTAAGTTACTTACTTTAGCATTTCTAGCAAAATTAAAAATCTCTCCATAAGTTCTCCTCGGCTGCAAGCCTTTTAAAAGCTGATTTTTTATTTGTTCCCAAGTTGCTCCGTCTGTCAGCTCTCTAACCATTTTGCCCGCATCTCCTTCCAGTTTTTCGTTCGTCACTATCCTCAACCCATAAGCAATGAGGTCATCATTACCGCCTGCCAAAGCCAATGTCGATTCGACTGACATTATAAACTGCCTTAGATTATGATCTTTGTCTAACGGCCTTATTCTCCTAAATTCGGCTATTATGTGTTCTGGTTTCAGATAAAACCCTTGAACTTGATTCTGCTGAACCTGCTGTTGTTGATTTTGCGATTGCTGTTGTTGATGCTGCATTTGTATCTGCTGTTGTTGATGTTGCGATTGCTGTTGTTGATGCTGCATTTGTATCTGCTGTTGTTGCTCTAATTGTTGATGTTGTAATTGTATTTTCAGCTCCTGCTGTTTTAGAACCATTTCAAGTTCTACAATTCTTTGCTGCAATTCTTCTTCCATGTTTATATGGCGATTTTCGTCGAATTTTTGTTTTCTATTCATTAACGTTAGGTTTTTTTTGTATATCTTTTTTTTTTTTTATTATTTAAACTTTGTTTTTTTTCTTTTAACTTTTATTTAATTATTAGTTATGTTAGAGATTTTATTTGTTCTTTATTATTAATTTCTTTAGAAATTAAATCCTACCGACTGCGCCAATAATGTGTTGATTAAAAACACCCGTTTTTACACTTTTAAGTGTTTTTTATTTGATTTGAATCTTAAGACTAACTACAATAATTTTTAATTCTAACTTAATGTGAGCAACGACAGTTTTTTATGCTGACGTTGCTGTCTGGCAAAATGTGGGAACGGAAATAAAATGTAACTTTAAACTTGTATGTACGTTTTCCCACAGTTTGCCAGCCGGTATAATTGGTGAGGTGGTTTGTATGTAACTCGCGTGCACATCTAGTATGAAATAAAGTGCGCAGGGTGTATACACAAGTATGAGAATGAGTGCGTATGACAACTGTGTGCTAAAAGTGCCCAATCCCAAAAAAATGTACAGTATTGAATTGAGTGCAAAGCAAATATAGAGAACATTGAAAGAACAATGCATAAATTCGTTGTACAAAAATTTAATAGACACTTGTCTCAATTGTACAATAAAAATCATGTACAATTCTAAATGGACATCATTTCACATACACTTTAAAAATACACACATACATCTAAAGCCTTTTTTGGCCTTTCTGCATAATAAAATACAAATTACATACATACATTCATACACAGATATTATATTTTTAAGAATGAGCATAACAGTTACGATAACCCCTCGCAAAATAGTAATTTAAATACTTTTGGTTATTTGATACAAACGCCACAAAATTCAAGTAATACACAAACGCACACGTTGCATTTAAATTAAAAACTCTTTTATTTTTCTTTTTGCTTATAAATGCACATATGGTTACAATTATTATTAACACGGTTCTTTTCTTTTTATTTTATTTTTAAGTACTTATGAATGTTTATCAACAAACATACATACGTACTTGTACAAGCACACAAACTTAAGTGCACGAATTTATTGCCCTAAAAAAATATCAAATTCCCAGAATATAAAATCAGTACATTTTGCGGGTGGTCACACAAAATTCACTTCAATCACTTACCCAATAATTTCCTAGAAAACCAATAATAAATAAAATAACTATTGAGAAATATTCTTTGAGTAAACAATAATAAATAGAACACTTATTGAGAAATATTCTTTTAAGCAATCATAAATAGAACAATTATTAAGAAATGTATTTTTAAAAAACTAATATGTATAAGCAAATTTTCAGTATTTAAAGTTAAGATTTATATTGTAACAAAGCAGTCTAAAAACATAGATTCAATAAACAAGTCGAATAATAAATCAAAAACCAACCCGTGTTTTTTTTTTATAAATAAATTAACGACAACATTTCTGGCGACGAGGATGGGATATTGCAAGTCTTTTTAACAAAAAAAAATTTTGTTAACAATAGTACTTGGATTTTTAAATCCTTTATGCATATCCTAAACGGTCATATTCCTTGACCAAACCACAGCAACTTGGAAAATTTTTTTTTTGTGTTAAATTTATAAAATAAATTTTGCGAGTAAAGTCTGCAAAAACGACTTTATAGAACAGAAGATTTAAACTTTTAACGCAACACCCACATAAGAAAATCCAGAGCAGTCATCATATGCAACGACTAAAAACGAAAGTGATGAAACATCAGCTACAAAAGGAAACAACAACTATTAAACAAGAATTATTTAACAAGAACGAGTTATCAACAACCAATAAAACAGGGAAGGACGACAGCAGAAGAATCAACAAAATAAACAACTATTAAACAACAATTATTTAACAAGAACGAGTTATCAGCAATCAATAAAATAGTGAAGGACGACAACAGAAGAATCAATAACAACAACTATTAAGCAACCACTAAACAACAACTATAGAACGAGTTATCAACAATCAATAATTATCGTAAGTGAAATAATTTTATTTTATTTTAAAATAAGCCTTCAAAAAGAAAATTTCTTTTTATGTACGCTATAGAGCAATTAGACGTATAATCAGAAATAGATAGAATAATATTATATACTGCTAAAGAAAAAGATATAGAAATTTTAACAAAATTCTCACGCCAAATAACATTAACTAAAATTAGTGCGAGAAAAAAAAATATATTTAAACCTCATAAAAAGAAGACAAAAATGCATTAGAATAAAAAAAAACATAATAATAAAATATATTTTATTTAAAATTAATTCAAATACAAAAAAAATTTTCGAAAGAAACAATTTCACCATGGCCCAACCACACTCTATATCTTTAGACCCCATAAAATATTTGAAAACTCTCCCAGAATTCAATGGAGACAGAAGGGATCTATACAACTTCATTACACTAGTAGACAGAATATATCCTTTATTGACACAATATGATGAAATGTCACAGTTAGTTTTCTCTGATATAATTAAAAGTAGACTTCAAGGTAGAGCAAGAGAAGTTATAGAAATAAACTTTCACGTCCAATCGTGGACTGATATAAAAGTTATTTTAGTAAACAATTTCGGCGAAAAATTAAGTATAGAAGAATTATACGACAAAATGAGATCAGTAGGATTTAGAACTAATACTCTAGACTTTTACACCGAAATAAAAGACAGGTTAAGAAGACTTAATAACAAGGCTAGTCTTATAATGGGAACAAATACAGGCTCAGAAACAATAGTTAATAATAATATGAAATCAGCTTTGAATATCTTTAAAGAAAAAATACCAGAGCCTATGAAAACAATATTGGCCTGTAGGCCAATGGAAATATTAATTCAATCAGGTTACGGCTACTACGGTGGTAAACTTGAAAAACCACAAGCTTACGTACGTAATCAAAATGACAAAGGAACCTATAATAGAAACACTAAACCCAAAAATTCTAACCAAAATTATAATCAAAACGACCGACAAAAACCATTTGCCAATTCACAGTATAAACCAAATTTTAACCATAACCAAAACCAGTACAGACATAACCAATATAGAACATTTACAAACCAACAGTATAGACCTAATTTCAATAATAACCAAAATCCACATCAAAATCCACAACACCGACCAAATTTCAATCACAATTATCAAAGAAATGAACAAGTAGTTCCAGAGCCTATGTACGTGAATATGGTCCAAAATCTTCAAGAAAATACACCTATAGAAAATTTTCAATTTCTAGCCTCGAAGGAAACTTACCACATATAGTTTTAAAATCTAAATTAGGTTATTTAAAATTTATTATAGACACAGGAGCAACCCATTCTATTATAAATCCTGGCATATGCCACCCACAATGGAATGTACCCTCCGAAGAAATAACAATAAAAACACTACAACATCTAATTAAAATTAATAAAAAAGTCCACATACCCCTTTTTGAAGAACTCGGAGACAGCAAATGTCGAATTGAATTTTTCGTCTGTAAATTCCACACCTATTATGACGGGTTGATTGGAAATAATATACTAAAACAATTAGGAGCAATAATAAATTTAAAGAATAATACTTTGGTTATTGGAGAAAAAGAAATACCATTAATATATAAACACAACAAAATAGAATATTATTTTGAAAGTGAAGGATCATATAAAGTTGAAATACCCGTTGACTGCAAAGAAGGATTAGTATTTAAAGATAAAACAATATCAAGAGATAAAAACATTGAAATTATGGAAGGCGTATACAACGCAGAAAATTTTAAGATTACAGCATTTGTTAATGTGAAAGAAAAAAAAAAGGGTGATATTTACAACTCAGAAAACAGAAAAAGTAGATACCGAAAACTTTCATATCCAAGACATAGAAAAGGAAAACATGATTCCTCTCTTGAATCAGATTAGAACTGATCACTTAAATGATGAAGAAAAAACCAAGCTTTTAGAAATAATTAAACGATTCCAAAAAGTATTCCACATTGAGAATACAGACTTAACTTTTACAAATGCAATTAAACACGAAATTAGAACAACCAACAACGTCCCAATCACGGCTAAGACTTACCGTTATCCCTATATTCATAAAAGTGAAGTCCAAAAACAAATCAAACAAATGTTAGATAATAACATAATTCGACCAAGCCATTCACCCTACTCTGCTCCAGTATGGATAGTGCCAAAGAAGATGGACGCCAGTGGTGAGAGAAAATGGAGGTTGGTGGTCGATTATCGTAAATTAAATGAAATTACGATAGATGATAAATACCCAATTCCAAACATAGAGGAGATATTGGAAAAACTTGGAAGGTGCCAATATTTTACAACATTGGATTTAGCCAAAGGATTTCATCAAATAGAAATAAATGAGAAAGACATACCAAAAACAGCATTTAGTGTCGAGGGCGGACATTACGAATTCCTTCGTATGCCGTTTGGCCTCAAAACAGCACCAGCCACGTTCCAAAGGCTGATGAACAACGTCTTAGGGGACTATATAAATAAAATCTGCTTAGTATATCTTGACGATATAATTATATTTTCTACATCACTCCAAGAACATTTAGAATCTATTACGAAAATATTGAAACGTTTAAGGGAAGTAAATTTAAAAATCCAGTTGGACAAAAGTGAATTCATGAAGCGAGAAACATATTTTTTAGGACATATAGTAACCGAATCTGGTATAAAACCAAACCCAGATAAAATAAAGTGCGTACAAAATTTCCCATTACCCACTACACCAAAACAAATAAAACAGTTCCTCGGTTTGGCTGGATACTATAGAAAATTTATAAAAGATTATTCAAAAATCGCAAGACCGATGACTAAATATTTAAAAAAGAATGCAAAAATCGATATAAATGATCCAGAATACAATGAAAGTTTTAAAACACTAAAAAGATTATTAGTGAATTCCCCAGTTCTCGTATATCCCGACTTTAATAAAAAATTTACTCTACAAACAGACGCAAGCAACTTTGCAGTAGGTGCAGTGTTATCTCAAGACGGACATCCTATTTGCTACGCAAGTAGAACACTTAACGATCACGAGCAAAATTACAGTACAATTGAGAAAGAATTGTTGGCGATAGTATGGGCAACACAACAACTAAGACCATACCTTTTTGGCAGACGATTTTTAATTGAAACTGATCACAGACCCTTAACATGGTTATTCTCCATAAAAGAACCTAATTCAAAACTTATAAGATGGAGATTACGACTACAGGAATACGATTATGAAATCAAATACAAAAAAGGAATCCTAAATGGAAATGCCGACGCACTTTCCAGAATCGAAGTAAATCTAAACGAAGAAAGTAATACTTCAACATCAACAAACAATGATTTATTTATAGAAACAACTAATCCTTTAAATTTTTATAAACAACAAATTATCATTGCTAAAACAACACCCGGCTCACTGAAAATCAAAAACGAGAAAATTTTTCAGAATTATAGGAAAACAATATCAGCTAAAAAGTTTGACGAATCAACCTTCATAACAATTTTGAAGAATCACTTTAATCCCAATAGGACAAATGCAGTACTAATCCATGATGAAACTGTCGCTGAACAGTTTAAGGTAATATTAAATAAATATTTCGAAAACAACAATAGATTTAAAGTCTTAAGATGTAAAAAGGTATTAGAAGACATTTTAGACGAAAACATTTTAACAGAGAAGATAGAACAGGAACATAAGAAAAACAATCATAGGGGCATCAATGAAAATTTTGCGGAACTGAAAACAAAAATATACCACCCAAAACTAAGATTACGAGTGACACAATTCATAAATAATTGTGAAATATGTAACAAGGAAAAATACGATAGGAACCCTATTAAACAAAAATTTCAAATTACCGAAACACCAGAAAAACCAGGAGAAATAGTACATGCAGACGTATTTTATAGTTTGGACAAAACTTTATTTCTTACATTTATAGATAAATTCTCCAAATATGCCCAGGCAATTAGAATAAAAAACCGATCATGGATCGAATTCAAAACCGCTCTAACGCAATATTTGGCGTCAGTTGGAAATATAAAAAAACTAATCATAGATAACGAACTAGGTTTCAAAGCACTTCCCCTTCTAGAATTTCTCAAGGAACAAAATATTGAAATACACTACACTTCAAACAACAACCATACTTCAAACTCAGACGTGGAACGTTTGCATAATACAATTAATGAGCATATAAGAATCCTCAAACATGATCCCAATAGAGAAACAGAATCAGTCGAAGAAAAAATATACAAAATCATTATATTTTATAACAATACCATTCATTCCACAACCAAAAGAAAACCTATTGATTTTAGGAACGGAACAATCAATCAAGATGATTACAAATTGATCAAAGAATCGATTATGAAAATTAAAGAAAATAGTATCAACAAACGTAATGTAAACCGGGAAAACGTAAATATTCAAACAGGACCTGTATATATAAAAGATGAGAGAGGAGGTAAAAACCACTCTAAATTTCGTAAAGTAATAGTTTCCGAACTTGATAACGATCACGTAATTACTAGCACGGGACACAAATACTATAAGTCCCACATTAAAAGGAAGAAAATGCTTTAAAACACTGTAAACTAAAACACAAATACTTCAGAAACTACATAAGCCATATGACTATCTATTTACTTCAATTGAATTCACAAAAATTATATATCCAAGACCTTACAAACAACAACAATGGATACATCCCGATAAAAGAAGAGCAGGATATAAGAATCATAGACCACTACCACAGGATATTCCACTTCATCAATCTAACTCAATACCACTACTCCATCGAGACAATAGAAAATAACATAAAACTGTTAGACGAATCAATTTCAGATACAAAACCATTATTGGACACAATAAGAAACAATTTTGTGTTACTTAAAGTTAAAGTCAACAACTTATCTCCCAATTTTAGAAATAAACGAGGTCTTATTAATGCACTCGGTACAGGAATTAAATTTATAACTGGAAACTTAGACAGTGAAGATGAAAAAGAAATTAAAAACACACTTGATGCTTTAACAAAAGGCATGCAAAACAATTCAATAGAAATTAATTCATTTGTTCAAATAAGCGAAACACTCTCTTCCCAAATAAGAAATACTACAATGTATATCAACAAGCAACAAGCCATTGTTACAAAGTATATAAATAACTTTCGAAATGAGATCCAAAATAAAATATCAACAATAGAGGACGAAGTAACCTTTCTAAAACATATATATCAAGTCGATAACGATATAACCCTATTAAGAAATCATGTAGACGACATTGGTCAGGTAATATTCACTAGCAAATTAGGCATCATTCCAACAGACATACTAAATCAACAAGAGTTAAAATTCATTGAGGACTTTGAGTCTTACACTAATATCAAAATTAACGTAATCTTCCTTGAAGAAACAATTTCAATTGTCCTTTCTATACCAAAATATTCCCCTAACTCTCTTTCCAAAATTACCTTTGAACCAATTCCTAACAAAGAGAATAAATCATTATACCTTGAAGAAAACCAAATATTACTTGATAAAAACTTTAATATATTTCACATAAACATATTAAACAATTTAGCTAAAAACCTCAAACCATTTAAAGATCTTTGCATTGAAAATATCGTTGTAACAATGAAGCAAAATGCACAGTAAGAAAGTTTGACTTTATGGAAATTAAAGAAATAAAACAAGGTTTTCTTCTATTTAAAAATTTTTACGGTAACTTAACAGAAAATTGCATTCACGAGAACCATGGAAAATTTTTTGGAACATTTATTTTGAAATTTGAAAATTGTAATGTAACTGTAGAAAATAAAGTATATTATAACGATAAATTAAGAATCAAAGAAGATGTAATAATATCTCATTTAATCACTGATATTAAAGAAAACCAAACATTTATAGATTTAAAACTAGAAGACCTCTACGTTAAACAATTAAGCTATGAAAATAAATTTAAAAATGTAGATTTTAAACAACACACTAACAAAATACTAAACATAACAAGTAATGGAATAAATGTAATTATAGTTATTATTGTCATTATATTAACATTCTTTATATACAAAAGAAAAATTAATGTTTATAATATTTCGTCGGAGCCTCAATCTAACGGAGGGGGAGTTACGATAACCCCTCGCAAAATAGTAATTTAAATACTTTTGGTTATTTGATACAAACGCCACAACATTCAAGTAATACACAAACGCACACGTTGCATTTAAATTAAAAACTCTTTTATTTTTCTTTTTGCTTATAAATGCACATATGGTTACAATTATTATTAACACGGTTCTTTTCTTTTTATTTTATTTTTAAGTACTTATGAATGTTTATCAACAAACATACATACGTACTTGTACAAGCACACAAACTTAAGTGCACGAATTTATTGCCCTAAAAAAATATCAAATTCCCAGAATATAAAATCAGTACATTTTGCGGGTGGTCACACAAAATGCACTTCAATCACTTACCCAATAATTTCCTAGAAAACCAATAATAAATAAAATAACTATTGAGAAATATTCTTTGAGTAAACAATAATAAATAGAACACTTATTGAGAAATATTCTTTTAAGCAATCATAAATAGAACAATTATTAAGAAATGTATTTTTAAAAAACTAATATGTATAAGCAAATTTTCAGTATTTAAAGTTAAGATTTATATTGTAACAAAGCAGTCTAAAAACATAGATTCAATAAACAAGTCGAATAATAAATCAAAAACCAACCCGTGTTTTTTTTTTATAAATAAATTAACGACAACATTTCTCATAACAAGGGGTGATTGTAATTATGAAGAAAAAGCAACAAAAATAAAAAATACCTGGCGTTATTTGTTTCTTATTTAAACCATGCACATGTTGTGACAATTGTCATAAGTTCAATTATGAGAATTGTCACAACATGTGCATGTTGTTGTGTGCTTTCATGAAGGGTAATAAAAATTTTAGTTTTCTCATAAAAGCAAAAGCAATAAAAGAAGGGAAAAATTCAATAATGTACATTATGAACACCTCCCAACTGATGCTTTGTGCTCACATTTACTATGTACAAGCATAAAAAATGCAAAAAAAAGCATAATGATACACTATTCAATATTTTGCTGTTGTGAACTGCGATTTAGATAAAAGTCAGTAAGACAAAAACTGTTGGAAACTTTACAGACAACAAATTTAAGAAAACATTTTTAGCTACTATATTTATTAAGTTATAAAAACATAAAAGCAGAAAAAGAGTTTTTACTAAAATTTTGTGTACCCGTTTTTTAGGGCGATTTTTATAAATACCCATCGATTTTGGGTATGAGACTTAAGACCCAACTATAATATGCATAAGTTAGCCAAGTCAATGTCAAAAGTCAACAAAAAGCCTGTCAAATACTTAAGCAAATTGGAGAACACTTTTAGCTGAATATATTGAACTTACATGAATGGATGTATGCAGCGTTGCCATTTTAATTATATGTATATCGCACTTGTTTAATGTCAATATTCACTATTCTTCATAACGGAATGATACATTCACAGGAAAATCTAATTGAAATGTGTCAGATTTTCTTCGGAATGAAACAAAGTGTAGCCTTGGTGCCACAATATCACACAAAAAATATTAAAAAAACAAATGTTTTGTAATATTTATGTTATTTTACATATTTCGTCAACTAATTCACAATAATATACACACATACAACAGCTATATTAAGCATCTCTCTAATTAATAAAGCAGACATTGCCATTTTTTTTAGCAACTAAGCCAAAAAGTAAAACTCTGTTCGCAGAGAGAATATTAGTTTATCAAATTTTTAAAAAAATTTACAAATCAGACTGACTTGTCAACGAATCTGTCACACAAATTCACTTTTAGGCCACACTATCATTCTTTTTGAGCACATATGAGTTTTTTGACAGATCTAACGACTAATAGCGTTTTCTTATTTTTTATTAAATAAATCGGAACTAAGCATTCCTTTAAAGAAAAAATGTACCTTCATTAGAGATGATACAATAATTTCTAATAAATTCACTCCCTCGAAAAATGATTATACATATTGCAAATTTTCATTAAAAGAAGCAAACAATGTACATAGGGACAAAAGTATATCAAACCGCACAATAAATCAACCGCCATCTTTTGATAAGAAAGATTGGTACCAATGGAAAGGTTCTTTTCTGTAGATATCAAATACAGGGTGTTTTTTTTAGAGGTATAGAACTTCGAATTGAAATAAAACACAAGAAAATCGTTTTAATGTCCATCAATTTGGCTTTATTGGAAGGATAATTTTATGCCATTAATGTTTAAATATGATTTCGGGCATGTGGCCGCCGCGGCTGGCTCGAATAAAGCCAATTCTACAGGTCCAATTTTCAACCACTTTTTCGAGCATATGGGGCCGTATGTTGGCAATAACGCCACGAATGTTGGCTTCCAAGTCCCCTAACGTTTCTGGTTTGTTGGCGTAGACGAGCGACTTCACATATCCCCAAAGAAAATAATCCAATGGTGTCAAATCACACGATCTTGGTGGCCAATTGACAGGTCCATTCCGCGAAATTATGCGCTCATCGAATGTTTCCTTCAATAAATCGATTGTGACGTGCGCTGTGTGGCATGTAGCGCCGTCTTGTTGGAACCACAACTCATCCACATTCATGCCATCCAATTCGGGAAGAAAATAGTCGGTTATCATGGCTCTATACCGGTCTCCAAAGCTCCAATTGCTGTGCACGGTGGCGAATCGATTCATTCGGGTCCTCTTCAACACTTTGCTCTACAGCGGCAATTGTTTCTTCGGTGCGCACTGTTCGACGTCTCTGCGGATGCGTATTATCACATAGAGTAAACGTAGTGCGAAAACGATCCATGGTTAACCGAATTAATTGCTCTGATGGACGATTATGTCGACCATAAAATGGACGGAGCTTGCGGTAAACTTCGCGAACTGAACCATTATTTTCGAAATAAATTTGCACGATTTGCAAGCGTTGTTCTTTTGTCAACCTGTTCATGATGAAATGGCAAACCAAACTAAATATTAATCACTTGACAGCTGACAAAATGGCCGCCAGTTAAAAAAGTGATGCCAACTTAAAGTTCTATACCTCAATAAAAAACACCCAATATATAAAGATATCATAGCGTTCCGAAGAAATTTGTTAAAAAAACACAAAAAAATTATACAAAAATATTTTGGTTTTTTAGTGTATATGAAAGCTATTACTATTTTTTGTTACTCCCCTGTGGAAAACTTTTGTACAAATTGTCTTCAACGTAATTGTCCTTTCACTGGTGGAAATGGGAGTGAAAATGACGATATAATGCGTAGGTGAAAAGGAAAAATCGGCTTAATTTTGGGGGCGTGGCATAAACTGAATATTTTAAAAGCCAGACAAACTAAGTCTTAGAAGGGCGCTCTTATCAAGTGCAAAAAATTGGACATTAAGAGGGAAGGATCCGAGACGACATAAGTGGAACCGAGAATTCGATGTCGGACTAAAAAGCCACCAGAACCAAAAATTAAGCCACAGTCAAGCCATAAACAACGATATGCAATATGATAAAATCGGACTTCAAATGGGGGCGCTATATATAAAAAATAAAAAGTGTAGTATTTTAAGGCATGACAAAAATTTTTTTCCTTTTTTTAGAAACGTCATTGATATATCTTTCATTGTATAATACAACCAATATTGGAAAATATGTAAAATGTATAAAAGTGCAATACTTAAATAAAATGCAATATCACAAAAAATCGCTAAAAGTAAAACTTGGATCCAAATATAGACATTCTGTTCTTTATTGTGTATATAATAGATATGGGGAAAATTGGGGATCTCTATAACTTTTACGGTTGTGAAATACTTTTCATATAAACATGATTTAAAGTCCTGCAATGAATTAATCAATTCATTGAATAACAATGAATTCAGCTTCATGCTATAAACACATTCGCCACAGCAGGCTACACGACTACAAATGCTGTTGGCAGCAATCGTCGTCGTTTAGTCAGCTACTTAATTATTTTGAGCACGGCAGCTACATCGTAACCAGCTGACATTTTGTTGTTGCAGTACATATTTCAGTGGTGCCACTTTCAAAAGTTTTACTTGTATAAAAAAATCGCTTATTCAAAATTTTCTTACATCTCGCAAAATATAAAAACAAATCAATTTATTTCTTTAAAACCTATTGACTGTTATGCCACTTTTAATACTTAAATTTTTTTTATATTTTTCTGTTTAATAAAATAGAATATTGACTTAAGCCAATAATACCAGCATCGTTAAAAATTAAAAAAAAACTCATGAGGCAGTAACTTTTTTTAACCTTATAATTTTAGTGTAATTATATATAGAATATAGAACGGATATAAGCGATATAGATATCACTTTAAACGTCTCTAAAATACCTTTCTACTGGTATACAAATTTTTTAAAACAATTAACCCATTCCGAGTGAAACGCAAAAACTCCGTTATCTTAAAAACTGGTCGATACAACGGTATGCATGTGTATAGTTTTATAGAGAACTTTCCATGCTTTTATTTGGTGTATACTTAAAAGATGTCACCTATGAAATGTGTAAGCTATAGTTCTTTAAAGATGAGTTTAAGAGGTACATGAGTTAATTGATTTATGATATCTCATTTTCAAAGTGCCATAACTTACGAATTTCATCGATGATAGCTTTCAAGTATACATCAAATGAAAGCTTGTAACCTTCTCTATTAAACTAAATACATGTTTAAGTATCGGCTAGTTTTTAAGATAACGGTGCTTTTACGTGAAGTCACATAAAAAATGTTTTAAAATCCATTTTGATCGCAATGGGTTAATGGACTTCAAATTTTTATATATCAGTACAAAGGTATTTTAGAGCATTTTGAAATGATAACTATTACTACGTTTATACGCGGACTATTCGCAAATAAAAATAATTACAAATAAGTTAATTCACTGTTTATATGGCTTAGCAAAATGCAAAAACTTGGTAGCACTTCTATAGAAGACTTTTGTATTTTTACAAAAAAGAAATAGTAGAAATATATAAAAGAACAGATAATTATTTGTTTTAATTGTCATTATTTTCTTCTATCAATACTTTTCGCGAAATATTTTTATATTTATTGTTTTTTATTAATAAAGCGTGGCAGCACCAAACATTAGGTAGTATGAATAAAAAAAAGTATTTGCTTTTTACTTAAAAATTTTTTTAAAACATAAAATTCCGGATATTATTCAATATAAAATTAAGATTTTTTTTGTTTTAAAGCAAATTTTTATGTAAAAAGCAAATACTTTTTTTTATTCATACTACCCATTATATTTGCAAATAGTGCGTTAATCGTGAATAGTTTTCTTAAGTTAATAAGTCGCAATAAAACAATTATATTGCAACAATTTACAGTTTTTTTGTCGCAAATAATCCGTGCGTATACATGTAGTATATATCGTTTATATCCGTTCTATATTGTAGGACTTATGATCGATAATATATTAAAGTTATGAACACCATAACTCCGGAATCACGAGAGAGCGCCGAAAAAAATTAGACCAAAATTTTTAGGTTAAAAAGGGCTATTACCCTGTGATTTTTTTAATTTTCAATAATGTGGTATTTTTGATTTAAGTCAATATTTTATATAACAATAAAACAAATAAATTTATTTATTTAAAAATTCTTAATGCATATATATAATAACATTTAAATTTTGTAATTTTCTATTTTATTTTACAATAAAAAAATATTTCTAATCACTAATTTGCTTTACATATTTTGTTATATTGTCAACACTGTTTTTGTTTTGTAGCCAACAAAAATAGAAATTAGTTTAATTTGACTACACGACAGAAGTAGCATGGACAACAAGCTGCAGTCGTGTAGCCGTGCAGTCGTCAAAATAATCATTTTCATACACACACATGTATTCTATTTTTGACAGGTTGTAGTCGGTAGCCTGCTGTGGCGAATGTGTTTAGTGCATCAGAGTGTGCTAACATTCACTACACAGCATATACAATAACAAACAAATTAAACGAAAGCCGACACTTACCATTCACAACAACATTTCATTCACTTAAACAGGAACTCATGAACAACTGCTCAATTCACAGCATAGCATTAAAAATAAAAAGTGGTACACCCATTTAAGAACATACATTCACTCAAAAAACCATGCATTCATTAAAAAAAACCATGCATTCACACAAAAACCATATGTTGTCTCTCTGTGTCTTCAGCAGAGCAAATGAGATTGTACAAGTGAGAAAAATAGTGCGAGTCAGTATTGCCAATTTCTGTCCGATTATTAAATGTGAAATAAAATTGGCGTATATTCAATATTTTATGGAACGACGGCTGTAGGAAAAATTGAGCCAACCAAGAAAATATATATGTACACAAGAAATTTGGAATTAAAATTGCATAATTATTGGTGTCAAAATCCATCTTTATTAGATTTAAAATAAATCGTACTGCTCAAGTATGTACATATTTTTATTGACCTAAAAGTAGATAAATTACTGCAAAATGATGTAAAATTAATACATCCGGTGAAATTATTTTTTTACCTGTCGTATTCAATGTGTAACAACAAATGATACACAAACACGTTATTTGTTTGATTAGAAGCATCATATTGAAGCATTAAGTAGCTGCAAAAGGATTGAAAAATACCTAGAATTGGTTTAAGAAGAGACAAAAAAAGTAAAACACGCCATTTTTCCAAACTTCTTTTATAGAAATTTACTCGTTTTGGGGTGGGGGATATCTTATGTATGTCAACGTATGCTCATCGATATGTATATCGATGAGCATACGTTTGCACATTTGCTTTAATGTCATTATAACGCACATTTGCTTTAATGTCATTATAACGCAAAAAAATTTTATTTTTGGCCTAATAATGCAAAATCGATTGTCATAATTATTTTTATATTTTAAATGAAATTTATTTGGTGGTGTTTAAGCATTGTCTATATCGTTGGTGCTTTACCTAATCGTCAGTCGACTTCAAACACAATTTTGAAGATTTACAAACCCTTAATCTTATGTACAGACTTTCAAAAACCATTTAAGAATTTACAAATATTTAAATGATTTTCAAAAATAAGCATAGTAGGCTTTGAAAATTATACAAAACCCAGCAAATAATTTGTATTGGATATGAATCTATTCTATTTTTCTACACCTTTATACAATTAGAAATCCATTTAAACAACAGCAAATAAATTTCATTTAAAATAAAATTATGACAATATGTCAAATAATAAATTTCTTAAGGGTTAACTTTGAATTTTATTTTTCATTTTGCTTTATAAATATCCAATGGATTTCTAATTGTATAAAGGTGTAGAAGTATAAAATAGATTCATATCGAATACAAATTATTTGCTGGGTTTTGTATAATTTTCAAAGTCTACTATGCTTATTTTTGAAAATCATTTACATATTTATGGTTTTTGAAAGTCTATACATAAGATAAAGGGTTTGTGTTTGAAGTCTACTGACGATTTGGTAAAACCAATGAAATGCATATAGACAACGCTTAAACACCAGCAAATAACATTTAAAATAAAATTATGACAGTATGTCAAATAATGAATTTCTTAGGGGTTCTTTTATATTGAAATGAACAAAATTTTCCTTTTTCATTTAAACTGAACTGTAAACTGAAGACTTAAAACGCATTTTCTGTTAAACTAGTTTTTGCGTTCTTTTATATTGAAATGAACACAATTTTCCTTTTTCATTTAATTGTTTGTAAACTGAAGACTTAAAACGCATTTTGTGTTAAACTAGTTTTTTGCGTTATGACGTCGTTGAAGCAAAGGATCGATATTTATATATCGTTTATTTACTGCATCGTCGCCATAAAATTTATAAAATCTGTGAAAATTTCGCTGGCTATAAATATAAAAAGAAACGATTTTGCCCAACTCTAACAAAGATAATGACTGAACGGAGCGTTTTTAATTGCCGGCCATTTCACATAATGGCTGATACCTGGGCTGATGGGCTGAAAAAATTTTCTAGTTTTTCGTGTCTGTTGAAGCCACTTTTGGAAGTAATGTGAAGATTGAAACACTACTCCCGAATCCAACGACAATCTCGCGAAATATAAACAGTCTTTATGAACTAAATGTAACAGTTACGGACTTACTTCTGATAAATGAGAATATACTACAACCATCAGCGATTGAATTTTCAGTGCTATGCTTTTTTGAATAATTTTTATATTATTTATTATTTTTAACAAGAATTTTTTATGATTTTAATAAATTTAATATTAAAAATTTAAGAATGATTTTCGTTTTTATTGCCCACAAAAAATAACTCAAATTACAGGAAAATAAAACCAAAGCGGTAACGCTGATAACTACATTAAAGAAAAACACATGGTCATCGACCAACCATGAGCTAACAAAAATTAATAGTGAATGCATACTGTATATAAATAAATAAATAAATATATATATATATATATATATATATATATATATATATATATATATATATATATATATATATATATATATATATATATATATATATATATATATATATATATATATATATATATATATATATATATATATATATATATATATATATATATATATATATATATATATATATATATATATATATATATATATATATATATATATATATATATATATATATATATATATATATATATATATATATATATATATATATATATATATATATATATATATATATATATATATATATATATATATATATATATATATATATATATATATATACAGTATCGGCCAAAACCTAAGCACCCCCTCAGTACATTTTTTTAAAATGATAATTTTTTTAAGAAAATATAGTTATTAAAAAATTTTTTTTTATTTTTTTATTTATTTATACCTTTATTATTGAAAAACACAAACTTAAGGAATTCAGAATTTAATAAAAAAAAAGTTAAAATTCAAAAAAAATTTTAAGTCGCAAATATAAGCGGACTAAACTAAAGCACCCCCTAATATTATGTTTGGAAATTTTACTACGCTACTGCGACATTACTGTATTAGTTAACGGTACACTCCAAAAATGCAGCAGCTATAAAGCTGCAGTGTTAAGAAGAAGAACTTTTTAGAATTTATGCGAAAATTGTCATTGTTTTAAAGTTTTCGTTGAGATAAGAGTAATGGCACGCAATAAGTACTCAAGTGAATTTAAAATTAGAATTCTGGATGATTGGAGAGCCGGCTTATCAAGACATCAATTGAGTGCAAAATATTCGATCAACAGATCAATTATTTCTAGGCTCATTAAAAAATTTTTGCAGACTGGTCGCACATCTCCTACTCATTCTGGAGGAAGGCCACGTGAAACTTCGCGACATGAAGACTCCTTAATTAAAAGGACAATCCAAAATGATCCTACAGCATCTTCTAGTCACATACGAAACCGCTTAGATTTAAAAATTAGCGAAAGAACGATTCGCAGAAGGGCGGTAGAGGCCGGCTTATTCAGTCGACGACCAGCAAAAAAACCTTTCATATCGTCAAAAAATAAAAAAGCCAGACTTGAATTCGCAAAGGCCCATCTCAACTGGAGTGTCCAAAAATGGCGGACTGTGCTGTTTTCTGACGAATCTAAGTTTAATTTAAAGGATTCAGATGGCATAAGGCGTGTACGCAGACCAAATGGACAACGGTTGAATCCTAAATATTGCAAAGGCACTGTAAAGCATGGAGGCGGCAACATAATGGTCTGGGGTTGTTTCTCTGGGCAAGGGATTGGGCCAATTCATAAGATTGATGGAATTATGGATCGTTTCATGTATCGGGACATATTAAAAGACGTGATGTTGCCTTATGCTGAAGAAGAAATGCCACTTAAATGGACATTCCAGCAAGATAACGACCCAAAACACACGTCAAAAGTGGTTAAGGAGTGGTTCCAGAACAATTTGATAGAAGTTCTCCGTTGGCCTGCCCAATCCCCCGATCTTAACCCAATCGAGAACTTGTGGGAGATCGTTAACTTAAAAATCAACCGGGAAAATTGCAAAACCAAAGAAAATTTATTTGAAGCCGCAAAAATAGCCTGGGAAGCAATATCACCTGATATAATTAACAATTTAATATCCTCTATGCCTAAAAGATGTGCGTGTGTCATCCAGAATAAAGGATTCGCAACGAAATACTGATTTCGATAGTTTTTTTTTCCTTAAATTGGGGGTGCTTTAGTTTAGTCCGCTTATATTTGCGGCTTAAAATGTTTTTTGAATTTTAACTTTTTTTTATTAAATTCTGAATTCCTTAAGTTTGTGTTTTTCAATAATAAAGATATAAACAAATAAAAAAAAATTAAAAAAAAAAATTTAATAACTGTTTTCTTAAAAAAAATTAGCACTTAAAAAAATGTACTGAGGGGGTGCTTAGGTTTTGGCCGATACTGTATATATATATATATATATATATATATATATATATATATATATATATATATATATATATATATATACATATATATATATATATATATATATATATATATATATATATATATATATATATATATATATATATATATATATATATATATATATATATATATATATATATATATATATATATATATATATATATATATATATATATATATATATATATATATATATATATATATATATATATATATATATATATATATATATATATATATATATATATATATATATATATATATATATATATATATATATATATATATATATATATATATATATATATATATATATATATATATATATATATATATATATATATATATATATATATATATATATATATATATATATATATATATATATATATATATATATATATATATATATATATATATATATATATATATATATATATATATATATATATATATATATATATATATATATATATATATATATATATATATATATATATATATATATATATATATATATATATATATATATATATATATATATATATATATATATATATATATATATATATATATATATATATATATATAATATATATATATATATATATATATATATATATATATATATATATCCTCTGCCGCACATTGAGGGTTTGCTCAGTCGGCTAGGAGATACGATTTTTATCTCAAGTGTCGACTTAAAAGACGCATTCTGGCAGATTCCACTAGAGCCGTCTAGTAGGGAGAAAACTGCATTCACGGCACCTGGGCGACCGCTTTATCAATTTACTGTCATGCCTTTCGGGTTGTGTAATGCAGCCCAAAGGTTATGTCGGTTAATGGATAAAGTGATCCCAGCGGCATTACGTGATAGAGTTTTCGTCTATCTAGATGACCTTTTGATAGTATCTCCAGAATTCGAGACACATCTGGAGTTGCTGAGAAAAGTATCTATTAGTTTGGTAGAGGCAGGGCTAACCATCAATGTGGCTAAATCTAAATTCTGTTTCAAAGAATTAAGATACCTAGGGTACGTAGTAGGTGGAGGTAAAGTGAAACCTGATCCCGGTAAAGTGGAAACCGTGACCCGTTTTGATTACCCTAAGACCGCGAGGAAAGTGAGGAGCTTCATGGGAGCAACAGGCTGGTATAGGAAATTTATACCAGACTTAGCTACCATTGCGGTTCCAATCTTTCAAACGCTGAAGAAGGGTAAACAATTCAAGTTCACGGCGGAAGCAAAAATCGCGTTTGATCGCCTCAAGAACGCTCTTACAACAAGACCACTTCTTAATCACCCAGACTTCAACAAACATTTTTACGTTCAGTGTGACGCGTCGGATGTAGGCATTGGTGCTGTGCTCTTTCAGAAAGATGATTGTTATGGTGAACACCCAATAGCATATTTTTCGCATAAATTAACACCGGCGCAGAAGTATTATTCTGTTACTGAACGTGAGTGTTTGGCTGTTGTCTTGGCGATTAAAAAGTTTAGGCCCTACATAGAACTTATGCCCTTCTCTGTGATAACCGACCACAGTAGTCTTAAATGGCTTATGTCACAGAAAGACCTTGTGGGCCGGTTAGCTCGGTGGAGCCTGCATTTGCAAGCTTATGATTTCACCATAGAGCATAGGCAGGGGAAACAAAATGTAGTACCCGATACCCTATCACGTTACGAAATGGATGAAGTCTGTGTAGATGTAGCAGGGCTGGTCGACCTCGACTCAAACGCATTTAATTCCGAGGACTATTTAGAGCTTGCGTCTACCATAGAAGCAAATTCTGAAAGGTTGCCTGACTTAAAGGTAGTTGAGGGTTTTGTTTACAAAAGAGTGCGACCTTATGATGGTGTGGTCTTGAATGAGGATTTCTCCTGGAAACTGTGGGTGCCTCAAGAATTGACCAAGGCCATCATCGACAAGTCACACAACTCACCGCAAGCATCTCACGGAGGCATGGGGAAGACTCTTCGTAGAATCAAAGAGTACTTCTATTGGCCAAATTTAACCGTTCAAGTTCGCGATTTTGTTAATAATTGCCAAATCTGCAAGGAATCAAAGCCTGCTAATAATACTTTGCGACCACCTATGGGAGCAGAGGCGGTTAGTGAACGGCCTTTTCAGCGCATTTTTGTAGATTTAATCGGTCCGTATCCGCCTTCGAAAGCCGGAAATTGCTACATTTTTATCGTGTTGGATCACCTGACGAAATTTGTACCTCTTAAGGCTATGCCAAAAGCTAGTACTAAAAACGTTAGTAAGTTTTTAATCAGTGAGGTGTTTCATAAATTTGGCACGCCTGAAGTGTTGGTATCGGACAACGGTAAACAATTTGTAAGTCAGGAATTCGCGGATTTGATAAGAAACTTCGGAGTGAAACATTTACGAACGGCAACTCATTCACCGCAAGCGAACGCGTCGGAACGGGTTAACCAATCCATTTTAGCTGCAGTACGTTCATACTTGCAGAGTGATCAGTCCGAGTGGGACAAGCATTTATCCGAGATTGAATTCTCGTTGCGATCTTCAGTTCAAAATGCGATTGGAGTAACACCATACTTTGCACTTTTCGGTATGAACATGATCGGTCATGGTAGTATTTATAAACTAGCGAGAAAACTGAAAAGTTTGTCCGACCCAGAGTTAGAAGTCGCGCCTCATGATAAAATGTCTCTTGTCCGACAGCAAATTCGGGAATCGTTGCATAAAGCGTATTTAAGAAACGAAAAAACCTATAATACTAGATGCCGTACGATAAAGTTTGTCCCGGGACAAGAAGTATATCGCAGGAATTTCCAACATATATATATATATATATATATATATATATATATATATATATATATATATATATATATATATATATATATATATATATATATATATATATATATATATATATATATATATATATATATATATATATATATATATATATATATATATATATATATATATATATATATATATATATATATATATATATATATATATATATATATATATATATATATATATATATATATATATATATATATATATATATATATATATATATATATATATATATATATATATATATATATATATATATATATATATATATATATATATATATTTTCGGCCATGCTAGTGGACAGTTTAACATTTTTATTTTATATGAAAAATTCAAGTTTTTGGATTGATTTAAAATAATATTTGTTTAATTTTTTCGTTTCAGATTTTAAAAAAACATGAATATTTTGGTAAATATGGCAAAATTCATAAAGTTGTCATTAATCCAAGCACAGCATATGCAGGAGTTCAGGTATGTCCAAGTATTAACATAAAAATATGCATGAGTGTCATACATTTTCGACAAAAATTTTATATGTCTTCAGGTGCACAAGAAAAATTATCAATCATAGAAAAATATAGAAAAATATGCGCACAACAAATACCAGATAATAATTTTTGGCCAAAGTACTTACATATTATTTTTTGTCCACATAACGATCTAAAGTAAGAAAACTAATGGAAGTCGGCTATAGATATGACTCGTCTAGACGCCTCCTAGGAGCTTTAGGGGCCAAATGTAACTATTTCGTTAAACCACCATGTATTATATCTAACGTGACCAGAAAGTTTTTGTCAAAAGCGGGATAAGAACGGTTGAAAAGCGGGATTCTGAACAACGTGAATTTGTTATTGGAACAAAACGAAGAATCATGTTGAATCAAAGTTATTTCAAGTTGAAACAACGTGAATATAATATTGAAACAACACTAATAATCATGTTGATTATATCAAGCTGAAACAACATGACTTTAATGTAGCTATATTATTAATTATTTAACTTACGTGATGGCTGCCCCAGCCAAGATTTGAACTCGTGCCACTTACATGGCAGTCCGCGCTCTAACCACTGCAGCCACAACAGCTTGAAACTTTACTTTAGCTACACAGTAAATAAATACCCATCGTATGTAAAATGACTTTCATTTTAATTCAACATGATTTAAATGATTATTTAACATAAAAATTATTTGAAATTAAAATTATAGTCATGTCGATTTAAAATGAAGTGTAACGTTTATAACAAAGTTATTTTAAGAATGAAACATTTTAAATCAAACAGATTTAAGGTCAGATTAATGATTTTTCATTTAAAATTAATATGAAACAATGGTAATTTTAAACCAGAAGCAGTACATTTTCGCTGGTAATTCGTTTTTTATCGTCTACATAGCCGACTTATGTAAGAATAAACAACAACAATTCAAACAACTAAGCACAACAGTGAACTGTAGCAATGAACAAAGCAAATAAACACTAACACACTTAAACGATAAATTATTTATTGTAAATTTAATATGATTTCAAATCACAATTGCGTCATATTGTTATTACATTCCTTTTTTGAAACTATTATCATAAAAATCAATCGCATTAAAAACGAAAATGAAGAGACTTTACTTCAGTCACTTCAAGTATTTTATTTAGTATTTTTTCTCTCCTATAAAATTAAACACAGTGTAGTTATGCAATTTTGTATTTCAGCTAATGATATGTTCTTAGGATATTTATTGAGCTCATTGAGGCCTTGAAATTTAAAAAATTCCATTCTTAGATGTTTTTCAAAATGTATCATTTTTATGAAACAAACATTTTATAAATTGCTTTAATCCCAAAGAAAATTTTTTCTTTAACTTATGAAACATGAAGTCGTTAGGGCCCGACAAAAATAAGAAAGTTGTAAGTCAGTGAGTGAACAAATCCAGTAATTTTTTATAAAATTCAGTTTTTAGTCAAAAGAATATTTTTGATCAAAAGCAGTTCTGTTTTTCCACTTAATGTCTTGTAACTTTGTTCTATTTTGTCGGTTCTTAAACATTTTATGTACCTATCATGTATTCGGCACCAAATTAGTTTCAACTTTGGGCTTCGAAACCTATTTCTGCATTTTCGTGTCATTTTAATGTAGAAATATTTAAATTAAAGATATCAATGTTAGTCGAACTCTATTGTTTTTAAGTCGTTCAATTTAATTTCTGCACACTGTGAAAAGTATAACAAGAGCTCTGGTAAGGAGATCGTAGTTAATCTTAAAATATCATGGTGTTCAGTTCGACCCTTATGTCAAGAATTTGTCTTTTATTATTACATGCATTTAAAATTCTTTTCTCAATAAAAATAATTTAATTGAAGAATTAAATTGAATGAACTTAAGCCTAAATAATTAAATATCTTTGGACTAGAAATTTTCAAGTATTGAGTTTTGAAGCAATGTGTAAAAACAAGCCTTTTTTCAATTTTAAGTTTCTTTAACTCAATGAGTTTTTATTCTATCAACACAAGAAAGATAATTTTGCTCAGTCGCAACATATTCGATATTTTTGGGAATAATTAAAAAAACAAAACTATAAATTAAAACTCGAAAAAGTGGGATAAAGCGGGATAACAATTTTAGGCGTAATCGATCTCTTAAAAGCGGGATAATCGCGCCTAAAGCGGGTTATAATACCACGCACGATATAATTTATATCGTTCGTGGTTTAATGAAATTGCTAAATTTGCTCCTAAGAGGTATAGCCGACAACCGTTAGTTTTCTAATTTGAACACTTTCTAAACGTACGTATCGTCCATCTCCATTCCTTAAGGGGGCTCCCGTACATAACAATTTCTCGACTTTGAAGTAGCTATTTACCAAGCAAACCAATATAATTGACAGTTCTTGTAAATATAATTGTGCATATCTAACAATTGTGAATACTCAACTTTTTGACACCCCTCATTTTTGAAAAAAAAAAAGAAAGTTTAAAAATCTACACGCCCTATTGCACCATAGAAGTCCATTTCATAGCACAATTCTGTGGCTTTCGTAAATAAGTGCGTATGTATAAAAAC
The DNA here is from genome assembly GCA_956483635.1 of Panzeria rudis. Lineage (NCBI taxonomy): Eukaryota > Metazoa > Arthropoda > Insecta > Diptera > Tachinidae > Panzeria > Panzeria rudis. The sequence goes on from OY101449.1 coordinate 66,176,281, forward strand.
CAAATTTTCCAGGAGAGCCGAAATACTTTATTTTTTAATACTACGGACTCTGTGTGATTTTTATCAAAAATTTTTTTGGATAGTCATGTAGGTAAAAAGTTTTTGTAAAAATTTCAGGCAAAAATTCCCTAAGGGTAAGATCCTAGAGTATAATTAAAAAAAAATTTCCCAAGGACACTAAAAGTGAGTGTTGGGTACTCCCGTAGTGTAGTGAATAGTGTGCTAGACTATTAGCCGGGGGTCGCAGGTTCGATTCCTGCCAGGACCCTGGGTGTTTCTGCAGAAAAGCCGAAAAAGGCTTAAGCAGTGTGTGTTCGTTTTTAAAACATGAAAAATAAAATAAAAAAGTGTGTTCAGAAAAAAGCTTATGCCGATAAGAGTTGTTTATATCGAATTATTCCAAGCACACAAAATTTTTTACATGAAAAATGCTTGCGCACAAGTCACTATAAGTTTTTGTTAACTGAACAATAACCACAAAATATTTCGAAAATCTGTTCAAAAGTATAACACATGTCGCTATGTGTTTTTTTCAACGGCAATAAATTGCCAGCACGCACTTCTAAGTCGATTTAGTTCATTAGAGTTGAAAAATATTTGAATGAATTAAGAAGTTACGTTGTTTTTAGAAAAATAATTTCGGAATGGGTCCATGTTATTGGCGAAATTTTTGGTCCATGTAAAAGAGCATATAAAATAATGTAATTTGACATCAATAACTCAAAATCGACAAAAATGGACATCCACGCTTATTATTTATCGATGAAACAGCGACGAATGTAAGAATATTTATCCAGCAAATACACAGGTTTCATTTCAAATTGATGGTGATATGCGATAAATAGTGCATTTAGTATCATACAATGCTCTTTATGTTATCAAATATTTAAGAAAAAATAAATAAATTTAAATAATCAAAAAACCCCACTGCGTAAAAAACGAAAAAAAAAATAAAAAAAACAAGTCCAGTGTGCGGAACATAGCTACTTTTACATTCGGGAACCATTATTGTGACGAATTTGATTATTCATGCTTCCTGACTGTAAAAGTCGTTACGTTCGGCACACTGGACTTGCTTTTTATTTTTTCCTTTAAGTTTTTTTGCATTTTTTTTTATTTTTATGCCTCTAATATTCACACAAGTCAACTAGGTTGAGTTGTCAATGTTACAACCCAACTCAACCATTTTTTGTATTATGATTCACAACTAATTTTAGTTGTCTTCGAAATAATGTTCGAAAAAAAGGTTCTTACCTATACTCCCTGTTTTTTAAACCATAGTAGCCATAACAATATTTTTAATATTTTTAGTTTTTATCCAAAGCTATTTAATTAGTTTGGCTTAAGTTCGTTTTTAATTTAATATTTTATTTTTAGTTTTGGCTTTACTATTTTTTCTTGAGATTTATGTTTTATGGATATGGCAACACTATTGGTTGACAAATGGGATAGATTGTCGCCTAAAATCACCATTTTAAAAGTAAGCAAAAGTAGCACAAAAGTTGAAATAAAAACCAAAACACAACTGATAACAAATAGTTTTCTCACTTTGATAAAAGTTTTAATCCATAATAAGAATTTGAAAACTACGACTCAACTATCAATTTAGTTGTGATAATAGGCACCTTATATTTACTTTTGTTATATTTAATTTAAATTGTTATATTTAATTTAATTTGTATTTGTTAGTTTTCGTGCACAGTTTAGTTTTAGATTTTTTGTTTAAAGCTCACTTTTTACGCAGTTGGGTTTTTTGGTTGTTAACCAACTTTAGGGCCATTAGCACAACTTGGGAATAGTTAAAGGCGTGATTTTGTCGGGCGGATAAACAGTCTATCTTTATTACTACTGTAATTTAACTGAAGGTGAGCGATTAGTGAAAGGTAAGTTCATTTAACCTGGTAGGTTAAAGTAAATTTGTAATAATGATAAACTGTTTATCGGTACGACAAAATCCTGCTTTTAACTATTGTCAAGTTGTAATAATGGCCATTAAAATATTAAAGATCCTATATGGTCATTCGAAATGAAAACTGATGAGAGAAGCCTAAAGATTATTTTCAAATACCTCTTAAATGACACCCATTTTAATATACTTCGCCGACTTTTACTTTTTTCCGTTTTCACAAAATGGCCTCTGTTGGCCGTCATATTACATTTTGACTACTGTCATATCTTTAGTGACACTTGCAGGATTAGGTTGACGTAAGTATCATCAAAATCGGCCCAGGCGTTGGGTTTATATAGTGCCTCAAAGGAACACAGATACATGCATACATACATGCATGTCCTGTCGCAATTTGAGTTAGCTTAAAGCTAACTGATGGTTAATCAGACGTGAGTCATAGGTGACTCCAATGCTAACTCATTTACATTGTCAAAGCTATTCAGTTTTTACACGCAATGTCCGCAGTACGAGCCAGTACTCACTCACTCTGCATCAGTATCACCTAACCATGAGCTAACTAATTATGAATTAACTTGTGGGGCATCAAGCATGAGTGCACTGTGAGTTAGCTGTGAACTGGCTTTTTCATGACTAGGTTTAATAATTTAGCTCATAGTACATCAATCATAAGTGCACTGTGAGTTAGTTATGAAATGGCTACCTCATGATTAGGTTTAATAATTTAGCTCGTGGTGCATCAAACATGAGTGCACTTTGAATTAACGTTAGACTAGGTAGCTCATATTATTATAATATTATTAATTGCTTTTACGCCATATCGTGGGCGCATAGTGCCAATACAAAATTATTCAATCATTTCGATTTGAGCTAAGGGTTTCTACCCTATTCCACGATAAATTTCCTGGATGTAAACTAATCTCATCTTTAAGACAACGTCTCCAGATACCTCGCGGTCTACCACGCCTTCTACTTCCTTGAGGTTTCCAGTCAAATGCTTCCCTGCAGATGTCAATAGCTGGTTTGCGTAGGACATGGCCAATCCATTTCCACTTCCTTTGCAGAATTTCATATAGTATAGGTTGTGCATTGCATCTCGCGTACAACTCAGCGTTAGTTGTCAGGCCACCAGATTCGTAGTATATAACGCAGTGATCTATTAATAAATGCTTGTAGTTTGTTATCAATTTCAGTGGAGGTCAGCCAAGTCTCACATCCATACAGATAGGACATTACTTTTAAAAAGCCGCAGCTTTGTCCTAGTACTAATTTGACTAGAACGCCAATTTTTGTATAGACTAGCAAAAGCCATTTTTGCCTTTTTTATTCTATGAGGTATGTCAATTCGTGCACCTCCATCTGGTGAAATCTGACTACCTAGGTAGCAGAATTCATTAATCATTTCGATGTGCTTTGGTCGTTTAAGGTGAAGGGTTGGGAATGAGCAGCATTTATACACATCAACTTAGTCTTGTTTGTATTAATATTTAGACCGTAACGCCCACCGGTTCTGTCGATATCGTTTATTTTAGTTTGTATATCAGAGTATCGATTGGATAACAAAACTAGCTAGCTCATGATTGCTATTAAAACTTTAATTTGACTTTTATTTATGTTATTTTATACTTTTATTTATTTCTTTTTGTACTTTGATTTATTGAATTAATTTATTGATAAAACTATAGTAAACAGATTAAGCATTAGCATTCTCTTTCTTTTGGAGGCAAACTGTTTGAAAATGACGCATTTTAATTAATTTAAATGTGTTTCGTATAGCTTTTTATGGGCTCTTTTTCCCAACATCTCGAACTGCATCTAACAAATAGTTCGAAATAAGCTTGTATAAGTTTAAAATATATGTTTTCATTAATATATGTATCAAGCTGCATAATGTAATATTTAATGTTCGAAATATTTTACAAAATTAAATGAAATTTAAGTTTTAATTCTGCCTTTAATGTTTTAAAATGCATACGTACCCATTAAAGCATCAACATTTTTTTATATATTCTCTTAGGGACAATATTCCGTGAATTCCATTCACATTTGATGCTAGTATCAGGTCTAATGACAAATTTCAGTCAAGGACCTATTGACTTGTCCCTTTAGAAGAGATGTTTTACATTGAATCTAAAATGATTTGTTTCGATTGAAATTAAAACATTTTTTGGTCTTTAGGTACTATATATATATAGGAACAAATTCTTACATAAGGTGCACGATTTTCGCCTTTGATATTGTTGTCCACTTCCTTTACATTTAACTGTGAAAGAATTCGACACTATTTTTTTCCGACAGAAGGTGCAATCGACGAGTAAACTTAATTCGAGTACGCTGATTTCAATGGCGCTTACCGTTTTTCAATGTTAGCTCTTAAAAACGAGATATTTAAGATTTAAAATTTCAGTTTTTGGGCCATTTTCATTCAATTAAAGGCGCAATTCTTAAGATAATTGGACGAAATTCGGTTCATAACTTAGTCATGCACCACAAAAAAAGCTAACTAAAATTTGAAGAAATCGGTCTATGTTCACACCTAGTCTTCATACAAGCATCCGCCAAAATTTCACCTAAATGTCGATAGATCTCATGAAATGTTTTAGATTTAGATCAAATTAAATAGGCAGATAACTAATTTTCGTAGAAATCATATTACCCCAATTCACAATCTTGTGCAAAGGGTCTTGCATCGTTGCATTTGCAAAATGGTATAGTATATGATAATCACCGCTAACAATTGTTAAGTGGTGAGTTTCAATATACTATACTAATTTGCAAATGCTACGATGCAAGGCCATTTGCACAATATTATGAATTGGGCTATTGTGAATTTTTAACGGGATGGTTGCTACACGTCAAACAGCGTATACAAACTACGCACAGTGGTTCAAATTATAAAAAAAGTGGTAATAAGTGTCGAACTTCTAAACTACTAAATGGATTTGCATAAAAATTAAATTGGTTACAGAGAAGAAGTCAGGTTTTCAGAATCATGTCTCTTTATGTTTTTAGCTGCACCAGGAGCGGAGCTACAAAGGTTGAAAGTATGCTACCTCGGGTATAAAAAACATTGTGCGACTTGTAACTTTTGTAAATATAAATCGATTTGTAAAATTTTAGACGCGTTAGATTATGCTAGACAAAATAAAGGAAAAATGTGCTCACATTATTTTTGTATCTTTTATATGTTAAAAGCTATTTCACTTCGAAAGTAAAATTTGAAATTTTTTGTCTTGACTTTTTTCTTGCAATTTTTACTAAGCCTCTGATTTTAACTTGTATTGCAGTATACAATTGCTGATAAAATTCTAAGTAAACTCACCGAACAAAGCTTTGAAATATCTTGAGCCGTTAAGTCATAACAAAGGTCCAAACTCAAAACTTTGAAATTTAACTAAAAACTCGTCGAGTTTTCCAAAAAAGTGCTTTCATAATTTTTTAAAATTGTAAAAACATTTTGTTAAAAATGTTAATTTTATTTTTATACACGGTGAAAGGTCATGCTTTGAGTATGAATTTAGCCAACATTTTTGCTCATTTTGGACATGTACCCTACATTTGGCAGTGGTCGAAATCATAATTTTCAAAATAATTTTTGATTTTAGGTGCCTGTAAAAAACTTTGCACAGGCTGTCAAAAAAGCCATGAACAGGGTTTTATTAGGTATGCAGTTAGAATTGTTCTTGCTTTAAATGAAGACATCCTGACTATGAATGTAATGCTATGGCGAAATTAGTACAAAAACTCAAATTTCAGGAAGAAAATGTTTATATTATAAAAAAAACTAACAAAAAAAATTTTTTTCTGAAATTTCTACTGTTGCCTCTAAATGCATTATTTAACTACGTCTTAAAAAAACTATTTATGCACATTTTTAGTTAGTCTTTTTATTATATAAAAATTTTCTTCCTGAAATTTGAGTTTTTTTACTAATTTTGCCCTAGCACCTACATTTATTGCCAGGATGTGTTCATTTAAAGCAAGAAGAATGACAACTTCCTACCTAACAAAACTCTGTTCATGGATTTTTTAAGCACCCTCTACAAAGTTTTTTACAGGCACCTAAAGTCAAAAATTATTTTGAAAATTTATGGTTTTCTACCACTACTAAATGTAGGGTACAGGTCCAAAATAAACAAAAAAACCCGTTAAGTTCATTCTTAAAGCATGACCTTTCACCGTGTATAGAAATAAAATTAACATTTCCAACAAAATTTTTTACAATTTTAAAAATAATGAAAGCACTTTTTGTGGAAAAATCGACGATTTTTTAGTTAAATTTCAAAGTTTTGCGTTTCGACATTTGTTACTACTTAACGGCTCAAGATACCGGTTTTCGTCCCTTCGATTTGCGTCGTTTCGAAGATGCGTCTTTTTAAAAATTCCGTGATTTCGAAGTTCCGTCGTTTGTGTTTCAGTTTGCGTCGCATGGCTTCGAAGTTGCGTCGCACGTTGGGAAAAACATAGTAAAAACGCTCGCATCGCCTATTTTACTTGATATTGCATTTGTTATAAGCGATAAACTTACAGATTTTGGATATATTTAATATAACTTTTCAGAGAATTGTATGATATAAAAATTTTTTATGCAATATCATTGGACGTTAGTACCCTACACTCGGAAGTCAAGACTTTTAAACAATTGCACCACATGAAAAATTAAGATATATTAAAAAATTTTGCGATTCTCTTGAAAAATAGAAAATAAAGGTACATGTGTATCACCGATTTTTAAAATTTTAGAAATGAAATGACCAAAAAACTCATATGCCATTTTCGTTGTTTGTAAATGTACTATAAGTTTTATTAATTAAAAATTTGGTCACTTGCATCAGAATTTTTCAGAAAGTAGTCTGGGGTATACATTTTTCTTATTTTGTTTACCCTACACTGATATCCTACAGATGGTACGAAAGATATTTTTAATGTTATAGTACTAATATGGGAACCTTGCACAAAGTGTAATAGTTTCTATTACTAATTTTAAAAAAGTAATACTAGCATAGCTATAAATTATATGCGCGTAAATTATTTATTATGGATCAGCTGCTACTAGAAATCTGGTAAAAATATTTGTCAAATTTGACAATCGCGAATTTCTTCTTGCGTACTGGCTTCGACATATATGCCTTGAAATCCTTATTGCAATGCTCATGCGCTTCTTTTGATAGCCTACCATATGAAGGAAGTAAATAACTTTTAGACATATACATATGTATAATATAGGAACTAAACACTGTGGTTTGAATTATCATTAAGTTTTGTGATACAATATAAAGGCAAAATTGCATATTTTATCATGTCAGCACACTTTGTGCATAGTTAGCGACATGTAGAACCATCCATATTTTTCAGTAAGAATCACCGCGGTTTCCTTAGCGAATTAATCAAATGTTTCGGCGTCTATATCCCAGGATATAGTTACACATTTAACTCATTATAAGTGAAAAAAATTTATTTTTTTCTCCTATTTTACTTTTTTGAAGAAGGACATTTTTGAGGTATCCTTGCACTAAATTGAACGCAATTTTGAAGAAGAGCCAAATATATTAAAACTTATGTCTGTACAAAATTTCATTAACTTACAATTATTTTTCTGTCCGTTATGGTATTTTTTTATTTCAGGATATATGGGAAGGACACATATCCTTAAAATTTAAATGGCCAAATTTTACGTGCGATTGTATTTTATCAATTAAAAGATGTGTGCAAAATTTCATTACATTACGATAACTCCTTCTATTTTTGGCCGCTCGTTATGTGAACTAACGACACTGTGCGGCCCAGTTTTGCAAACCACTTAGAATTTTATGTTAGAAGCATAATTTAGAAAAGATTTGACGGTTTAAGTTAGTCTGCTCTATGTATTAGTTCTACGATACTTACTTTATTTAGTAGGTACCAAAAACTCCAAAAGGCATAATAGCACAATAAAACCGAAAAATGCGGAAAAGGCGCAGGACAAAGAGGTACCATTTTTTTGGTTAAGCATTCAGTATTATTACTGTGTAGAGATCTAGTAGATCCACCTGAACCCATGAAAGTTTTTTCCCAATGAAAAGTGAAAAAAATGTTGAAATATCGGTAAAAATAATACATTTTTGAAATGTTAATATCTTCGGAAATATTAACAGTAGAAACAGAATTTTAACTCTGCATAATGGTATGGTTGTGGTTACTATGAATGTTAAAACTCATTGCATTCTGAAGATAAATACCTACTCCAGATTAATTTCAGTACAACAATAAAAAATAGTTTATAAAAAAAATCATTTTCGAGTGCCATGTTTGTGAGGCTGTAGATCAAACGGAGAGGAGTGATTTGACTTCAAAAATACATTTTTCATATAAGTATTCAATATATCTAGATTACAAAAAATCATGAAGAAAAGAAAAGCCCGTAACTTTTGGCTTAGCTCCAATGCGAGGGTTTTACGTGCGTCGTTATTGGCTTCGATTTGCGTGGTTAATTTGAAAATGTTTGTACATACCTAAAACAGAAAAACGGGATTTCCCGTTAAGTCTAATCCAAATATGTACATATGTATGTATGTGAAGTTTGTCTGCTGGTGACAAGTTGAAGATCGTTAGTAGTTTCAAATTACATATGCTGAAGTGAAGTTCAAACTAAGTATTTTGCAACAATGAGTAAAAAAAGAAAGCAAATAAGGTTAGAACAAAAACAGGATATATTGAAAAAATTTTTTTTGTTAAATTGTATTTTTTATTGAAAAATCTATTTTTTCAGCTAAAATTAAATCGGAACGAATTAGATGCAAATCAATACAAATGTATGGAAAATCATTCCTCGGATTGCGTTGCGTTTCTCTGGTCCCAATTAGCGACGCAAACCGGGGTATTGGTGTATTTCAAAGCTTTGTTCGGTGAGTTTACTTAGAAATTCATCAGCAATTTAATAAAGTAATGCAAGTTAAAATCAGAGTCTTAGTAAAAAAAATATTCTATAAAAGTTACAAAACTAATTGTAAAGTAATTTTTTTTGTTTAGTCTAGCAAAATCCAACGCGCCTAAAATTTTACAAATCGGTGAATATTTACGAAAGTTACAAGCCGCACAATGTTTTTCACACCAGAGGTAGCCAACTTTCAACCCTTTTAGATCCTTTGGTGGAGCTAAAAACTTAGAGACACACGATTCTGAAAGCCTGACTCCTCCTGTGGTACCAGGTAAATCCATTTAGTAGTTTAGAAGTTTCATACTTATTACCACATTTTTTCTAATTTACACCACTGTGCGTAGTTTATATAGCGACCATACCAATAAACCGATCACGTTCAAACTTCATAATATGATTTCTACGAAAATATGTTATCTACATGTCAGGGTTGGCTGCCCTGGGTAACCCAAAAAAACCCACCCGGGTTTTTATGGGTATTTTGTTTAAAAAAACCCAAGCTGGGTTTTTTATATTATATCAATTGAAACAAAGATGCAATAGTTTTGAAGTTTCATTTACGGAAAAATAAAGTCATTATAAAATTCATATAAACGAATAACCAACCCTAGTACATACACATGTATTATATGCCCATTTGTGTGTATGTACATTTAACCCTAGTGAGTTTTTCAGTACTTATTAATTTAAAAAAAGATAGTATATTATATCAAGTTTTCTACGCTGAACTTGCCATTAAAGTTCACGTTAACATTTAATCGCACATTGCAAAAATGGCCGTAAGAGAGCTAATGCTTTTTATAATCTAAGACGATTTCAAAGGTTACTCCATATTAATTAAACCATAACTAGCTGGGCAATTCATTACTCAGGTGAAATAATCGCAAACGTTTGTAGGTAAACATTATTCATTTTTATCTTTTAATATTTTCAACCATCGTTTTTTTTTTAAGAAGTGTTTATTTTTCCTTAAATAAAGATTGTGGAAAGTGTTCTGCATCTTTAATTTTAAATGCCAAACAGGGTGCTATAAATGGGGTGCTTTTGACTTACGCATTCTTCTATATTTTCGCTTTCTTTAGTAATTACTTTGCCCATATATTTGGAATGCACGCTTTTTAACAAAATCCTGTTTTGACAGCAGTATAGCATTGTTCAACAAATTACAATCTAGGCACCCTAAATAGGCCAAAAAACTAATTTGTACCATAAAAATTTTAGTTTTTTAACGGCTAGGCTATACTTTTATTGCATTTTTTACTTTCTTTGTTATTCGTCCACTTCTTATGTTGCTGATTTTAGTATTTACTATTTTTTTATTATTTGTTGTAGTGAAAAATGTGGAGTCGCTGTAAGTTATGCTGAAAAAAGTGAATAAAATATGTAATTCTGTTGATTTTCTAAAGTTTTTAAGCTAATAAGGCCTATGTTTCCAAGTAATTAACAATATAATTAATTACAAATTTTCCCGACGTTTCGTCGATTATTTGTCGACTTCTTCAGGGGTATGTCTGTTTTTTATTTTCAAAATATAAAAATAATATAAAATAATTGTTTACTTTTTATGTACATATTTAAAACTAAGAAATGTTTTAACTTACAACATTTAATGTTAAATTACATTTAAAATAAAATAAAAACAAAAACGTTTATAACACATTAAACTATGTAACACTGTTTATTTAATCGCAACTTTGTAGCTAGCGTTGATATTGTCTGTATCTTCTTTGAGATTCATAGTTTTATTTATTTATTTTTTTTTTTGATGTGTAAACTTTCTTTGGTATATCTCTTTCTCATAATTTTTTTTTATCTAGCATTTTGGCTTTTTCAAAATCCTAAAACACTTAATATCCAGAGACTACAACATCAAGAACTCTAGAATTAAAAGAGAATTTACAAAATTTAAAAATTGGGGAGAAAGATATATTAGTCTCATTTGACGCAGTTTCTTTATTTACTAATATCCCGATTCATAATGCCATAAAAAACATTATGAAGAAATGGCACATTATAAAAAATCATACAACTGTCAGTAATTAAAAATTTTTAGAAATTCGACGTTTTTGTCTAAATGACGACAAGTACTTTGTTTATAATGACAAAGTTTATAATCAGATATTCGGCATGTCAATGGGAAATCCGTTGTCACCAACCATAGCCGATATAGTACTTGACAATTTATTGAACGACACAATATCAGAACTGTAAGATAAAAATATAACCATCAAATACATTGCAAAGTATGATGATATTTTGGCCGCAATTCACTATGACGATCGGGATGAAATCCTCAAAACACTAAACTGCCAACACACTAAGCTAAAATTCACGAGGGAAATAGAAAATGAGGGTACCATTACTTACTTGGATACGAAACTTATTAGGCACGCGGGAAAAATCAATTTTGATTGGCATTCAAAAGAAACAGCGTCCGGCAGGATTATGAATTTCAACACAACACAACCAAAATCCCAAATTATAAATACATCCAAAAATTTAATAGAAAGAGTCTTAAGGTTCAGCGACCCCCAATTAAAAAAAAGCAAATATTCAAAAAATTTATAATATACTCATTAGTAACAGTTTTCCGAAAAATATGATTACCACCCTAATTCAAACTACAAAAAATCGATTACAAGAAAGGGAAAAAAACATCAGCACTGCTAACAACAAAAATCGAATTTTCTATAGTGTAAAATACATTCCTGGATTCACAGACAACAGAAACATAAAAAATGTGATAAGCAACAACAACATTACTTTTGGTTACAAGCCTAACCACACACTAAACTCAATATTCAGTAACATTAAAGTGCCAATACAAAAACAACAGCAAAGCAATGTTGTTTACGAAATAGTATGCAAGGGTAACGATAAACAAAATGCGACCGAATATATCGAGCCATAACCACCAAAAAAGCTCAAGCGACATGTTTTTTGAAATTCGTTTTTGGACGAAAATCGATTATTTACGATAAATCGGACTATGTATCAAAGTTTCAAAGTTGTGCCATGTACCGTTACGGAAATACAGCAAAAGAAATTTTATCTTAAGTGCATTTTCCCTTTAAATTTTTAATTTGCTTACATTTTTTGTAACTGCGATGTGTCGCTTAAGCTAAAATTCTCTTTTGCAAGTAGAGCAAAACTAGCGTCAAAAACTACAAGGATATCAATGAAACGGTTAAAGAACAGCTTGATAAGGATAAAAATGCCTAGTTTTAAAATAATTTGTTTAAACTAATTGATTCTTCGTGGCATCAAAAATATCTTAAAATATCTTAACCCCTACAAACATGCGTTGTCTTATAGGAAATTTATTAAAACTATTAACATTACATAAAACAGTCCACTACAATCCTATATAGCCAATATGAGGGCTCTACTTCGATTTAAACCAAGGATAACTAAAAAAAACTTCTACTGTAAAATTTACTTTATGGCGCATAAGCTTTTTTGGCGGTTATGGCACGATATATAGGAACAACAAAGAGAAATTTAGCAACAAGAATGTCTGAGCACAAAATGGATATCAGCAAAAGAAAAGAGACAACAGCACTTGCACAACACATACTCGAAACAGGATACACAGCTGATTTTGAAAAAGTCAAACTACTAGATAAAGAAAAAATGATGAGAAAGAGATATACCAAAGAAAGTTTACACATCCAAAAGAAAAAAAATAAAACTATGAATCTCAAAGAAGATACAGACAATATCAACGCTAGCTACAGAGTTGCGAATAAATAAACAGTGCTACATAGTTTAAAGTGTTTTAAACGTTTTTGTTTTATTTTAAATGTAATTTAACATTAAATTTTGTAAGTTAAAACATTTCTTAGTTTTAAATATGTACATAAAAACTAAACAATTATTTTATATTATCTTTATATTTTGAAAATAAAAAACAGACATACCCCTGAAGAAGTCGACAAATAATCGACGAATCGTCGGGAAAATTTTTAATTATATTGTTTAATTACTTGGAAACATAGGCCTTGTTAGCTTAAAAAGTTTAGAAAATCAACAGAGTTACTTAAAAATTATTGGCCAATTATCTAACAAAAATCTTATGCAAAATATGTAATTGTTTCCTATATTTTTCAAAACTAGTGCGGAAAAAATAATTTTTTTTTGCAAAAAATGTTGATAAAACATAATATAACACAACAGAGATGTATGCAATTGCAATTACCATTAAAAAAAAAAATTTTAGCAGTAAAGAGCCAAATGTTTTAAGGTAAAAAGTGGTCTGTGTGAGCTATTAGAGTGGGTGGGGTAGTCACGTTAAATTGTATTGAGATATTCACAAAACTTTTTCAGCTTTACCGTAATTACAAGTTTGCCGAATATTGTTAGTACAAAATTACGAGTCCCACTAAGTTATTCTGAAAAAAGTGAAAACAAATTTTTTCTTAATTGTTTAAACAAAAAGTTCACGAAAAAATTTTTTTGGCATAAAATGGTAAAAAAATCTGTTGCGAACTCTTAGCTACATTATTGCCATTAAGCGGTACCATTAATTTTGAATTAGCTGTTGCCCAAATACTGATGACACCGTTTTTTGAGGTCCCACTGATTTTCAGGAACTTTGAAGGTCCATGAAAAAAAATTGGTCACCAAATTCGCTAAACTGAGTATAGGGTTTCACTACCCCGTGGTAGTAAAGTAGAAAACTGTACTGTCAAGTTCTGGTGTTTTTCCAAAAGTCTTCATTTGGCGCATAGTTCTTTTAATGATTTTCTTGATAAATCTATACCGAAAAGGACTAATTTGACAACCTTGCTTAGGTCATTAAAAAAACCAATTAAACCCAATAAAGCCGGGCTGGGTTTTATTTAAAAAACGCGGGTTTTTTCCAACCCTGCTACATGTTTAATTTGAGCTAAATCTAAAACAATTCATGAGCTCTATCGACATTTAGTTGAAATCTTGGCGGATGCTTGTATGAAGACTAGGTATAAATATGGACCGATTTCATCAACTTTTAATTAGGAATATATGTAGTGCATGACTAACTTATGAACCGATTTTCGTCCAATTAGCTTAAGAATTACGCCTTTTATCCAATGAAAATTGTTCAAAAACTGAAATTTTAAATCTTACATATCTCTTTTGTAAGAGCTAACATTGAAAATGGTGAACGCCACTGAAATCAGCGTACTGGAATTAAGTTTATCCGTCGGGTGCCCCGCCTGTCGGTTTTTTCGACAAGCACAGTGTTATCAATAGTTTGAATTGGAAAAATTTATTCAAACTAATGTTTTATCTTTCCTTTAATGATATGTTCTCCGTTAGCACTTTTTAAGTGGCCAAATCTTCCATTATAATTGAGTTTCGCTGAACGTGGTGACTGTATGTGAAAATAGTTTGGAAAATCCAAAAGTGCACGCCTCATAATCTCATTTAGACCGTGAAATCAAATAGGCTTCTATCTTTGTCGAAATGTCTGAGAGACCAACTCTGAAAAATTTCCTGGGGAAATTATGAAGAAATTTTTGACATGTTTGACAAAATATCAATAAATTTTAGAATTTTTCTGATATTTTTCACGTCCTGTCGTCTTAGCAAAAACTACTGCTTCGGCATAAGCAGGTGTGTAAACGAGAGTTTTGTTGGTGTAGCTTACAAACCTGCTTACGTATTGCATGATATTTGTTCGCGATGTCCCACTTAGCAGCATTTATTGGACTCATATTTCAGCACATTCGGTATATAATAAAATCATCTTGTTGTTTTAAGATTGTGTTAAAACTTTGAAATGGGGCTGAAAATTGCTAAATTTTGTCAAAAATAGAGCATAATTGTTGGACGTTTTTCTCAAAATTTTTTCAAAAATATAATTTTTTATCTTTTCAATATTTCATACGAACAGAATTTAAAATAGCTGCAATTGAAATTTTAAATTCATTAAGGCATTCACGATGTATCGTTGGACGAATATAGTGAATTTTTCAACGAAATTCTAAATTAATCGCATTAAAAAAACGCCCATCGAGTTTATCAAATTTTTTTACATATTCTATTAGATACAGTTGATATAATATATCTCGCTCTTATTGCGGTCATGAGAGCAGATTTTCTAAAATTAGTAAAATTTTCAGAAGCATTTTTTACCTGCATGAAAATAGTACCGAACTTAATTTCTTAATTTGTATTTCTTTACTAATTATTAATAACATTAATTTACTAGGATATTTAAATTAAACTCTAGGCCTTTTTATGAAGGTTGGCAACCGTAACGAATAACGGAGCGGTAGCGGTATTGGTATTAAAATTATTTTTATTTCGGTATCGGTAGCGGTATTTGAGTTATATCGGTATATACCGCTACCGAAACTCCACTACCGGTATAGTACCGGTATTACTATTTAGTATATGCAATCAAACAAAATGCTTAAGAACTAATAAGATACTTTAAAATCGGATCGTTTCGAATTGATTTAAACACTTCAACAGCAAATTTGCAGTTTTGAGATATTTTGGGACTTACTGTAATTATATTTAAGCCACTCTTGGATTATATCGTTATATATGAACGTTTCGTGTCGACGTGAAGACAAACCTGCTACAACTTACATGTTTAGTAAATCGCGGTTTCACTAATGGCCAACACACCGACGTTATTTACACAGACTTCAGCAAAGCATTCGACAAAGTAAATCACGTTTTATTAATAAAAATTTTAAGCTTTAAAGCTTCAGTTATTGGGGTTCACCAATTGCTGCACGAATTGGATTAATTCATATCTAACTGGCAGAAACCAAAGGGTATGTTTGAATAATACTGGAGTTTTAATAAATCTGGAGTTCCTCAAGGCAGCCATTTAGGTCCGATTTTGTTCACGCTTTTTATAAATGATCTACCAAATGTTATCAGATCTTCCAATGTTCTTATGTATACAGATGATGTCAAAATTTTTCGTAGCGGGAATAACTATGGGGTAGCAGGACTTAGACAGTTTCTTTGTTTGGTGTACCATAAACTTAATGAACCTTAATTTAAATAAATGTAAGCACATGCATGTTTCGCGTAAACATGTTGCTATCAGCCCCTTCTGCTTAAATGACTGTCAGTTGGAGCAGGTTGAATCACTTATTGATTTGGGTATTCTATTGGATGTGAAACTAAATGTTATTCAGCATATTACTATGGCATCTAATGAAGCGCGGTGTTTTTGCTTTCATAAAACGTTGGGACAAAGAATTCATCGACCCATTTATCGCCAAACGTCTATACACATCATTAGTAAGACCAATTTTAGAGTATGGCCCAATCATTTGGGATCCTCTATACAATATACATAGCAACAAAATTGAGTCCGTTCAAAAACAGTTTTTACTATTCTGCTTACGTAATTTTTATCGGAACAGCTTTACAGATTTACCGTAATATAAAACCAGACTTGCGTTAATTGGATTACCCAGTCTGGAAAGCCGAAGAACAATGCTTAATGTAACGTTTTTAATCAAATTGATTAATGGTGATGTTTGCTCAAGTTTCCTGCTATCCAACTTACCTTTCAATGTTCCTACACGTCCAACGCGTTATTTTAGTCCATTGTACGTACAATTTTATCGTCAAAATTACGCTAATGATGATCCTTTCAGAAGAATATGTTGCGATTTTAATAATCTTAATAGTTTAATAGATTTTTCTACTAGTGTTAATACTATTAAGAATAATAAATATTGTACTTAAATACTTAATTGTCTTCACATTATTCTACATTGTTATATTTTTATGAGTCTGCAAGGATGTATTCCATAGACTTTAAGAAATTAAATAAATAAAAAATAAAAAATAAATTTTATTTGCATGAAACAAACATTTTTTAAAAAAAGTATTTTACAAATTTTTAAAAAACTGATTACATATGTATGTTCATTGTTAAAAACTAGAACTAATTTACTAAACATTACCACTTTTTTAAATTATTTTATTATTAATTTTAAGTGCTTTCCCAAAGCCTTGAAAGGTTTTCCATACCAAATAACATACAAATAATGTGTTTTTCTGAAAAATCCTATAACTCAGCCGCTTTGTATGCTATTACATTGTACTTGGTCTCGATTTTATTGAAATAAAAAATTTTCAAAAGTGCTAATGGCGACGGAAGTGTAACTTTTACTGGTAAGTTGGTAGGGGTCACTGAATTTGATTTTTACCCAAAATTCTTCTTATTTTGCTGTTATCTCCGAAATAATCAACTGTACAAAAAAAATTAAATGAAAAGCCTACAGTACACGGAATGTAAAAATCCACATGCGCATGTGGCTCTGACGTAATTTTGACGTCATCATGAAGCTACATTTGCTACATGCCGTGTACTTCCACTTTTTGGGACACTCACATGAAGTAAAGATTCGTATGTGTACCACATGTAGCTATCAATACGCATACGCCCATGTGTATTTTTCACATGCCGTGTACTACCTTGCTACATGTGAATTGTGACACGTGCAATATATTTTACATGCGCATGTAGCTGTCACAAATATGTAACATCAAGAATTTTTGTCAGAACATGTTCTAACCGTATGTACCCATTGAAAGCGTTGCCAGTTGGGTGTTTCCTAGCAAA
Source organism: Panzeria rudis (assembly GCA_956483635.1). NCBI lineage: Eukaryota > Metazoa > Arthropoda > Insecta > Diptera > Tachinidae > Panzeria > Panzeria rudis. Next base: position 66,193,690 of record OY101449.1, read on the forward strand.
TTTTGTAGTAATTTTTCGTTTGGTTGGTTTGTGTATATGTTTATGCATATTTATTATTAGAAGTTTCAATGCAGTTAGTAAAAACTCACGAATTAAATATGTAAAGAGGTTTTTATAAAATTAATTATTAGTATTAAACCGCGGCGTTTCTGCTTTTTATATCAAATTTGAATTTTTAAAAAATTGAGAACTTTCGAATTTAATATAAAAATGATATTTTAAAAAAAACTTAAACACGCTTTAATATCAAACGGAACTAAAAAATAGAAAATAGTTTTTAAGTATGAAGTGTTTCAGTAATCCCAATAATCAATTATGACTAATTAATTTTTAATAAGATTAAAATAAAAATTAAGTTATGTATTAACAAAATAATTCACTTATAGTAAAAAATCGTGGGGCGCTTTATGTTAAATGTTACAGTATATAGAAAATTGCCCCCACCCTTTTTTCCTATAAGTGATCTATTTTGTTAATACATAACTTAATTTTTATTTTAATCTTACTCGTATTAAAAATTAATTAGTCATAATTAATTATTGGGATTTCTGGAACAAATTATTTTCTATTCTTTAGTTCCGTTTTTTATTAAAGCGTGTTTTTAAGATTTTTTAAACTATAATTCATTTTCTTAATTTAATCTTAATTATCGATTTTTATCATATCTTATGTTTGTTATACTATAGTTTATTTAAATACGGGCTGCTGTCAAGCTTGGTTTACCTGCCTGTTAAATAGAATACTCTATTTTTCACAAGTCACTTTTATGTGGTTTTTACAGAGAAATAAACGCGTTTTACTAAAGCCTATACAACAAAATGATTTTGTGTTGCATTAGCATTATATAGCATTATTCAATTGAATTAAGGTGAAGGTACATAGCATGCGTTAAATAAATAAATTGTGTGTAACTTGCCATTCTTAAAGCGTTAAAAGTTTGAAAAGTAAGAAAAGCGTTGCCGCGTAACGCGTGGTATGTACCTCAACCTTTATACTTATCTTCATGATGCTGTAATAAATATGATAATTTTTATTTTTTATAAACATAAGAAAAATGAATTTTCCACAAAGAACAAATAATGTTTATCATTGCGGTCTGAATAAATCCGCAACATTTGAGTATATAACTAATTAAGCTTTTTTAGATTTACTTTTCTACAAAATTAAATAGTTCGTTCGCAACCCACGATAAAATCGGTAGAGCAGACTTCTCAAATATCTCAAATTAAAAAAAATCTAGAAAACTATTTACTCATAGAATTTTAAATTTCGTTTGGTGTCGCAGTAGGCAATCATAACAGATCAAAAAATATAGTGGTACTATTTGGTATTTCTTTTCTTGTATAGTGTAATTATTGATTATTTTGCATGAGAAGTACCCCTACCCCCGCACCGACCCCACCAGTATTTTACTTATCTTCGTATATTGTCTTCAAATTAGCTCGTAGCAAGTTTTAAAACTCTTACTAACATAGCTTTCAAGATAGCAAGTAATTACTAATTCTTTTGTGTGGGGAATATCCCTTTCCTCGTAGCTTCTCCGCCAGTTTTTTTACCTACGATAGTGTCTTGTCTGCAAATTAATCCATATCCAATTTAAAGGCTTTTACTATCTTAGCTTTCCAGATTTAACGAAGTCGCTATTTACTTTGTATGGGGAGTGCCCTTTCTTCGCAACTACCTCGCCGTGTCTTGTTTTCAGATTAAGTCATACCAAATTTTAAGACTCTTGCTATTATAGCTTTCAAGATATAAGATTATAATTAATTACTTTGTATGGGGAGTGCTCCTTCCCCCGGTCCTATTCTAACAATATTTTGACATACTTCATATCTTGCTCTCGAAATAGTCCATACCAAATTTGAATACTCTGACTGCTATAGCTTTCAAGATATAATGTATTTCGTTCGTATGGGCGTGGCACAGCCCACTTTTATATCCATTAAATTATATTGTCATCGAAATCTAATGCACCACAGGCTTCTATCTCGAGAACCGTCAGCCTTGTCCAAAAACATTAATTTAAAAAAACTTTTCCAATTAGTACCGTTCCCGAGAAAATTTTAAAAGGGTATATTTAACAAATGTACGTTGTCCATATCTTCAGCACGCAATTCATACATTAATATTGCACAATACCTTTTCGTATTGCGCTTTTTTAACCAATTTCTCGTCCATTTCCTACACATCCGCTTAGTTTTTTCGCATTTGTGATGTTCGTCGTTCCCTTCTTCATTTAAAATATCCGTGGCCAAAATAGCAATAGCAGCCCACTTTCTCTTCGACATTTCAATAAGTTTTTAATAAAACAGAAAAATTATTGTTTACAACTCGAATAGAAGAATACAAATGCCGTGTACTAGAAATCCTCATAAACATACGGCTTTCGCACATGCTAATATGTAAACCGCGTCCATCTGCTGCATGCCGTATACTAGTAACATACATGTAACTATTCAGATGTTTACACATGTTTTGCTTCTGCAAATGTGTCCGCTTCGGCCACATATGTTGCATTTGAATTTTAGGACAAAAATACATGCCGTGTACTATCAAAATTTTACAGCATGTAGCCACTACTACTTGTATAAAAAAATGCAACCAATATGCCGAAAATTCTCGTGACGTCAGACCCACATACGCATGTGGTTTTTTACATTCCGTGTACTGTAGGCTAAAGATTTTTTGGAAATGTTATTTCCACAAAAATGTTATTTAAACTAAATTGCTTATATTAGTATTTCTTGAGATATCAGACTTTAACTTATAAGTAGGGCTGTACAATTTAGCCGGCCAAGCCGGTTAAAAAGGTTAGCTAAGAAAATTAGCCGGTTAACCGGCCAGCTTATGTCATTTAGCCGGCTTAGACGGCTTAATCGGCTTATCCGGCTTAACCGGCTCAGCTAGCTTAGCCGGCTTAGCTAATTTAGCCGGCTTAGCTGTTTTAGCCGGCTTAGCTGTTTTAGCCGGCTTAGCTGGCTTAATCAGCTAAACAGCTAATTTTGTTTCTGTTGTTTGACGATTTATAATAAATAATATAACATAACATGACCGTCCGAAGTTGGCCGACCGAATGTGATTCGCCGTATACGATTGGCAGGTGACCAGCCGAAGATGACAGACCGAAGCTGACAGGCCTAAGTAGGCCTTGTGAAGCCGACAGGTGGTAGGCTGAAGGCGATAGGAGCTTCGTTCTTACCCGGTGCCGTATAACACAGTACGTTCTTAGAGTTCCGTACACCAAAAGTGTCAAGGAACCCTATTGTTTTCCTTACGCTGTCCGTCTGTCTGTCACTAGCTGTTTTATCGAGAACTATAAGAGCTACGGACCTGAAATTTTCACAGAATATGTAAAACTTTTGCCGCTAGAACAACAAACAAAAATCGCTAAAACCTAAAAAATCACCAAAACCAAAACAAAAATCGACAACAAAAAAACTAAAATAACGAAAAAGTCGTCAAAATGAAAAAAAAACCCCAAAACTTAAAAATATCGTCAAAAAACCAAAAATAATCCCCAAAAAACGTTAAAACTGAACAAAATCGCTAAAACACGAAGAATTCGCCAAAAAAACAAAAAAGCTCCAAAACTGAAAAATATCGGTAAATGCAAAAAAAGACAAAACAAAAAAAAACGCCAAAACTGAAAAAATCGCCTAAACTAAGAAAATCGCCAAAAAATCGCCAGAATATGAAAAACTTTGGCTGCAACAACAAACAAAAATCGATAAAACCGAAAACTAAAAAATCGCAAAAAAACGAAAAAGTGGTCAAACCAAAAGAAACCGCCAAAACTTAAAAATATTGCTTAAACTAAAAATATCGCCAAAAAACGAAAAAAACGTTAAAACTTAAAAAAATTCCAAAAAATCGCCAAAACAAAAAAAAAACGCTAAACTGAATAAACTAAGAAAATGGCAACACTGAAAAATCCGCCGAAACTAAAAAATCGACAAAACAGAAAAGCTCCAAAACTAAAAAAATCGCCAAAAGGTGAAAAAAGCTCCAAAACTGAAAATATCGCCAACAGTAACAAAAATCGCGAAAACGGAAAAAACCGTCAAAACTGAAAGAGATCGGCTCAAATAAAAAAACGCCTAAACTGAAAAAAATCGACAAAAACCGAAAAAATCTCCAAAACCGAAATAAATCATCAAAACAAAAAAAAAAGCGCCTAAAATGCAAAAAATCGCAAAAAAAATTAAAAAATCGCCATAACCGAAAAAATCGCAAAAAACCAAAAAACCAAAAAAAAAATCGTTAAAACTGAAAAAATCGTTAAAACCGAAAAAATCGCCAAAACTAAAAAAATCGCTTAAAATAAAAAAAAATTAAAAAATCGATATCTTTTAGTTTTAAAGATTTTGTTCTCTTTTGACGATTTTTTTTCAGTTTTGGCGATTTTTTCAGTTTTGGACGATTTTTCAGTTTTAACGATTTTTTTTTCAGTTTTGCCTATTTTTTTAGTTTTTTGCGATTTTTTCGGTTTTTTGGCTTTTTTACGATTTTTTGCGTTTTCGCGATTTTTGTCACTGTTGGCGACTGTTTTCAGTTTTGGAGCTTTTTCAGTTTTGGCAATTTTTTCTGTCTTGGAGATTTTTTTTTCAGTTTTATCGTTTTTCTGCGATTTTCGTTTTTTGACGAATTTTTAGTTTAAGCGATTTTTTTTAAGTTTTGGCGGTTTTTCGTTTTGATAACTTTTTCATTATTTTAGCGTTTTTTTGACCATTTTTTAGTTTTCGTGATTTTTTAGGTTTTAGCGATTTTTTTAGGTTTTAGCGATTTTTGCTTGTTGTTCTAGCGGCAAAAGTTTTACATATTCTGTGAAAACAGCCAGTGACAGACGGACATCGTAACGAAAACAATGGGGTTCCTTGACACTTTTGGTGTACGGAACTCTTAAAACGTACGGTGCTATACGGCACCAGGTAAGAACGAAGCTCCTATCACCTTAAGCCTACCACCCGCCGCCTTCACAAGGCCTACTTAGGCCTGTCGGCTTCGGTCTGTCAACTTCGGTCGGTCATGTTTTGACGGTCATATGTTATGTTATGTTATATAAATCGTCAAACAACAGAAACAAAATTAGCTGATTTAGCTGATTAAACCAGCTAAACCAGCTGAGCCGGCTAAAACAGCTAAGCTGATTATTCCAGCTAAGCTGGTTAAGCCGGCTAAATCAGCTAAGCCGGCTAAATCAGCTAAGCCGGCTAAATCAGCTAAGCCGGCTAAATCAGCTAATTCGGCTAAGCCGGCTAAATTCTACAGCCCTACTTATAATTATTATAAAGCTGTTACAGTTCATCGAATCAAAAATATAAAAAAAAACATTTTTAAGTCTAATATTTAAGAAGTATGGGTGAGTTCCAAAACATCAAAATGCATTGTAGTGATGCGCCTTTACTTTGTTTACAAAAAAAAGCAACTACGAATTTGCAGCACTACAATGTATTTTTATGTTTTGGTACTCAACCTATTAATATGAATAATTTGACCTATATACAGGGTGTCCCATTAATCAACGTCAAGCCGAAAGCGGATGATAGGGCAAGTAGTGACTGCTCCAAAAAAATTTAGAAAACAATCTATGTCACTTATTTTAAAAGGTGTTGCCAGTTAAAAAAAATCGCACTGTAATGATCTTGCTATGGCTGTGACTACAAATCTTCACTTTTCTTATTTTTTTTTCTGCTATATCATTGTCAGATATCCTTCTGTAAATGGCAGTTAAAAATTCATACTGCAGTGGCCTGATTTTCAAAGAAAATCTTACATTTTGCCAAACGACGTACTTAAATTTATTACTACTCCCAACTTTAACCGGCCGTGTTGAAAAAAAATGTACTACTGATTTCGACGGCCGCTACGCTCGTCATCATCAGCGTTCTTGTTCGCTTTTACCACTTATGAAGGTGGATGCTTTTTTCAATGAAACTCATCAAAAGCGAAAAACAATAAGTGTGGTAGTGTTGGATTAAATCAGATAGGTGAAATTTCAAAGCTGACTAAATTTAGTTGAAATAAAAATGCAAGAATTCCAGCACTCCACTCTTAATAAAAATAATTTGAATTTACATTAATTCAATTATTGAACTAGAAAGCCGAAATAATAAAAAATTTTTCAGAAGATTTGTAGTTACAGCAATAGAAAGATCATCATTACAGGGTAATTTTTTTTAAACTGGTAACACCTTTTAAAAGAAGTGACATAGAATTTTTTCTAACTTTTTTTGGAGCAGTCACTAGTTGCCCTATCATCCGCTTTCGGCTTGACGTTGATTAATGGGACAACGTGTATATATATATATATATATATATATATATATATATATATATATATATATATATATATATATATATATATATATATATATATATATATATATATATATATATATATATATATATATATATATATATATATATATATATATATATATATATATATATATATATATATATATATATATATATATATATATATATATATATATATATATATATATATATATATATATATATATATATATATATATATATATATATATATATATATATATATATATATATATATATATATATATATATATATATATATATATATATATATATATATATATATATATATATATATATATATATATATATATATATATATATATATATATATATATATATATATATATATATATATATATATATATATATATATATATATATATATATATATATATATATATATATATATATATATATATATATATATATATATATATATATATATATATATATATATATATATATATATATATATATATATATATATATATATATATATATATATATATATATATATATATATATATATATATATATATATATATATATATATATATATATATATATATATATATATATATATATATATATATATATATATATATATATATATATATATATATATATATATATATATATATATATATATATATATATATATATATATATATATATATATATATATATATATATATATATATATATATATATATATATATATATATATATATATATATATATATATATATATATATATATATATATATATATATATATATATATATATATATATATATATATATATATATATATATATATATATATATATATATATATATATATATATATATATATATATATATATATATATATATATATATATATATATATATATATATATATATATATATATATATATATATATATATATATATATATATATATATATATATATATATATATATATATATATATATATATATATATATATATATATATATATATATATATATATATATATATATATATATATATATATATATATATATATATATATATATATATATATATATATATATATATATATATATATATATATATATATATATATATATATATATATATATATATATATATATATATATATATATATATATATATATATATATATATATATATATATATATATATATATATATATATATATATATATATATATATATATATATATATATAAAAACTTTCTAGAATTGCATTTTTGTTTTGTATTACAATATCAGGACAATATAATTTATTTGCATCGTTTTAGCCAAACCAAACTATTTTATATTATTTACATGAACAGAGTTTTTGTCAAACGCTGTTTGATATGTTTATAAAATTATGTTCAATTTTACAAGATCTAGTATACTAATATAATAATTAAGAAAATATATTGTTTATGATGAGGTTAGTAGCTACCTTTTATAAAATACAAACTTATGCTCGAGCTAAATCATTTTGATGTGCAAACATCTATACGCTAGGGGGTAAAAATCTTTTTCACAATACAATCACAAATTTTGGGTAAGATTAATCTTAGATGAGTAAGATTGTAATAACGCGGTGTGAGCTGTGTATGAGTGTATTAGTGTAATCATACGGACAACAAGAAGTACAGAGAAACTTAACAGCTGCATAGAAATACACTAACACTGGCAAAGGTAGTCTCAAGGTCAAACTCTTACAGTAAGGTCGTAAGTTTGTTTGGTGCTGTGTTGCCGTGTTTTTGAATTGAGTGAGTATTGCGGCGTGGCCGTTTTTGATTTTTGCCCGGAACTTTTGGGATTTAGGGGATTTTGTGTCCAGTTTTTCGGGATTCAGACCCGGTTCGTCTCGGTTTTTGTACCCGGGTTTTTTTTTGAAAAAAAAAACCGGTTTTTCGGTTTTACCGAATTTGTTGCTAAACTTGGTGCGATATTTGGCTGACGGTTTATTGACTGCGTTTGTCTTTGACTGTTGGTTATCTTGCTGTTTAACTGCGGTAACTATTTTGTACGGGTATATTAATTTTTTTTTTACTTTTGATGTGTAAACATCTATACGCTAGGGGGTAAAAATCTTTTTCACAATACAATCACAAATTTTTTGTAAGATTAATCTTACTTGAGTAAGATTTCTTTTACAATTGTAATAACGCGGGTGAGCTGTGTATGAGTGTATTAGTGTAATCATACGGACAACAAGAAGTACAGAGAAACTTAACAGCTGCATAGAAATACACTAACACTGGCAAAGGGAGTCTCAAGGTCAAACTCCTGCAGTAAGGTCGTACGTTTGTTGGTTGGTGCTGTGTTGCCGTGTTTTTGAATTGAGTGAGTATTTCGGCGTTGCCGTTTTTGATTTTTGCCGGGAACTTCTGGGATTTAGGGGATATTGTGTCCAGTTTTTCGGGACTCAGACCCGGTTCGTCTCGGTTTTTGAACCCGGGTTTTTTTTAAACTGGTTTTTTCGGTTTTACCGAATTTGTTGCTGAACTTGGTGCGATATTTGGCTGACGGTTTGTTGACTGCGTTTTGCTGTTTAACTGCGGTAATTCCAACTATTTTTTACGGGTATATTATTTTTTGCTGGTGGATAAATAATACTACTATTTATGTCTGCGGGGAAGCGGAAGGGTGATATGCCTGGTGGGAGTGAGCCAGAGGTGTCTGATGCGGCTGTATTAGAAAAGCACTAGTTTAATTTTATTTATTTTTGTAGAAACTATCGATAACTTTAATTTTATTTCCTTTTAACTTTTTAGTATTGATTCTGTCACTTGACTTTGTTCTTAAGTCAAGTTTAACACTGTCAACTTTAATGAAACTTTTCTCCTTTATATATTGATTTTACATTCTAATTTTGGCAAAATTACTTTGAAAAAACTTCTTTTATTTAGTTCGTTGTTAGTACCTTTTTGGAAAATTACTATGAACAAAGAATTCAATTCAATTCAAGATTTATTGAGACTTTTAAAATACATAAAGCGGCAATATGAAAAACTAACAATTTTATGTGAAACTTAAAACTGTTATGTATTATTTTAAAGGCACAATTATTTTTAAAAACGCTTCATGCTAAGAAGAAAAGTGTTGTATCAATTAGAAGTTAAATATACATATGTGAAATTACATAGCTCAAAATATATGTAATCAAAGTTTACATAGACAGTAATATGTCATGATTGGAACTTATACAAATACTTAAGCTAAAACTAAACAAACAACAAAACAAAAATTAAATAATATTAATAATAAATCAAAATAAGAAAATAAAAAAAAAATAAAATTTCAACAGTAATTAGCCTCTATTAGAGCCAGATATTGAGTGCGAATAAAACTCTGGAAGAAAGTACCCATCAATATTAAGGAAAGAATTTGTATCCTCATGATTTACAACTCGGCTAACAAATTATAGCAGTAAAACTAAGACGTATGAGGAAAGTGGTTGCACCTTAGCTTTATGATAAATAACTGTGTTAGGAAATCTCTTAGTGTAACTTTCAAAATTTGCATTTACGCAAAGTCTTAAACAGCTGCGTTCAAAAATCTCTAAGTCCTTCATAATCGTTGGTGAGATTGAAAACCAAACTGGAAACCCATACAGCAACGCTGAACGTATACAAACTTTATAAAGCAGTAATTTAGTTTTTATATTAACATGCCTGTTAATTAATAATTTAAAAAACATACTCTTGATACGTAATCCCTTAACTTTAACATTTCTCGCATGTTGATTAAATTTAAAAAGCTTATTTAAAGTTACTCCTAGATACTTTAAGTGGTCTTTAAAAGGTATAACAACATCGTGCAAAGAAAGATTTAATGTTTTGCTTAAGTTAACAGTGTTATATAGACCTTTTCCTGATGCATTTCGAAAACAAATTGCTTCTTTAATTTTAATACCCCAAAATTCATAGAACTTGGAAATTTCCAATAAGTGGTCTTTAACTTTACTTAGTGCTAATGTAGGGTTCCTATCATGAGCAAAAACTAAGGAGTCGTCTGCATACAAAATATTCTTGGAGTTATTAAAAATATGAGGAAAGTCATAAACTAATATATTATACAAAAACGGAGCCAAAATTGCTCCTTGTGGTACACCACAAAAAATGTTACGATAGCCGGATCTGGTATTATTTAAATTAATAAAAAAATTTCTTTCAACGAAATAGTTATAAAGAAGCTTTATAATAAAACCTTCACAGCCCACATTAATGAGTTTCAAAATAATACCCGAATGATACGCTCGGTCAAATGCTTTTTCAATATCTAGAGAAACCGCAACGGTACACTCTTTCGATCTCAATTTACAAACAACTTCGTTTTGAAAATAAACTAAAGCGTCAACAGAAGAATGACCCTGTTTAAATCCGAATTGATAAGATGGAATTCCGTCCATTATTTGCGACCTTTCAAGCTTTAACTTAATAACTTTTTAAATAATTTTCCAATGTTCGAAAGCATAAAAAAGGACGAGCATTATTGTTAACTTCAAAATTATTTGCTTTTTTCATAATGGGATAAATTTTAGCAATCTTCCAGACTTTAGGAAAGTAACCATTATTAAGACAGTTGTTAAAATTTATCACCAAAAAGTTGAAAGCTGTGGACAGCAAATTTTTAATAATAAAATTAGATATATTATCTACACCAGAAGATTTCTTTGCTTTCAAATCCCGAATCAAATCCAAAACATCCGAAATGCAGGTAAAGTGATGCCGATCATTTGTATATAAAGCACTAGACTCAGTGAAAAATTGACAAATTTTACTTGGACAATTTTCAAGCTGTTCACGCTTACTGAAACCTCCTCAACATCAGGTCTCGCAGGAGCAATAAACTGGTAAACATATGAATAAAACCGACTAAATTCTTCAACTTTATTTACATCCTCATGAATGTAGTTCCCGTCAACAAGTAATTTCGTAAAACTCCTACATTTTCTAAAACCAGCAATTCTGAAAACCTCTTTGAAAACTTTAGGTCCTGGTTTTAAATTCTCCAATTTTCTACTGAATTCCCTATGAACAAACTTTTCATCTACTTACGACGTACTTGCGTTACGTTTCCGTTACGTTGAGTAACAAGGGAGAATCCCACGTGTTATTTTAAACTTGTGGTGTGACACGACCTTATGCTTGATCTAGCGGTCACCCTGAGCAAGGTGACCCGTTGTCCCACGAGAATTACGTCAGACAAATCTGTGTTTTCAATAGATAGTAGGCAACCTTGAATCCTGAGTAAACGTTGTTTTTATATTTTTATATTTCTATATCAAATGAAGGTTAGATACGTCATTATTACGATCATGGCCGGTATAAATACAGGAATATTGCCTTTACTAAAGTTTCCCAGATATTTCCAGTTTTTAATTTGTATCCGAATACCAAGTGGTGCGTTCCAAAAACCTTTAATGCACTGTCTATGTCCACTTTTAAAACTTCTTTTCCAGAAAAATATGGTACATACACAAAAAGATTTTTTTGTTAATAACTTCAATAATGACTTAACTTTGCAAGAGTCAGAAGGCAAAAGCACTTGTTCAACAGAAAGTCCCGTTACACATCTAAAAAAAAGAATATCTAACTTACTATTTTCACTTAAAATAAGTTCAGTTGTTTCTTTTATAAATTCTATTTTTAGAGGCCGACAGAATCTGACAGACTGTGGAGAATTATTTAGCCAAATAACTCTATTTAGCTCATCTATTAATTTCAATGGAACTATGGTTGTCACAAAGAGTGAATGGTCTAGTCCAATATGTTCATCCAATTCAAAACGTTGTTTATATGAACTCTGTCCTGTCGAACCATCGAACCCATAACTTACAATTAATTTGCAATGTGTTGGTGCAGCAACATCAAGGACGTCCTTTTGCATTTCAAGTATGCGATCAGCTGTATGGTCCAGTAAATTTTACATTGTTACTTCTGTTTTAGTATCACAATAGCTGATTTCCTTAGGTCTGTATTTTAATTTTGATTTTAAAATCTCGGAGTAAGGGGGATAAATGTCACATCCGTGCTGCTTATTTAATGCTTTGATGTTAATGTATTGCTGCTTTGTAAAGCCATTTTCAATTAAAAAAGCTAATGCCTCATCAGCGCTTATTGGCAACGGATCATTCCTTTCCAGTTTCTTTATAATTCCTGTTAAGTTCTCGTTGCTAACAGCTTTTTTCAAAAGAAATGCAGTCTGTTTTTCGTTTGATTTTTTAGCTGAAACGGAAGCAGCGTGCAATAAAAGAGGTGTTGAATGTTTTTGTTCTGCGGCAAGCTCAGATGCTAACTTTCTCTTCAAACGAGGCCCTGCATCAGTATAGTAAAAATGCCTCCGACCTCGTTTATTGCCGCGCAAGCCGCAATCACTTATTTCAATAGTTATATTGGATGCAAGCCAACGCGAATGTTTTTTTAAATCGTTCAAGTATTCGATTGCATTTTGGCAAATTTAAATTTATAAAAGCAATAAATTGCTTGACTTTTTGTTTAATTAACTGATGTTGCTTATCTGATAAGTTTTGTTGTGTAATATTTTCCAAAATGTATGTAGATTTTTAGGATGTTCATTCCTGAACTACTTGAAATTAAGACTATTACTATTTTTTTATAAAACATACAAGGATGGGAAAATATTGCATATAATTTCATTTTTTACCTTTAGCCGTTCTCAACGAAATCGTCAAATACAAATTCCAAGGCTAACTTCAATTTTGGAACGATCATTTCATACTAGAGTTGCAAGAATTTTTAATAATCTGCCTGACAGCCTTAAATCATTTGTTTCTTCACATCAAACTTATAAAAGTAAAATTCTATTATATCTTGAACATAATAACTTATAGTTGGAAATTGATATGTATATGAAATTCGTACATATATACATATATATACATATGTCTTATACTCTGTTACTATACAAACGCAATTGTTAATTTATTTGCTTTCCTACAATACAATATTGGTCCTAAACTATCTCTTCTACTTTAATATTTATGTGATATTTTGATAAATATTCTTTACATATGTATGTTACATTTATTATAATAGACTACATTAGTTTTTAAGATTTTCACCGAATATATTATTATAAAGTTTTGTTATATGTAGTATTATATTATGTAGATAATTTGTTAACTAGTTATGGCCCTTTGGGCTCAGTTACTTAAAGTTGAATAATAAACTGAAACTGAAACTGAAACTGAAAATAAATTCTTTTACCCTATCTGCTTGTCGATTTTTGCTGCTCCAAACTTCCAGCAGTGTTGAATGGCAAAAATCGTATGAAACTACAAAATGAAGTTTTTCCGAAAAGAAACAAAAAGGAGCAAAAAGTGTTAATGATGTTTGATTATATACAGTTTGATTAATAACTTTTTTAAAAAATATTGCAAATACCTTTCTATACACAGAAGTTATATTCCACACAACACACGTATGTTTGTTAGTTTTGACATATAATAACACACCAACAACACACTGAATTACTAGACAATAACACACAAATATTTTTTAAACTATATCACAAATTGTTTTACATACCTTGTCTAACTTCTTCCCTATTTACACTTTTTCACAGTGTTTAAAATTAATGTTTTACTCACGATCAAAGTTAGTAAAAATTTCGCGCGCATTTTCTCTTCATAATGTAAGCATGAAACAGCTGACTTTTTCCTTTCATAAAATAACAGCGTGCAACATAAAAATTATAAAAAAAACGTTTATATAACCGTTAGAGTATACGAATTCAAAAAACGAAACCAGATTTTAAATTTTAAACAAAAATTAATTTAATTTATGCCAAAAATAGCAACGTTTTACCCTTAGTGCTTTCTAAATAATTGTACTAAATAAGGCATTGCTGTACCATTGTACTTTTAAACTGAAATTGGTACTAAAAATTGTACAATTGGACCAGATTTGTCATCCATGAGGAGAGTGGAATGTGTCTGCCAGGTACGGACACTTGATTTTAGCTTAAATTGGCAGTTAGTTTAAAAGCTTAACATTTAGATTAATAGTACCATGCCATAAGACGAGTCTTTTAGTACTTTCAACAAAAAAAAAGCAATGCCTACCACTCGTGTAATGATTACCTAGTCGTGTAGCTAGGGAATGCCAAATGAATAATTTAATAATTTTCTTTTTCTAAACCAGAAAAGTTAAAAGGTAGTAGTACTCAATTTACCAGCTCTGAATCAACCCCGAAAAAAACAAAGTGTTTGAAGAAGTGAAAAAAAAACAAAAACAAAATATATGGTAGTTAAAGGGCATACTTCTCAACTTTCATCATTAGACAGCGGCCTTTTGAATCATTTTTACATGTGAATGTGTGTATGTTCATTTAGGAGAACAACATATGTATGTATATTCAAGTATGTGAGCATGTGCACTCTGTTTAAGCCATAAAAGTTATTATCATGTTTATTCAACGCATATATAAGTATGTACATGCGTACAGATACAAATGTAGGTCAAAGTAAATGTCTAACCTTGAAGTTGACGAATTTCGTTGTTGGGAAGTAAAGGAGCAAATTAATAAAAAAAGCTGTTGGTGTTCTTGTTTTTTTTTAAATTAGGTGGAAGTAAAAGTGACAGCATGAAATAAAGAAAATCGCAACAAACCTTCTTCGAAGATAATTTAGTGAAATTAGGATTCGATAAGGAAACGATATTTTTTCTAACATATACCGCGTTTTCCTTCGCCTGTTTTATTTTTAATAATATGTTTGTTTCAAAAAAAGTATAACAATTTTTATTAATTTTAGCATAAATGTGTGGCTCGACCCACGATAGCCGGGTTAATTTATTCTTTAAGATCTGAAGCATGGTATTTACCAATATATTTACCATTCTGGTCCTCGATATCATACAAGTTCTTCCTAATTTTGTCTCTTATTCTACACTTAATGTATTTTGGCATGAACTTTTTATTAATGTGTTTAGGCATGCTGCTTAGCACGTGATTTCTTCTAAATATCATTTGACCTTTTTGATAGTTTATTGGTCTGCTTCGTAGGTTATATGATTTAGTAGCTTTATTGTGTGCTTGCGTTAGGTTTTCACGAATTTGTGCTCTTATTTCTGAAAGTTTGTCTTGTTCGCTTAGTACTATAACATCTTCGTCAGCCAAGCAACCAATTCTGTCTAAGATTTTATATGTAGAGCCATGCTTAACCATATTCTGTCCAAATGTTGCATAGTAGGCGGAACAATTTATGGCCGCATGGAAATCACTTCGTAATATGGACAGAATTTGTGGTATATATCTATCCCAATCCCGATGATCCTTATGACCTTGCAAAAAGCATCTAACTTTCGCGATGGCCTCACGGTTAGCCCTTTCGGATGCATTTGAGTGTGGTGCATAAAATCCTGTTGTAATATGCGTTATATCGAATGTGTTGTAAAACTCTTTAATTTCTTTGGACAGTAATTGTTTCGCATTGCCGCTGTGAATGTACCTGGGCACGCCAAAGGTCGGAAATAGTTCGGATTCAAAGAATGAAATTATGTTTGACGATGTTGCGGCCCTCATTGGTTTTAGAAACAAAAACTTGGTCAAATGATCCAAGCAAATAAATATGACAGAATTTTTCATTTTTGTATACGGGTATGGGCCAAGGAAATCACAATAAAACCTTTCAAATGGCCTCTTGGTGATGATTTGGTTTCCCATTTGAGGTCTACCCATTTTGTTAGAGGGCTTGATACCCTTGCACACATCACATTTATTCACATATAATCTAACGTCCTTAGCCATGGTAGGCCAAAAGTATTCTAAACAAAGTTTTCATGAAACCGCAGTGACAAGAGGCTTTGGAATCATGTGCTAACTTAATAAAAGTTTCTGACAGGGACTTGGGGACCCATAATCGCCACAATCCACTCTCTTCTTCTCCTTCATCACGTCGAAAATTTACTCTTGTTAAAACCAGTTGCCGGATATGCAAAGATCCGGTAATGATTCCTTATTTTGTGCGATTGTTTCAGTTTTTGATATTCGTTATCGTCAAATTCGGTTAACACTAACGATCGCGGCGAAACATTCCAATTCCGTAACCGTATAATTTTTTTGTGCTTTGTTAAATTTTTGTGATACGTACGTTCCTTGCCTTGATCATCGTACTAAAGCAGTACTCCACCTACTCCTACTTTAGAGGCGTCACATTGTAATATAAATTCTTTGTTAAAGTTTGGCTGTGCTAGCACTGGAGCAGAGGAAAGAGCTGTTTCCAGTTTCTCAAAAGATAGTTTAGCCTCCTCTGTCAATAAAAACTTTCTGTTGAACTTCTTCAGACAGTCGGTTAAAGGACTGGCGATGTCCGCAAAGTTATTTATAAACGAACGGTACCAGTTGGCCATACCTACAAATCTTCGCACTTGTTTTGGTGTTCTGGGTAGAGGAAATTCTTTAATAGTTTCAACTTTAATAGGATCTACTTTCAAACACTCATTTCCTACTATATATCCTAGGTAGCGTATCTCCTTTTGACAGAATTTGCCTTTGCTGACATTTATAGTTAGATTAGCTGTTTTGAGGCAAGAAGCAACCTGAGCCAAAAGACTAATGTTTGCGTGGAAATCTGAGCTACAAACCAATAAGTCGTCTAAGTATATAAACACGTTTTCGCGTAGCCTAGATAGTATGACTTTGTCCATGAGACGACTCATGGTTTGGGGACCATTACATAGTCCAAAAGGCATGTACTTGTAATGGTACAGGGGCTTTCCGGGTATTACGAAGGCGGTTTTCTCTTTAGACGAGTCAGTCAACGGAATTTGTAAGGAAGCATCCTTTAAGTCTAATCCGGTTATGTAGAAGGTATCCTTGAGTCTACTATGTAACCCATTTATATGGGGCAAGGGATACGAATCCTTTTTAGTGACCTCATTTAGTTTTCGTAAATTTATATACAGCCGAACCTTCCCTGGTTTCCTTACTAATACAGCTAGAGAACACCACGGGGAATTAGATTCCTCTATGACACCCAAACTTAACAATCTATCAATTTCTTTGAAAGCTTCCTGCTGTATAGGGGGCGATAGAGGGTAGTATCTGCATTTTATTGGAGTTGCATCTCCAGTGTCGATGTGGTGCTGTAGTACAGTCGTACTCCCTAAGCCCAATTCTTCGTAGGAAGGAAATTCTGAAATGGCCTTTTCCAGTAATAATTTTTGCTCAGTTGTAAGTTCATGGAAATTTCCGTCTATATCCGATTCAAATGAAATTTCAGACACATTTATAAAAGTAGCAGGTATTATTTTCTGGGCTTCTGCGAATTCTCTCCAAAAATTAGTCCCGAAATACGCATTTTGACTCAGCGAGGGAACGAGATAGAATGGAATTGTTTTAGTTATTCCTTTGAAAATCACAGGAAGATTGCAAAAACCAATGACATCCTGTTTAACGCCATTTGCAGTGCGGACCAAAGACTTTATTGGGGTGTAAATTATTTTATTTTTCTCAAGAAAATCTAAACAACATTTTCCAAGTACTGATACATTAGCACCTGAATCCAATAAACCAACTAACGTATCATTCAGCACTTGAACACTAGCAAATGGTCCTGATGATAGTCCATTTATTATGGCTGATTCTAACACTCTTCGGAAGTGTTTATGTTTCCTGAAGCGTGGTCTACACTTTGCCAGGTTAGTCGAGTGTTTTTCAGATAGTTTCCGATTATTAGCGTAGGGGTTATTTTCAAAATTTTCACATATTTCAATAATGTTTGTTTGTGTGGACTTAAATTTGGTAGAATTATTTATTTCCGAATCATGCAGTAAACATGAATCAGCAGATAGCTGTTGACATAGATTTGGAGTCTGAGTGGATTTATCTTTGTAAAATTTTTGACATGTTTTGTTTAAAGTTTCAAGAATATACGATTCATTAGCAAAATTGCATGCTACTTTGAACTTTCCGATTTCCCTGCATCGCGTGTTTATTTGTGCATTTAGGTGTCAATACGCCTTTTTGTCCGCACTTAAAACAAAACGGTTTCTTAATTTCCTCACTGCAATAGATGTAGGAATGACCATACTCCGAACAATTCCAACATTGGATGCCTGAGTTGTCAAATTTAACCTTGCGATTGGACATCTGAATAGGCTCTTATTGAGGATCCATAACTTCCGAGTCAGGAAGTTCTTCGTAGCCCGAGATTTCAGAAATATTATCGGCGCACCGATACTGGGGTGTTGGAACTTGGTATCGCGTTAAATTTTTTCGGCTTTCCGTGCAATGTCACGGAAGTCATTCAAATCACGTGGTTGAGAGTTGAACAATAAAAATCTATAATTTTGGTTCAAATTCCTCTTTATGATATCAATAAGGGTGGTATCTGGGAGCGGATTTTGAAGCCTTAACTTCATAGCTACCAGCGAAGTATGAAAGTCATCATAACTTTCTTTGTACTGTTGCTTTCGCAAGGAAATTTTGAGGAGTATCTCGTGATCAGACTCTAAGTGACCGAATTCTTTAGTCAATGAATATCGTAAAAATGGGTAATCAAAATTCCTATTTTGCTTCATAAAGAGCCAATACCAATCTTCAGCGCGCCCTTCCAGCAAAATATGGAAATTAGATAACAAGTGCTCGTAAGAACACCTGGAACGTCTACAAAGCGTCTCGACTTTAAAAACTAAATCGCTTACCGATCCCGAACCATCAAATAATATCTTCCACTTTTAAATTTTTACAGTTTCACATGTCCCAGCTTGATCCGATAGCCGGTTGAGGTTAGAAGTCGTACGAGTACTATCTGAATTATTTAAATTTTGTAAGGATTCTGATTGCCTATGTGAAGGCGAGGCTTGAGCACCACCCATTTGGGATATGCTTTCCTTAATCGATGCCAATTCCCTACGAAATTCTTCCTGTGTATTTCACAGTGTTTGTTGCATCGCGGCCATAAGGGAATCGAATGAAAAAGTATTGTTAGCGTTTGTAACATGTGTATTCGAAACTGGAGCGTTACTAGTCGTGCATGAATGGTTCAACATTCGGGCTTAGTGAAGATCTGGGAGGTATAAAATCTGAACTTACAAGCATTTGTTGTTCAGTGGTTAACGTTTGGTTATCTGGTTATCCATAAAAACTATGTCATGGAAGAAACGAACGGGTGGTGCGGAGCCTTTGGCTCCCTTAGTAGTCGATTGTTCCTTGTTCACAGGTGGTGAGTGAACTACTTTAGAACTACTGGTACTTCCCTGCAGCTCGATAGAAATATTATTACTTGAATTTTGAGTATTTTTAGAACTTCTAGTATTCATCATGTAGTTATTGAAAATCAGAACGCAATGCAAATGTATATATACTGTTGAGAACCTTAAAAATAAAATTATTAAACGCGACCAAAAAAAAAACAAATCACGTAAACTCAATTAAATTTATTACTATAAGTCGATTTAGAAAATATAAGGTTATGGTACAAAAAATTACAATGTTGTATCAAAAGCGAGTACTGAAAGAAGAATGAATTAACAATGTGATTTAAGAAAAGAGTAAAAGAAAAGATGAAAGAAAATCAAAAGAAATTGACAGTTAAACATTATGCAAAGAGAAAACTGTTCATAAATCAATGTAATGATTTTACAGATGTAATATTGAAAGCGCAAACTCTATCACTCCCTCTCGCTTTCGATATTTAAAGGTTAATTAATTATTTAATCAAAATTTATCCATAAAAAACATAAATTTATCTTTAGTCAGCGCTTTTGTTAATGGATCAGCTAGTTGCTCGGCTGTTGGAATGTATTGGACATCAACTTCCTTGTTGCTTTGCATGTCGCAAGTGTAGAAATAGTGGATGTCAATATGTTTCGTCCTCTTAGACGACTCGGGAGTTTTCACTAAGGTGATTGCGCGTTGATTGTCACATTTAATCGGGGTAGGATCGGCTTGTATGCAACCGATTTCGTTCAACAATCGTCTTATTCCAATCTCCGCCTTGGTTGCGGCACACAATGCAACGAATTCAGACTCTGTTGTTGATGTCGCTGTTATACTTTGCTTACTAGAACACCAAGATATTGGTCCACCATTAAACATCACTATCCAGCCAGTAGTACTTCGTCGTGTATCGAGGTCTCCTCCCCAATCTGCATCGCAATAGCATTCAAGTTTGGGACACTTTGAGTCGTAATTGAATGTAATACCATAATCACTAGTTCCTTTAAGATATTTAAAGATTCTTTTTATGCCATCCCAATGTATAGCTGCCGGCTGCTCCATATTTCGACTAAGTATACCCACAATATATGCGATGTCGGGACGTGTGCATGTTGTGAGATATAGCAGTGAACCAATGGCTTCTCTGTAAGGACATTGTTTTTAATTGTCGTTGTTATTTGCTTTTGAATATTTAATAGTAGGATCAGCTGGTGTAGAGACGGAAAAACAATCTTCGTGATTAAACCGTTGTAAAATTTTGTTTGTATATGTGCTTTGGTATATCTTTAATTTGTTGTTGGGCATTCTTCTCAACTTTCATGATTAGACAGCGGCCTTTTGAATCATTGTTACATATGAATGTGTGTATGTTCATTTAGGAGAACAAAATATGTATGTATATTCAAGTATGTGAGCATGTACACTCTGTTTAAGTCATAAAAGTAATTATCATGTTTATTCAACGCATATATAAGTATGTACATGCGTACAGATGCAAACGTAGGTCAAAGTAAATGTCTAACCTTGAAGTTGACGAATTTCGTTGTTGGGAAGTAAAGGAGCAAATTCATAAAAAAAGTTGTTTCTTTTTAATTAGGTGGAAGTAAAAGTGACAACATGAAATAAAGAAAATCGCAACAGCTGATTTCATAGCGTCACAACAATGCAAGCTTTGAAGCGAGAAAAGTATTTGCTTGTTACTTATACAAAAGCTTCGTACACAAGCTATGCAAGAAAGCTGATTTTATAATGCTGATCCAAAGCAGGTTTATAAGCGAGAATGAAGAGTAAATTTATTTGAGTTTCTTGGTGCCGTTTTGCAACAGTGTGTTTGGTCGAGTGATTGGTACGTTGGACTTCAAACCTGAAGGTTCTTAGTTCGATACTAGTTGAAGTTAAAATAACAAACATTGAGTAAAAATATGAAATTAATAAAAATAAATAAAGTAACGTAATAAGAAAAATTCAAAATGGCGTTAAACACGCCAATCCACATCGAACCATTTTTTTTCATATATTTTCAGTTCTAGTGCTTCAAAAGCGCTTTTGTGTACAAAAATGTAGTACTCCAATCCGGGAACTCGACATACAAAAATCAGCTGCGATATCAGCAGTTTTGTCAGCGCTACTTTTATTCCATAATAGTAGATAGCTGCTTTATTGGAAGCAACTTTTTTACTGTGTTATTTCGGAGATAACAGCAAGAACCAAAAATTTTAGGCTAAATTAAATTTAGTGACCCGTACTAACACACCAGTACAATTTACACTTCGTCGTACTTTTTAAAAAAAAGTTTATTCTACGTAAATTGTGACCAAGTATAATGTAATAGCATAAAATGTGGCTGAGTTATAGAATTTTTAAGGAAAATCTCTTATTGTTACGTATATTTTGTATGGGAAAAATTTTCACGCTTTGGGAAAGTAATTAAAATTTATATTGAGGGCTGTTACTTTCAGAGTAATTTTTTGTCGACATATCCAACAGAATTTCACTTGGGGACTACAAAAATAAAACTACTTGCAACAAAAATCACCCTAATGTTACTCCACCTAAAAATTTTCTTTCATACATATACTTGCGGGATTTATACGAGACTTTTTTAACTTGATTTTTCTTAAGATTATGGTCAAACGAGGTATAAAGTAGGGATGTAACGATACGCCGTTTTGCCGATCCGATACCGATACCGATATTTAAAAATAAATATCGCCGATACCGATTCCGATACCGATACGAACATTGAAATTGCGTTCAAGTTTAGATTAACAAAACTCAAGTGCAATTTTTTTTCTTATACAAAATTACAGTGTAAGAGATTATTAATATTTAAAACTGATATTAACCCAGTATATAAAATTGAAAGTAATTTTTAAGGAACTACATTTTCATTGCTTCCAAAGAATCTATATTAAAAATATGCATATAATTAGTAGAAAAGCAAGTACAAATTTGTAATTCCTTTATAATTTTAAAAAATACTCGCCATGCTTTTTAAAAAATCGATTTTTAAAGGACATTTATTAACTATTTATTATTCTTCTAAATGACTTAATTAATTAATTATTAAAAGTCTTCTAAAAGTTTATATTTATTCACTTAAATTTACATGAAAACAGTTTTGTGTTTATATGCGCATAAAAAGAAACAAGTTCTGAAAATGGGTAATTTTTCATCCTTTTTTTAGGAATCATTATTAGAGAACTTCTTGCAATGACAAGCAAATGTGAAACTAATTAGAAATTATCCAAATTTACAATATTTCCGGATCGCGAATTATACATTTTCATGACTTCTTTGGAGTGTCTTTTTTGCTGGGAATAAGATTTAAAAAACAACGAATTGAATTTGAGTTCATGGTAAAATTAACAATAAATAAATTATCGTTTTTGCAAAATAACAGCGTAAAATATTACTAATTTCTAAAATTGATATTAATAAGATTTAAAAAATAACGAAATGAATTTAGTTCTTGGTAGAATTAACAAAAAATAAATAATTTGTCAAAAAAACTGAAAATTTTTTTTTAAGTATCGTCGTATCGACAGTAAAATATCGCCGATACCGATGTATCAGAAAATCTGAAGTATCGCCGATATATCGGTATCGGTATCGGTATTCGTTACATCCCTAGTATAAAGGCGTTTAGTGGCCCAGCAAAATATATGTTACTTTCTTGGGCAATATCTCTTGGAGTTCTTACTCAGTTAACCGTATTTTTACCACGTCCGAACATTAACTCTGAAAAAATCAAGCTAAAAGGTCTTCGTCTAAATCCTTTATTAATCTTTTTGCTAGAAGAAAAAATACAAGGCAAAGCACTTTCAGTACGAGCTCTTCTATTGATTTTAAATGTCTAGAAATTGATATCTAGTTTTGAGCAGTGTGACCATTTTAAATTTTGTACAGGACTTTTTGGGAAAAAAGGACGATTACGGTTTTACCTAGAGTTTTATTTAGTGCAAACAAAATTTTTTCTTAATTCTATAAAAATATTTATTAAATGTGTTTTCGATTAAAATTTGACTCTACATCCATACATATATTGGAATTTATGTACTGAATGAAGCAAAACATATTGGGAATCCCAAACTCCAAGAAAATATTTAAAAAATCCTTAATAGGACTATTTACCATACTTGAAGTTCGGTGTAAAAATGTTTACTGAATAATTTACAGCAGATAAGACCCTGAAACAAGCTTTTTATTTAATGATTCCAGCCTTGCGTATGGAGAAAACATGCCCTAAAGTTGATATTTGTATAATGAAAAATATGTCCAATTTTGTATGCTCTGGTTACCGCAGCATTTAAAACTTTGAAGCAAATTTTGTAATATCCCTGCGGAAAATTTGGTGACAAATGATCCAAAAGTACTCGTCCTATGACTTGAGAAAATGAGACTGGTACCAAAAATAACGAGTATTGAATGGTGAAAAAATACATATTGTGTAAATGGTCACATATTAAACATTTTCAGTCAATTTAGTTGGTACTCCGGCTAGTATTGCAGTAAAGGGCACTGAACAAATTCGATGCACCTGGATCTAAGGCCTATCACATAGTATCTATATAATAGTAATTGTCCCCCTTCAATGAGTCTGCCATGCCACTCAGGAACCTGTTCCGTAACTATATTTAGATATTAACTCCAGCTTAACTGGTATTTATAACATTGAAATATAAGTTCCCCTGTGGTCGAGTGGGTAGTGTACTAGCCTGTCATGCCGGAGGTTGTCGGTTCGAATCCCATCAAAGACACCGCTTAAAAATAAAATACAGTTTCTACTTGGATTTGTAACAATAAAAAAATAAATTACTCGATAATTACAGCAGAATTTTGAAATAATATTTATATAATCTATATTATTCTAGGACTCCATAAGATTGTTCAGAGACAAGTTACAAGGTGCATACAAAGTATCAATTAACCACATCCATCCCCATGTGAAAGTGGCTGGTCCGCTTCATAGGAAGTGTTAGAACAAGTCACGTGACTGGTCCCTACCACGTAGGGACCGGTCGCGTGACTTGTTTTGTGTCAGTTCCATTTACAGTAGGGATAATACACAAGAGTTGGCCTACTTTAAGACCTTGTGTCACCCTTATAATTTCAAATTTAGGCTCACCTACACTTTTAGAGAGATGTGGTTGGTTATAAACGGCCTGTTTGGAAGTTTCTATATATCCATTTTTTATATAATTTTGTTAATTTGTATTCCACTGTGGGATGCTATGTTCAATACTCCAAAAACTCCAAATTAAGGTCCGAACCAAGCAAAACATTTAAACTTAATTTTACCGAACGCCAAGCATAGCTTTTTGTCGACTTCCAAACGTTCAGTCAGACACTAATTAATATAAACCCCCTCCCTTGTTTGGTTAAGGTGCTTAAAAATATATTCGACTTGCAAAACAGAAATTTTCTAAAAATTTTAGTTGAAAGTTAATTTTATTCTTGCCGTATTACATTATTTTTCATACCGAAACAATGATACCGGTATTATACCGGTATTGAAGGAAAAGGTATTTGAATATGGGTTTTTTTCAACCGAAAACAATTACGATATCGGTAGTGATACCGGTATTCAATTTTAAACTGTATTTAATCGGTAGCGGTATTAATTACGGTATCGGTTGCCAACCTTGTTTTTTATATAAAATTTATTTTATATTTCGATATTTCGCTCAACACTTGTTAGCATCATCAGGAAAATAGGCAATGAATATTATGAAATTATTTTAAAATAACAAAAATTATGTCATAAAAATAAAATTTGTCATAAAAATGTTCCAAAAAATGTAAAATAATGAATATGAAAAAAATTTTAGTAGTAACCCAGCAAAAACTTTTGTGGTTTTTGTAATAGGTAGTACTTTATTAATTGGTTACAAAGTAATGAGTGGTACTTATTTATCTCATTACTATGCTTCAAATTAGAATTATAACCTACTTCTTAATATAATTAGTACGTATTTTTCTCATTATCTGAAAATAGTTACAATTTGTTGGTATATATTAATAAAATATGTAGACATCCATATGAAAACTAATTTTCGTCGCTTAAACTTATAAGTCAAGAAGAGCTGAGTGGGTAAAGTTCTTGTCTTCAAATCTTGACGAGCATAGGTTCGTATCCCAGCTGGGTCAAAAAAATAAAAAATTTGAAAAATATAAATAAAATATAATGTCTATAATTTTTTTTAATTTGTTATTTGATTATTTATTTTTTAGCTTCGAGTAAGCCAAATAATAATTACTTAATTGCTTTGACAATGTAAATACATTTGTAAGGGGTACCCCTTATTTTTTAACTTTTCAAACAAAAATAAGTAGTTATCGAGTCAAATTGTAGTAGTAACGACTTAAATCTTCATATACTTTTTTGCATGCCAGTAAGCAACGTTTTTGCTGGGAATGTAGGCGCATATAACAAAAAGGAAACATCTACAATTATATAGTATATAAACATTAATAATTAAATAGTAGCAAAACTTATATTATAAAAACAACATTTAATTTAAATTGAATGTATTAGTTAAAAATTATGTGATTCAATCCCAAATTCACAGTCATTAGTTAGATAATGACAATAGTTTAGCCAATCATACTTTATTTACACTTCTTTGTTTACCGTTAGTTAAACCGTCAAATGCCATTGGTTAACAATTAGTTAGATACGTCAGTTAGTAACGTCAGCTGATTATTTTTTGTTTTAGTAGTAGTTGACAAGCATTATCTAGTTTTTTGTTGTATTTTTTGAACCTGCATACTTATTACACCATGTCTTGGAAATTATTACATGCATATAGCATACTTTTATGAGCGACAAAAAAGTATTTGCTCCATTAGCTCTCTGTGCTTAAAAATTTTCAAACTGCTGCCTTAAGATGTAAAATATTCGTTATTTCTTTATTTTTGCTTTTTTATTTATATTTGATAGGGTTACCATTCTTTACCCATATTAAAAATGTTAGTTAAACAATACACTGTAAATATGAAGTTTTAGTTAAACAATAGTTATCATTTTAGTTTACTCCCAGAAGCTGTGGTGCTATAAGCTATATTTTGCAAAATAGCAGTTCTCCTGATATCTTTGCTATCTGAGACTGATTTCACACCTTTTGAGGTATTGATCACTAGATTTATTTTTCCATCTTTGAGCATATCAACTATGTGGGGTCTGCCTTCTCTCACTTTATTTGCAGCTTGTGCAGCAACGCCGTTATTATTCAGATACAAAGCTGTGCCTTTGGTTGCATATATTTCAAAACTCAGTTCTTTCAACATTCGTGCAACAGGCAATATATACTCTTTATCATCATCTTTTACTGAAACCAGAGCCGCTCCTTCTATTGGTAACTTGTATCCTGCAGCCATGTGCGCTTTTGCAAGTGCAGCTTCAAACGATGTAAATTTGGGCCTAAGCAATCAACTATTATAATTATTATTAAAATTTGGCACAAAATTTTATATTCGAAGGTAACATGAAAATATTATATGTAGTAGTAATTTAGGGGTATTTTAGAAATACATACAAACATCTAAAAGAATACAGTATTTAAATACGTATAACAAATTTAACCATATTAAACAAATACAATATTATAAAAAACAAAAAAAATTCTTTAAAAAACAACAACAAAAATTCATTATATACCTTAATTAAACAATCAATTATTATATTGAAACAATTATAATTAACCCTGATGATAAATGTTAATGATTAATGACATTTAAAGTTTTACTAACTAAATATCTATAGTTTTGTGCTAAATTGTCTGTGTCTACTTATAGTTTATTCTCTCCTAATTTTGAAACATATTCAAAATTAGGAAAGTGAACTAATCTAGAACAATGTGAAGACAATGCGGGTTTCTGCGAATTAATATGTCTATCTTTTTGATCCGACTTATGACTTAAAATCCTAGTCTTCAATTTATTTTTGGTCGTACCAACATATACCATATCTCAATTCTCCTTGTAATTTCATTTGCAAGGTATTCTGTAAACTACATTTGATCTATCCCACTTATCAATTTTGTCCTTTGTTCTACTAAAGCTCAATTTTACACTCATTTGTTAATTATTAGCAAACTAAAATGATAACCATTGTTTAACTAAAACAAAGAAAAAACATGGTTGAGGCAACCATAACCTAAGAGCAACATACTATGATTGATTTATATGGTTGGAGTCAAATCATACTATTATGAAAATAAATATATTCTAAATATAATATTGTCGTCTTATATAACACTGATATGATTCATACAACCTAATGTTTAATAGAATTTAAATATACAATGATTTAAACTAATCGTATTATATTCGTGATTTTTTTGGGAATTGCTAAAGTTTATGTTTTTTATATTTGTAATCGCACTATTTCTCAAAATTAATATTGCACGCCTCATAAGCGAAGCGTTGAGGTGGGTACTACTCTCACTGCACGCGAAACTACTGGTTTTTCAAACTTAAAATGGCTCTATTATTATCATATATTGCACTTGTAAAAAATATATAAACACAAATATTAAGAAAAAATACTATTTTTAACACTCATGACATTTTTAATATAATTTTTTTTATTTAAACTAATTAAAAAACTGTTTAAAAAAGTTCTGTCTTGGATGTCCGTTTGTCTGTATGTACGGATCCTGTATGTGGTCACGATATCGACCGAAAGGCTTCACTAATCGAGTCCTTGTTTTCTTTTTTACGCTTCAGTATAATTAGGAATAGAAGCCTATTAAATTCATAGTCTAAATGAGAATATGAGGCGTGCACTTTTGGATTTTCCAAACTATTTTTCTTATTCAGTAGAATATTATTTGTTTATAAGAACACATTGATATTGACTACTAAGGGGTATTAGTCAGTTCATATGCGCATTTCACTGGGGCTAAATGCAGATCATCAGGGAACCTTTACCCAAAAATCTCATAGAAAAGCTAAAGACATTGTAGCAAACTTTTATTTAAATCAATAAGAAGCTTAAACAATATCAAAGCTTAAACACGAACAAAGTAATCAATGAAGTTTTTTTATTTTCTTACTGTATTATATACTACACAGGCAGGCTTTTTTCCTGCTCTAATTGCAAATGTAAGACGGTATGTAGAAAAAAATAAATGTAATAACAACAACAACTATAAATTTAATATAGCGTGATGTCAAACAAGTGTTTTTTGGCCGGGTGCTGCCATGTTTTAAATTCGAGATTTTTTTGGGATTGATAAAATTTATGTTTTTTGTGTTTGCATTTTTTTTTGTTTTGCTTGACGTCCTTCTTTTTATTTTAAATAAAAACAAATCAAATGTGTAGCTGTAATTTGTGCTTATTTATTAATAAAATTAATTATTTATCCGATCTTTCGGCCAACTTTGTTAGTCATCTTCAGGGATATATTGACTAAAAATAATTATTACATCAATATTAAATATAAATTAAAAAAAAAACAATAACAAACAAATTTATTTACATATTATATATTGCAGTGTTGTCCGAAGTTGGTTGTTTTAAGGTTTGTCACTGACTGTTTTGTTTTCATTTATCTTATTTATGTCTGTTAATTGTGTGCCTATATACGTGTGCACAGTTGTCTGTGTCCGACTTGTAGTTTATTCTTTTTTCAGCTGGAATATTAATGATATGTATAAACTTTTTTACATGAGATAGTGTCGTCACCATTACATTTGATTTCGTATACTAGATCAGACTTGTCAAGTTTATTTACTTTCGATTTCATATTAGAAAATAATTTATTTGTCGTGTTATTATGTATTTTTCTTTGTCATTTATGTCTGAATTTTTCAATCTTTCAGATAGCCCGGGAATGTAATTTATTGACTTGCATATTTTGTCTGGTTGCTCTGTTTTATTCTCTGGCACATTTTGTTTCTTTCTTACTGTGTAATTATTTAATTTATTTATTAAGATGGCCGGAAAATCATTTTTGAGCAGAATATTTTTCTTATTTTCGGTGTGGAATATTGAATTGCTTGTATCTAGTACTCTTTTAATGAAATTTGTTGCCGTATTTTTTATTATATTCCTTGGATGCCTGGAGTGAAAATTTATGAGTGCCAGATGCCATACTTTTTTGATACCAGTCGAGTTTAATTGTATTTCTTTCTTGTATAATTAGTGCATCTATATATGGTAGTGTGTTGTTAGTTTCTTTTTCCACTGTGAATTGTATTTGTTTATTAAACGCATTTAGTGCGTTTAACATGTTGTCAACTTGGTAAATTTTTAATATTCCAAATAGGTCGTCTACATATTTTGTTACTATTCTCGGTGTAACCTCCATTTTGTTTAAAACTGTATTCAATAGTTCTTCCATGACTATATCTGCGATGATCGGCGACACAGGAGATCCCATCGGCATTCCCTTGTTTTGTTCATAATAACAATCGTTATATTTGAAGTATCGACAGTCTCTAATACAAAATTGTACTATTTCCATAAATAGGGGTTTTGGTCTTTTAGTATGATTTTCCAACATTTCCCACTTATTTTCAATAGTCCTTAATGCTAAATTTACCGGAATACTCGGAAAGAAGGAAATAACGTCAAATGATACTAAAATTTCATCAATGTGAGTATTGTCTATTCTAGATTTAAATTCTTTAGAGTCTTTAACATTGTATAACGAGTTAACCGTCAAGTGTTTTTAATTATTTACTATATACCTGCTGACTCCATATGAAGGGGAGTTCATCGATGAGCAGATTGAGCGCAATGGCATGTTTTCCTTATGGATTTTAGGTAAGCCATATATTCTTGGTGGAACTGCAATCCGTGTGGTGAGCTTGTTTTTCTCAAATTGACTTATGAGATTTAGTTTATATAATTTGTCCACTATCGTGTTATTCTTATTTTGCAAATTTGTAGTAGGATCTCTCTTAGTCGTCTGTATGTGCACATATCTCCGATAATATTCTTCATTTTGCAATTTAATCTTTTCTGTTCATTGCGACGGTTTTGTTGCCCTTATCCGAGTTCATTATAATTATATCAGTGTTATCTTTTAAATATTTTTTTTTATTTTATAACGTTTATTTTTTACAAAATTCATAATATATACTTACTATAAATAAACAAAAAGTATTAAATAAGATTTATTATACACTGTCCCACTCTAGTATAATTAATGTCTCTCTAGTATAATTAATATAGCTTAAGATGATTATTATTTGGATAATATATATTTGTATTTAGTTATATTGATATAATTATATAGAGTTTAATGCAAAGAAAAAATTTTAAAAACTTTACTTTAATATTGAAAGGATTAAAAAAGGTCTAGTGGTAAAAACAGAAAAAAAGGATTATTTAGTAAGCCACCAATATTTTTTAGTATTGAGGTTTGGGAAAGTATTTTTGTATCCAGAAAAAAAGCTAGTACCAAATCTAAGGTTGTCAGGTGTAAGTCGGTTGCTGTATATAGCTTTAATATTGGCTCTTCTATAAATGTGATAAAATATAGGCACGCCGATTTCATTTTGCATAAAACCGTTACTATCGAGGTATAAGACCGCTTCAGGTGGTACATACCCAGATTCCATACACTTTTTAATATATTCATCATCAACATAATAAGATGCCAAAATCAAATTATTATCAAAGTAATTAATACTTCTTTTTATGTGGTTTCTTATTATATTGAGGGTGAAGTTGTCGATTCCGCTAATTTTTGCCTTATTATATAGGTTTTTGTTTGACACATATTTTATAAAATTACTATTTGGGGATCTATAAATAGCCATACATGCTCTCAGGCACTTCCTCTCAAATATTCTTAACTTTTCTTGTTTTTTTCTCTTATGGTCTTCTAACAGTTCTACGAATTTCATTCTTGTTGTTTCTTGTGTTTCCTTTTCTTTAATTGTTTGTTTACACTTTTCTCCGTCCGTAATGGATTGGAACAAAGGGATCGTTTATTGGTGACAGGTAACGCAAATTTATATTTATTATTGATGTAATAATTATTTTTAGTCAATATATCGCTGAAGATGACCAACAAAGTTGTCCGAAATATCGGCTAAATAATTAATTTTATTAATAAATAAACACAAATTACAGCTACACATTTGATTTGTTTTTATTTAAAATAAAAAGAAGGACCTCAAAAAAAAATGCAAACACTTATAATAAAAAGGTCCACCAATTAATAGTTCATTTATGTTTTTTTAAATTTATAATCGCACTATTTCCCAAAATAAAATTGTACTTATTCAGTTAGCCTTAAAAATGTTGACATATGAAGGCCGGCTGGTAGCTGGTGTGCGCAACTGGGGATAATTGGTATTGTCGAAAGTAATAGTTTGAGCATAGGTGTTATTGCTTCTGTTAGACAAAGACTGCTAATGACATAGACAGGGCAGCCCCTGTAGTTTGCAGTGTGATTTTAATGGCAATTGCCACACTTTAATTTTGGAATCATCTTTTGGCTTATCACAATTGGCAGTGCTGTGCAGTTCACCACCGACGACATAAACGGTGCGCATTTTACAATATGTTTTTGTGCGGCCATATTCTTGGTAATTCATGCATTGAGTGGGCCCTGCTTGCTTGTGTGGTTCCTCTACGATAGGTCTGCCAGAAGTCTGAACCTTTCGACCAGGACATTTATAATACATATCACAAACGAACATACAACAACACCTTATATCTGTGGTCACAAGCCTTAACCGCTTAAGTAATTTAAAAAATTTTCGGGAGAGCTGTTTAAAGTATCAAAAACTCGCATCCAGCCAGTCGTTAGTTTGTTTTTCCTTAACTTATTTATAGATAATTGTCGTTTTAAAAAAGTTACAAACTTAAAAAATTGCCAGCGAGCCGATTTAGACACGAATGTACTCGATCACACCAAAAATTTAATTTTGTCCTAACTCGACTTAAGCTGTTAACGGTTGTGACCACAGATATATTCCAAGAAATAATCATATCAAAAGGAACCACAACATTTTTTATTTTGATACATGTATCAACTAGGGATGTAACGATACGCCGTTTTGCCGATCCGATACCGATACCGATACTTAAAAATAAATATCGCCGATACCGATTCCGATACCGATACGAATATTTAAATTGAGTTAAAGTTTAGATTAACAAAACTCAAGTGCAATTTTTTTATTATACAAAATTACAGTGTAAGAGATTATTAATATTTAAAATTGTTATTAACCCAGTATAAAAAATTGCGAGTATTTTTTAAGAGCTACATTTTCTTTGCTTCCAAAAAATCTTTATTAAAAATATGCAGATAACACAGTGCAACAGTCCAAAAAACACACGGACTTGACAGTATAGATTCGATTGTACTACCACGGGGTAGTAAAACCCTATACTTAGCTTGGCGAATTTGGTGACCAATTTCGTTTTATGGACCTCCAAAGTTTTGGAAAATCAGCGGGCCCTAAAAAAAAAAGGTGTCATCAACGGTGATACCGCTTAACTATATATGGCAATAATGTAGCTAAGAGTTCGCTAAACAGATTTTATTACCATTTTATGCCAAAAAATTATTTTTTCGTGTACCTTTTTTGAAAAATGAAGGAAAACAATTTTTTTTTCACTTTTTCCAAAATAACTTACAGGGACTCGTAATTTTTTATTAACAATATTTGGCAAAGTTGTAGCTACTGTAAAGCTGAACAACTTTTGTGAACATGTCAATACAATCTGAATGTATCTGGGCACCCTAAACAGCCCAGAAAAACTAATTGCTACCTTAAAAGATTTTACGAGTTAGGCTATATTTTTATTGCAGTTTTTTTGCTTTCTTTGTAATTGTTCCACTTCTTATGTTGCTGATTTTAGTATTTACTATTTTTTATTGTTTGTTGTTGTTTTGCCAAATAATGGTAATGAAAATTTTGGAGTTCCTACAAGTTATACTGAAAAAAGTGAATAAAATAATTTAAAAAAAATTTTTTTTTTCAAAAAGTACAGGAACATATTATTTTTCTGGGCACAAAATGTTAGTGAAACACAACAAAGAAGTATGCACTTGAATATACTATTTTCAAAAAAAAACTTTTTAGCTTAAAAAATAGTGAAAAACTAAAATTTTTAAGGTAAAAAGTGGTCTGTGTGAGCTATTAGAGTGCCTAGATACGTGCAGATTGTATTGATATGTCCACAAAAGCTGTTCAGCTCTACCGTAACTATAAGTTTGCCAAATATTGTTAGTTAAAAACTACAAGTCGCTGTAAGTTATTCTGAAAAAAGTGAAAAAAATTTTTTTTCCTTAATTTTGTCAACAAAAAGTTAACGAAAAAATTTTTTGGCATGAAATGTTAAAAAAATCTGTTAAACAGACTCTTAGCTACATTATTGCCATATACAGTTAAGCGGTATTATAAAGTTTGAATTAGCTGTTGGCCAAATACTGATGACACCGTTTTTGAGGCACCACTGATTTTTAGAAAATTTGGAGGTCCATAAAAAAAATTGGTCACAAATTCGCCAAACTGAGTAAAGTCTTTTACTACCCCATTGTAGGACAATCGAACCTGTACTGTCCAGTTCTTATGTTTTTCCAAAAGTCTTTATTTATCGCATAGTGTAATTAGTAGAAAAGCAAGAAAAAAAGTTTAATTCCTTTATAATTTTAAAAAATTCTCGCCATACTCGCATTAAAAAAATTGTGAAAATGGGTAATTTTTTATCCTTTTTTCTTGAGGAAAAATCATTATAGAACACCGAAAAAGAAATTTGTTCGAGCATCGCTTCCAATTCGGTGATTGGTAATCGAAAAACAGAACTTCTTGCAATGGCAAGGCTATGTAAAACTAATTAGAAATGATCCAAATTTGCAATACTTCCGGATCGCGAATTCTACATTTTCATGACTCCTTTGGAGTGTCTTTTTTTGCTGGAATAAGATTTAAAAAACAACGAATTGAATTTGAATACATGGTAAAATTAACAAAAATAAATAATTTTTTTACAAAATAATAGTATAAAATATTATTAATTTTTAAAATGGATATTAATAAGATTTAAAAAATAACGAAATGAGTTTCGTTCATGGTAAAATTAACAAAAAATAAATAATTTGTCAGAAAAAAGCTCTGAAAAAATGTTTAAAAGTATCGTCGTATCGACAGTAAAATATCGCCGATACCGATGTATCGGAAAATCTGAAATATCGCCGATATATCGGTATCGGTATCGGTATTCGTTACATCCCTAGTATCAACCATATATTTCAAATTTATGTCCAACAATTAAGCAATAGATACAAAACTTAACATGTAATTCATACATAAAAAACCATAAACAAAGCTAAAAAATCATTTAAAATTAGAAGGGGCGACAATAAACACATCGGCTTAACCACTGTTGATAACAAAAATCAGCAGAAATTAAATTTTTTTTCTGCATTTACCTGTACCAAAAAACCAGGTCAATTGAAGAGTGGACGTCCTTCTTTTTATTTTAAATAAAAACAAATCAAATGTGTAGCTGTAATTTGTGCTTATTTATTAATAAAATTAATTATTTATCCGATCTTTCGGCCAACTTTGTTAGTCATCTTCAGGGATATATTGACTAAAAATAATTATTACATCAATATTAAATATAAATTAAAAAAACAATAACAAACAAATTTATTTACATATTATATATTGCAGTGTTGTCCGAAGTTGGTTGTTTTAAGGTTTGTCACTGACTGTTTTGTTTTTATTTATCTTATTTATGTCTGTTAATTGTGTGCCTATATACGTGTGCACAGTTGTCTGTGTCCGACTTGTAGTTTATTCTTTTTTCAGCTGGAATATTAATGATATGTATAAACTTTTTTACATGAGATAGTGTCGTCACCATTACATTTGATTTCGTATACTAGATCAGACTTGTCAAGTTTATTTACTTTCGATTTCATATTAGAAAATAATTTATTTGTCGTGTTATTATGTATTTTTCTTTGTCATTTATGTCTGAATTTTTCAATCTTTCAGATAGCCCGGGAATGTAATTTATTGACTTGCATATTTTGTCTGGTTGTTCTGTTTTATTCTCTGGCACATTTTGTTTCTTTCTTACTGTGTAATTA
Source organism: Panzeria rudis (assembly GCA_956483635.1). NCBI lineage: Eukaryota > Metazoa > Arthropoda > Insecta > Diptera > Tachinidae > Panzeria > Panzeria rudis. The sequence continues at coordinate 66,229,304 of OY101449.1, forward strand.
TTTAATTTATTTATTAAGATGGCCGGAAAATCATTTTTGAGCAGAATATTTTTAATATTTTTCTTATTTTCGGTGTGGAATATTGAATTGCTTGTATCTAGTACTCTTTTAATGAAATTTGTTGCCGTATTTTTTATTATATTCCTTGGATGCCTGGAGTGAAAATTTATGAGTGCCAGATGCCATACTTTTTTGATACCAGTCGAGTTTAATTGTATTTCTTTCTTGTATAATTAGTGCATCTATATATGGTAGTGTGTTGTTAGTTCCTTTTTCCACTGTGAATTGTATTTGTTTATTAAACGCATTTAGTGCGTTTAACATGTTGTCAACTTGGTAAATTTTTAATATTCCAAATAGGTCGTCTACATATTTTGTTACTATTCTCGGTGTAACCTCCATTTTGTTTAAAACTGTATTCAATAGTTCTTCCATGACTATATCTGCGATGATCGGCGACACAGGAGATCCCATCGGCATTCCCTTGTTTTGTTCATAATAACAATCGTTATATTTGAAGTATCGACAGTCTCTAATACAAAATTGTACTATTTCCATAAATAGGGGTTTTGGTCTTTTAGTATGATTTTCCAACATTTCCCACTTATTTTCAATAGTCCTTAATGCTAAATTTACCGGAATACTCGGAAAGAAGGAAATAACGTCAAATGATACTAAAATTTCATCAATGTGAGTATTGTCTATTCTAGATTTAAATTCTTTAGAGTCTTTAACATTGTATAACGAGTTAACCGTCAAGTGTTTTTAATTATTTACTATATACCTGCTGACTCCATATGAAGGGGAGTTCATCGATGAGCAGATTGAGCGCAATGGCATGTTTTCCTTATGGATTTTAGGTAAGCCATATATTCTTGGTGGAACTGCAATCCGTGTGGTGAGCTTGTTTTTCTCAAATTGACTTATGAGATTTAGTTTATATAATTTGTCCACTATCGTGTTATTCTTATTTTGCAAATTTGTAGTAGGATCTCTCTTAGTCGTCTGTATGTGCACATATCTCCGATAATATTCTTCATTTTGCAATTTAATCTTTTCTGTTCATTGCGACGGTTTTGTTGCCCTTATCCGAGTTCATTATAATTATATCAGTGTTATCTTTTAAATATTTTTTTTTATTTTATAACGTTTATTTTTTACAAAATTCATAATATATACTTACTATAAATAAACAAAAAGTATTAAATAAGATTTATTATACACTGTCCCACTCTAGTATAATTAATGTCTCTCTAGTATAATTAATATAGCTTAAGATGATTATTATTTGGATAATATATATTTGTATTTAGTTATATTGATATAATTATATAGAGTTTAATGCAAAGAAAAAATTTTAAAAACTACTTTAATATTGAAAGGATTAAAAAAGGTCTAGTGGTAAAAACAGAAAAAAAGGATTATTTAGTAAGCCACCAATATTTTTTAGTATTGAGGTTTGGGAAAGTATTTTTGTATCCAGAAAAAAAGCTAGTACCAAATCTAAGGTTGTCAGGTGTAAGTCGGTTGCTGTATATAGCTTTAATATTGGCTCTTCTATAAATGTGATAAAATATAGGCACGCCGATTTCATTTTGCATAAAACCGTTACTATCGAGGTATAAGACCGCTTCAGGTGGTACATACCCAGATTCCATACACTTTTTAATATATTCATCATCAACATAATAAGATGCCAAAATCAAATTATTATCAAAGTAATTAATACTTCTTTTTATGTGGTTTCTTATTATATTGAGGGTGAAGTTGTCGATTCCGCTAATTTTTGCCTTATTATATAGGTTTTTGTTTGACACATATTTTATAAAATTACTATTTGGGGATCTATAAATAGCCATACATGCTCTCAGGCACTTCCTCTCAAATATTCTTAACTTTTCTTGTTTTTTTCTCTTATGGTCTTCTAACAGTTCTACGAATTTCATTCTTGTTGTTTCTTGTGTTTCCTTTTCTTTAATTGTTTGTTTACACTTTTCTCCGTCCGTAATGGATTGGAACAAAGGGAGCGTTTATTGGTGACAGGTAACGCAAATTTATATTTATTATTGATGTAATAATTATTTTTAGTCAATATATCGCTGAAGATGACCAACAAAGTTGTCCGAAATATCGGCTAAATAATTAATTTTATTAATAAATAAACACAAATTACAGCTACACATTTGATTTGTTTTTATTTAAAATAAAAAGAAGGACCTCAAAAAAAAATGCAAACACTTATAATAAAAAGGTCCACCAATTAATAGTTCATTTATGTTTTTTTAAATTTATAATCGCACTATTTCCCAAAATAAAATTGTACTTATTCAGTTAGCCTTAAAAATGTTGACATATGAAGGCCGGCTGGTAGCTGGTGTGCGCAACTGGGGATAATTGGTATTGTCGAAAGTAATAGTTTGAGCATAGGTGTTATTGCTTCTGTTAGACAAAGACTGCTAATGACATAGACAGGGCAGCCCCTGTAGTTTGCAGTGTGATTTTAATGGCAATTGCCACACTTTAATTTTGGAATCATCTTTTGGCTTATCACAATTGGCAGTGCTGTGCAGTTCACCACCGACGACATAAACGGTGCGCATTTTACAATATGTTTTTGTGCGGCCATATTCTTGGTAATTCATGCATTGAGTGGGCCCTGCTTGCTTGTGTGGTTCCTCTACGATAGGTCTGCCAGAAGTCTGAACCTTTCGACCAGGACATTTATAATACATATCACAAACGAACATACAACAACACCTTATATCTGTGGTCACAAGCCTTAACCGCTTAAGTAATTTAAAAAATTTTCGGGAGAGCTGTTTAAAGTATCAAAAACTCGCATCCAGCCAGTCGTTAGTTTGTTTTTCCTTAACTTATTTATAGATAATTGTCGTTTTAAAAAAGTTACAAACTTAAAAAATTGCCAGCGAGCCGATTTAGACACGAATGTACTCGATCACACCAAAAATTTAATTTTGTCCTAACTCGACTTAAGCTGTTAACGGTTGTGACCACAGATATATTCCAAGAAATAATCATATCAAAAGGAACCACAACATTTTTTATTTTGATACATGTATCAACTAGGGATGTAACGATACGCCGTTTTGCCGATCCGATACCGATACCGATACTTAAAAATAAATATCGCCGATACCGATTCCGATACCGATACGAATATTTAAATTGAGTTAAAGTTTAGATTAACAAAACTCAAGTGCAATTTTTTTATTATACAAAATTACAGTGTAAGAGATTATTAATATTTAAAATTGTTATTAACCCAGTATAAAAAATTGCGAGTATTTTTTAAGAGCTACATTTTCTTTGCTTCCAAAAAATCTTTATTAAAAATATGCAGATAACACAGTGCAACAGTCCAAAAAACACACGGACTTGACAGTATAGATTCGATTGTACTACCACGGGGTAGTAAAACCCTATACTTAGCTTGGCGAATTTGGTGACCAATTTCGTTTTATGGACCTCCAAAGTTTTGGAAAATCAGCGGGCCCTAAAAAAAAAAGGTGTCATCAACGGTGATACCGCTTAACTATATATGGCAATAATGTAGCTAAGAGTTCGCTAAACAGATTTTATTACCATTTTATGCCAAAAAATTATTTTTTCGTGTACCTTTTTTGAAAAATGAAGGAAAACAATTTTTTTTTCACTTTTTCCAAAATAACTTACAGGGACTCGTAATTTTTTATTAACAATATTTGGCAAAGTTGTAGCTACTGTAAAGCTGAACAACTTTTGTGAACATGTCAATACAATCTGAATGTATCTGGGCACCCTAAACAGCCCAGAAAAACTAATTGCTACCTTAAAAGATTTTACGAGTTAGGCTATATTTTTATTGCAGTTTTTTTGCTTTCTTTGTAATTGTTCCACTTCTTATGTTGCTGATTTTAGTATTTACTATTTTTTATTGTTTGTTGTTGTTTTGCCAAATAATGGTAATGAAAATTTTGGAGTTCCTACAAGTTATACTGAAAAAAGTGAATAAAATAATTTAAAAAAAATTTTTTTTTTCAAAAAGTACAGGAACATATTATTTTTCTGGGCACAAAATGTTAGTGAAACACAACAAAGAAGTATGCACTTGAATATACTATTTTCAAAAAAAAACTTTTTAGCTTAAAAAATAGTGAAAAACTAAAATTTTTAAGGTAAAAAGTGGTCTGTGTGAGCTATTAGAGTGCCTAGATACGTGCAGATTGTATTGATATGTCCACAAAAGCTGTTCAGCTCTACCGTAACTATAAGTTTGCCAAATATTGTTAGTTAAAAACTACAAGTCGCTGTAAGTTATTCTGAAAAAAGTGAAAAAAATTTTTTTTCCTTAATTTTGTCAACAAAAAGTTAACGAAAAAATTTTTTGGCATGAAATGTTAAAAAAATCTGTTAAACAGACTCTTAGCTACATTATTGCCATATACAGTTAAGCGGTATTATAAAGTTTGAATTAGCTGTTGGCCAAATACTGATGACACCGTTTTTGAGGCACCACTGATTTTTAGAAAATTTGGAGGTCCATAAAAAAAATTGGTCACAAATTCGCCAAACTGAGTAAAGTCTTTTACTACCCCATTGTAGGACAATCGAACCTGTACTGTCCAGTTCTTATGTTTTTCCAAAAGTCTTTATTTATCGCATAGTGTAATTAGTAGAAAAGCAAGAAAAAAAGTTTAATTCCTTTATAATTTTAAAAAATTCTCGCCATACTCGCATTAAAAAAATTGTGAAAATGGGTAATTTTTTATCCTTTTTTCTTGAGGAAAAATCATTATAGAACACCGAAAAAGAAATTTGTTCGAGCATCGCTTCCAATTCGGTGATTGGTAATCGAAAAACAGAACTTCTTGCAATGGCAAGGCTATGTAAAACTAATTAGAAATGATCCAAATTTGCAATACTTCCGGATCGCGAATTCTACATTTTCATGACTCCTTTGGAGTGTCTTTTTTTGCTGGAATAAGATTTAAAAAACAACGAATTGAATTTGAATACATGGTAAAATTAACAAAAATAAATAATTTTTTTACAAAATAATAGTATAAAATATTATTAATTTTTAAAATGGATATTAATAAGATTTAAAAAATAACGAAATGAGTTTCGTTCATGGTAAAATTAACAAAAAATAAATAATTTGTCAGAAAAAAGCTCTGAAAAAATGTTTAAAAGTATCGTCGTATCGACAGTAAAATATCGCCGATACCGATGTATCGGAAAATCTGAAATATCGCCGATATATCGGTATCGGTATCGGTATTCGTTACATCCCTAGTATCAACCATATATTTCAAATTTATGTCCAACAATTAAGCAATAGATACAAAACTTAACATGTAATTCATACATAAAAAACCATAAACAAAGCTAAAAAATCATTTAAAATTAGAAGGGGCGACAATAAACACATCGGCTTAACCACTGTTGATAACAAAAATCAGCAGAAATTAAATTTTTTTTCTGCATTTACCTGTACCAAAAAACCAGGTCAATTGAAGAGTGGACGTCCTTCTTTTTATTTTAAATAAAAACAAATCAAATGTGTAGCTGTAATTTGTGCTTATTTATTAATAAAATTAATTATTTATCCGATCTTTCGGCCAACTTTGTTAGTCATCTTCAGGGATATATTGACTAAAAATAATTATTACATCAATATTAAATATAAATTAAAAAAACAATAACAAACAAATTTATTTACATATTATATATTGCAGTGTTGTCCGAAGTTGGTTGTTTTAAGGTTTGTCACTGACTGTTTTGTTTTTATTTATCTTATTTATGTCTGTTAATTGTGTGCCTATATACGTGTGCACAGTTGTCTGTGTCCGACTTGTAGTTTATTCTTTTTTCAGCTGGAATATTAATGATATGTATAAACTTTTTTACATGAGATAGTGTCGTCACCATTACATTTGATTTCGTATACTAGATCAGACTTGTCAAGTTTATTTACTTTCGATTTCATATTAGAAAATAATTTATTTGTCGTGTTATTATGTATTTTTCTTTGTCATTTATGTCTGAATTTTTCAATCTTTCAGATAGCCCGGGAATGTAATTTATTGACTTGCATATTTTGTCTGGTTGTTCTGTTTTATTCTCTGGCACATTTTGTTTCTTTCTTACTGTGTAATTATTTAATTTATTTATTAAGATGGCCGGAAAATCATTTTTGAGCAGAATATTTTTAATATTTTTCTTATTTTCGGTGTGGAATATTGAATTGCTTGTATCTAGTACTCTTTTAATGAAATTTGTTGCCGTATTTTTTATTATATTCCTTGGATGCCTGGAGTGAAAATTTATGAGTGCCAGATGCCATACTTTTTTGATACCAGTCGAGTTTAATTGTATTTCTTTCTTGTATAATTAGTGCATCTATATATGGTAGTGTGTTGTTAGTTCCTTTTTCCACTGTGAATTGTATTTGTTTATTAAACGCATTTAGTGCGTTTAACATGTTGTCAACTTGGTAAATTTTTAATATTCCAAATAGGTCGTCTACATATTTTGTTACTATTCTCGGTGTAACCTCCATTTTGTTTAAAACTGTATTCAATAGTTCTTCCATGACTATATCTGCGATGATCGGCGACACAGGAGATCCCATCGGCATTCCCTTGTTTTGTTCATAATAACAATCGTTATATTTGAAGTATCGACAGTCTCTAATACAAAATTGTACTATTTCCATAAATAGGGGTTTTGGTCTTTTAGTATGATTTTCCAACATTTCCCACTTATTTTCAATAGTCCTTAATGCTAAATTTACCGGAATACTCGGAAAGAAGGAAATAACGTCAAATGATACTAAAATTTCATCAATGTGAGTATTGTCTATTCTAGATTTAAATTCTTTAGAGTCTTTAACATTGTATAACGAGTTAACCGTCAAGTGTTTTTAATTATTTACTATATACCTGCTGACTCCATATGAAGGGGAGTTCATCGATGAGCAGATTGAGCGCAATGGCATGTTTTCCTTATGGATTTTAGGTAAGCCATATATTCTTGGTGGAACTGCAATCCGTGTGGTGAGCTTGTTTTTCTCAAATTGACTTATGAGATTTAGTTTATATAATTTGTCCACTATCGTGTTATTCTTATTTTGCAAATTTGTAGTAGGATCTCTCTTAGTCGTCTGTATGTGCACATATCTCCGATAATATTCTTCATTTTGCAATTTAATCTTTTCTGTTCATTGCGACGGTTTTGTTGCCCTTATCCGAGTTCATTATAATTATATCAGTGTTATCTTTTAAATATTTTTTTTTATTTTATAACGTTTATTTTTTACAAAATTCATAATATATACTTACTATAAATAAACAAAAAGTATTAAATAAGATTTATTATACACTGTCCCACTCTAGTATAATTAATGTCTCTCTAGTATAATTAATATAGCTTAAGATGATTATTATTTGGATAATATATATTTGTATTTAGTTATATTGATATAATTATATAGAGTTTAATGCAAAGAAAAAATTTTAAAAACTACTTTAATATTGAAAGGATTAAAAAAGGTCTAGTGGTAAAAACAGAAAAAAAGGATTATTTAGTAAGCCACCAATATTTTTTAGTATTGAGGTTTGGGAAAGTATTTTTGTATCCAGAAAAAAAGCTAGTACCAAATCTAAGGTTGTCAGGTGTAAGTCGGTTGCTGTATATAGCTTTAATATTGGCTCTTCTATAAATGTGATAAAATATAGGCACGCCGATTTCATTTTGCATAAAACCGTTACTATCGAGGTATAAGACCGCTTCAGGTGGTACATACCCAGATTCCATACACTTTTTAATATATTCATCATCAACATAATAAGATGCCAAAATCAAATTATTATCAAAGTAATTAATACTTCTTTTTATGTGGTTTCTTATTATATTGAGGGTGAAGTTGTCGATTCCGCTAATTTTTGCCTTATTATATAGGTTTTTGTTTGACACATATTTTATAAAATTACTATTTGGGGATCTATAAATAGCCATACATGCTCTCAGGCACTTCCTCTCAAATATTCTTAACTTTTCTTGTTTTTTTCTCTTATGGTCTTCTAACAGTTCTACGAATTTCATTCTTGTTGTTTCTTGTGTTTCCTTTTCTTTAATTGTTTGTTTACACTTTTCTCCGTCCGTAATGGATTGGAACAAAGGGAGCGTTTATTGGTGACAGGTAACGCAAATTTATATTTATTATTGATGTAATAATTATTTTTAGTCAATATATCGCTGAAGATGACCAACAAAGTTGGCCGAAATATCGGCTAAATAATTAATTTTATTAATAAATAAACACAAATTACAGCTACACATTTGATTTGTTTTTATTTAAAATAAAAAGAAGGACCTCAAAAAAAAATGCAAACACTTATAATAAAAAGGTCCACCAATTAATAGTTCATTTATGTTTTTTTAAATTTATAATCGCACTATTTCCCAAAATAAAATTACTTATTCAGTTAGCCTTAAAAATGTTGACATATGAAGGCCGGCTGGTAGCTGGTGTGCGCAACTGGGGATAATTGGTATTGTCGAAAGTAATAGTTTGAGCATAGGTGTTATTGCTTCTGTTAGACAAAGACTGCTAATGACATAGACAGGGCAGCCCCTGTAGTTTGCAGTGTGATTTTCATGGCAATTGCCACACTTTAATTTTGGAATCATCTTTTGGCTTATCACAATTGGCAGTGCTGTGCAGTTCACCACAGACGACATAAACGGTGCGCATTTTACAATATGTTTTTGTGCGGCCATATTCTTGGTAATTCATGCATTGAGTGGGCCCTGCTTGCTTGTGTGGTTCCTCTACGATAGGTCTGCCAGAAGTCTGAACCTTTCGACCAGGACATTTATAATACATATCACAAACGAACATACAACAACACCTTATATCTGTGGTCACAAGCCTTAACCGCTTAAGTAATTTAAAAAATTTTCGGGAGAGCTGTTTAAAGTATCAAAAACTCGCATCCAGCCAGTCGTTAGTTTGTTTTTCCTTAACTTATTTATAGATAATTGTCGTTTTAAAAAAGTTACAAACTTAAAAAATTGCCAGCGAGCCGATTTAGACACGAATGTACTCGATCACACCAAAAATTTAATTTTGTCCTAACTCGACTTAAGCTGTTAACGGTTGTGACCACAGATATATTCCAAGAAATAATCATATCAAAAGGAACCACAACATTTTTTATTTTGATACATGTATCAACCATATATTTCAAATTTATGTCCAACAATTAAGCAATAGATACAAAACTTAACATGTAATTCATACATAAAAAACCATAAACAAAGCTAAAAAATCATTTAAAATTAGAAGGGGCGACAATAAACACATCGGCTTAACCACTGTTGATAACAAAAATCAGCAGAAATTAAATTTTTTTTCTGCATTTACCTGTACCAAAAAACCAGGTCAATTGAAGAGTGGACCAGGACACCAGCTCTATTTGTGTAAAACCAGGACAATCCTGGAAAACCAGGACGTATGGCAGCTCTACTCTACGATAACTCGTCGGTGCAGCAAATATCCTAAGCTATAAATAGGATGTACTTCATTCTTTTTTTTAATTTTATGTCACCTGGTTCCAGTTCCACACGAAATAGTGGTAGGGGGACTCGCTATCTATTTTTAATGTTAGTAACATTTTTCTCTTTAAAACCATTACTTAGCAGACCGCTTTTAGCTCTTCTGGATCCACGTATGAATGAATGCCTTTTATCGCTACCTGGAGGCCTTTGGCACTTTTTTTAGGACCACACTCAGGGGATGACCCCTACTTATGCACTGCATTGTGCCTGAACTAGGAAAATTGGTTATGGGAAGGAGGATAGAGGGTAGTAGTGTCTGTGAACATTCGACTTGAACTTTCCCACACTGAAAGTGACTGGAAAGACCTCTGCGGGGAGTTTATTCCACATACGAACTGTTCGGCCAAAGTACGAATTCTCTCTGTAATGCGTAGTGCGGTTCACTGGCAGATCGACCACAAATGGATGTGCTCTTAATGAAAAACGTGTTGGACGCAAAAATGAACGGGTTTCGGGAACAAGTTCCCTAATTTCATTAGAACACATTCCATTGTAGTAGCGATAGAACAGCGAAACACACCCAAATTGCGTCGATGCTCCAGTGAGTCAATAGAGTTGGCTACCCTACTGTCACCGATCAGCTTCTTCGCCCTCTCCTGTACGCGGTCGAGTAACTTGAAAATAGTCTTTGAAGCACCGGCCCATACATGAGAGTTGTAATCCATTTTCGGTCGGATATAGGTGATATAAATATTAAATAGATCAGATGAACCGAATTAACTCTTGCACCGTCTCAAAAATCCGAGGCACTTGAATGCTTCTTTTGCGACTTGAAAAATGTGATCATTCCACCGAACATCACATTGGATTTTTATGCCAAGAACATCAAGAGCTTTTGATTCCTCAATACCTATACCATCCATAATTACAGATAAAGAAGCTGTTCGGTTATACGCCTGTGCGTAAGCATACAACATTAGTTCTTACGAGCGTTAAAATCGACCCTATCCGATTGTTGTTGAGATTGTTACAAGATCACGATTAAGTGTATCATTCATGATTTGCCTCTTGGCCCCAATCTCTGACAAGCTTGGTCTATTGATGAATGAATAAGAATGGCAAATGCTGCTGTCATCTGCGAAAGAGTAGATAGGGTTGGAAGTTTGACAGAGAAGGTCATTGAGAAAGATAAGAAATAAAGTAGGTGAAAGAACGGAGCCCTGCGGTTCCAATCAGGGGTAGCTGACCAGGGATACAGCTCCGAAGGATCTTGAGGATATCTGATGCCGATGGTTCAGCGGGTATAGTTGCACAGGCCTCTACGGTTTTTGGGAATCGCCTCCAAAAGAACCGAATCCAACCTAGCGCCTTGCTATAGCTCGGCAAGAGAATCATTAGCCCGCTTTAGCATCAACGCTGAGATTTCATCTGCGCAAGCCATGAGTTTCAAATGATTCTAGTACCAGCCAGAACCAATGCCTAGATTAGCCTGCCAGATCTGCCATAACACAGCCGCTAATTTTTGATTAACCAAGTCCCACTTGTCGTGGGAAATGGCAACAACAATAGTACTCCTACCAGTAATGGCCCTCATGAAGTTGCCTTTGTCGACCTCGCTGAAGGAGCCATTACCAGTAGGGGCAGGTTGGGACTCTTGGTCCCAGGAGGTTTGACCGCAGCTGCATTATCCTCTGAATTTTGTCGTTTAGGCCCCGTCACCTGTGCGGTAGCGGGGCCAGATTTGCTCTGCAGTGAGGGCATGTGTTCTTTCGCCCAAGCGAGAAAAGCTGTCTGCTCATTGGTGAGCTAGTACGCCAGGATAGAGCCTACGGCCCAACTTTTTCTTAAAGCGGAACGCTTCGTTGTGGCAGCCCTATGGGAATAGTTTTCTGTGCCTAGGAATTTTAGTTACGTCGAGATTGCCATGGGAGACAAAATATTGGGGCGCGAGGAATGCTCCTTCACTGCCTTTTCTTTCGCAACTGGCACATGGGAAGCTGTGGGTTTGGCCGATGTAGTCGTGTCCGAACCCGCCGCACACGGAATAGGGGTTTAACTGGTTTGTCGGCAAGGGCTTAAACAGTTTTAGAGGTACTAGGCCTGAGAGCCAAATGTACCTCGCTCCTGGGCTTAATGCAACCACCTTCCGATGCTTCTTAGTCTGTACTATTGCTAGGTCATCTGGCATCGGTGACCGTGCCAGGAGCAGCAGCTAAGCAAATAAACCTGTTCCCCCGTCTGTACGGCCTATACAATACGACGTACCTAAGCCTTCACATTGCGACAAGATCACCACCCTTCGTCGAGGAAAACCAAGTGCAAATTAAAACCAATTTTTATTCGGGTTTCTCGCACAAATTTTTGCGTCAATGTATATCGAGCTTATATTTTGGCTACTGTATATAAAAAATATGTACAATAAAAAGTATATCGTTAAATAAAATACAAAAATCTCTATCTAAAAAATCTAATCGGATTTTGAGCAAATTCCAATCAGACTTACTCAAACAAAAACAGCGATAGTATTAAGAAAATCTAAAAGGAAAAAAAACTGGCCAATTAAATAAATTAGCATTTGCATATATTGCTGTTCCTCTATAATTATGACAATGTTAGTTAAGACGTTTTCCCTTTCAGGTGATTACATTCTTCGAGAAAAGTAATTCTTAAAAAAGTAAAATTTCAATAAAACAAATTGTCAAAAAGTATAATTTGCGGCAATTATCTTTTCGAGAACTTACCATTTCTAAAAATAGTATACTTATTATCGGGCCTGCTCTGAAAATCACTGTGATTTCAAATCACGTGACTTCAAAAAAAACCATCAATAGCTAACTTGTTAGTAGCTTTTTATTGTATTTTATGTAGTTGTTTTTTATGACAGACAATTTTATTCGAACTTGCTTGCGTCGTTATAAATCCTGCAAATTACAAAAGCAATAATTAAGCCTTTATAAATTTTTTGAAATCACCGTGAGTTGATATCTCACGATTTACAGAACAGGCCCTTATACAAGTACTGCTTCCAAAAAGTACCATTTATAGAAATATTCATATATTCAGAATAGTATGTACCTTTTCTAAAAATAATATTTTCATCAAAGTACCTTTAAAAAAAATTATGAATTTTACCAAAGGACCTGCCTTTTAAAAATTTCCAAAAAGACCAATTAAAAAAAGAACAATTTAAAAATATATTTTGTTGCGATATGTTTATGTAAATCTTTTTTACGTTGTACTGTTATATGCTATTTTGATTATATGTAGGAGCAGAATTAGCTATACTTGATCTTTGCTCCTCTTGGTCAACGCCTTTGTACCTTTGTCATAATAAAGTACAAAGGTCTTCGTAATTAGGTGGCATAGAGATAGTTATTGTCCCATACCGTTTTAGAGCAGCACTTATTACGAATGTTTGGCTGAGTTTTTATCAGAATATGGAGCAGGTACGCATAATTTGGTACAATTGTACTTTTTTAGCACTATTTGAAAGTCAAAAGTACAATAGCACCCCAATGACTAATTAAGCACTATTTATTGATTAACGGGGTTTGTTTGAATCTGAAACGATTTTCCGTCATCCCACGTCAAATTTGATTGATAAACAGATCGGTTTCGGCTATGTGCAATTTTCAGTGTTTTCTTGAATATTCAAGAAGAAGGAAAATCGTTCCGTATTATTAAGTCTTTAAAAAACGACAACATATCGCGACCTTAGTATTGTTTTGGCTCACCGACCATTTTTAAAAAAATTGAGTTAAGTATGGGGTATATATATTTTGAATACCCTCTTTCAGAATCCAAAAACTGTTTCTCGAAATTGTTCCTGGTTTCTGAGATATCAAGCATTAATTGTGCTCGATATCATTATTTTTGATAAATTTTTTGTAAAAAAAAAAATAATTTTTTTAAAATAAAAAAATAAAAATCAGAAATCAAGTAATATACTAAGTTTTATCAATATTAACTTTTTATTCCATGTAAATATCTTTTCTAATAACATTTATACGCTTATTTTCAATAAAAAGTAGAAAATTTCATCTCAATAACAAGTTACTCAATACACAGCAGTTAGTATACACATGGAGCAACAAAAGCTACTTTTTACAAATAAAATAAAAAAGTGGTTACTGGAGCACAAAACAACATATTTTACTTTCAGTAAAAAGATGTTAATTTCTAATCGGATTGATGAAAGTTTACAAAAATGTATATTTTTCTTCCAAACATATGCCGGAAGCAGTGGTGAGAATACAAACAAATTCTATCGGATATATTTTGAGAAAACTTTATGTAAATCTTCTTTGTTGTTTTTCTCCATTCCGGCTTTTTGGCATATGGGCCAAAACAATACTAAGGTCGCGATATATACATATCGCGACCCTATGCGCCTATTCACATATTACGTAACGCTATTTTTGGAGTTTTCAAATTTTCAGTATAAATTATGTAGTCGGTAAAAAAGTTAATATTGATAAAACTTGGTATTTTACTTGATTTCTGATTTTTTTTTTTTATTTACAAAAAAAAATTTTACAAAAAATTTATCAAAAATGATGATATCGAGCACAATGAATGCTTGATATCTCAGAAACCAAGAACAATTTCGCGAAACAGTTTTTGGATTATGAAAGAGGGTATTCAAAATATATATACCCCATACTTAACTAAATTTTTTTTAAATGGTCTGTGGGCCAAAACAATACTAAGGTCGCGATATGTATCTTTTGGTTGAAGGTAGAAATGACCTAAATAAACTGATATTTCAAGAATTGCTAGAGGAATATTATCCATTCCACAATCATCTGCAAATATGTAAAGGATATCAAAATATAATGAAAAAAAAGAGAGCTACACGGTTTGTTTCGACTGACTACAATCTAATAAAAACAAATTCTTTTCTGAAGTCATCTAATTCGTACTGCTACAGTATAGAAAAGACTAAAGCCCAGGTTCTACATTCGTAAAATGCAATGAAAGTGAAATTTTCACTAAGTTTCAGTTCTCAATTTCGTCAAATGAGGTTTGAAAAGTAAAATTTCATAAGTTGGAAGTTATTATTCTGAACACACTTATTTGTTTGTATGAAAAATAATTTCTAAGCATATACATTTTGTATAAGTCGGAAGTTATCATTATTCGGCTTAAGTTCACAATAATTGGATTAATGTAAATACAAATTATTTTTAAGAGTGGAATATTAGAATATCTAATCAGACTAGCAGAACGGATTAGTACTTCTAATTTCGACAGCCGCTACGCTGTCATCATCAGCGTCCTTTGTTCGTTTTTACCACGTTTGATCGTGGATACTAGTATTAATGAAACATCAGCTATTTAACCAAATTTTATGAGGAAATAGAATATGAGTCATATGCCTTTTATTAATATGGTGAGCCGAATAAATTTCACTTTCTGATTCTTTATTCCAATTTCCAACTCAAATTTTTATTGGTTTATTGCTTGTACGTAAGCGCCGCCTACGATAAATCAAGCTATTGTTGTTGTACATGTTTTTAAACAGGTTTTTATATTTGTGTCATAATTTGCATTCTGATTTTTTAGTTTTAAATTAGACCGCAGAAACCACACATGTATTCAACTTTTTGCGGGTGCCGTCCCAAATTTTAATATTTGTACGTAATTATTATTTGAACTCACTACTTTTTCAGAACATTATGAAATTGTAAATGCGGAATTGAAATCGTTTTCACTTTCATTTTATTGTGGAATGTAGAACCTAGCCGTAAGAGTTTAATGGCAAGAAGTATATCCTTAATAATCCTTTTATATTCAGATCTCCATAACTTATAGTCTTTTGTGTGCCTTTTGAAATTAAACATTAATATTAATTGTTTAGTTTATATACATGTGTGAACCTGATAAAGAGAGGCTTCATCTTCCTAGGAAAAATTTTCAGTAGAGCCAAAATAGCTGTTTGAGTAAATTTTTACGATTTTGAGATTATGGGCGGTATCACTGCTGCGGTATGTTTCCCCCTACTTTTTAAGAGGAATTGTCCCTAAATTGGCCGTCGAAATGACTAAAAAGAGATTTTTCCCAACCTCTACATTTAGAGAGAAGAGCCTTAACTACCCAGGCAGAAAAATACAATCGGCCCAACGTTGGCAAAGCATTTCCTAAAGTATTAGAAACGTTGGCAAAATATTACAAGTTCTACTTTTGAAGTGTTGTGCCAACATACAAATGATAACCTCATGCTGGCGTCGACCGATTGCTTTGTATATCGTTGGCTAAACACTGTGAAAACCAAAATTTAAGTGCGGTCCCACTATAATTTTTTTTTGTTTAGTACGACCTTTTCCTATTACTTTGAACTCTAAAATTACAGTGTTTTTCCAAAGTACCAATAACTAAATATAATATAATATTCTATTAGTTTATAGTCTTATTACAAGTATGGCATATTGGCATTTCCAAAAAATCCAACTTTTGTCGCGTCTGTCGTCAGGGATTTTTTTTCAAAGAAAAACTTAATGTTTTACGTACTTCTTTATATTTTTGAATAGAACGTAAGTAGCTCTAAATTAACTAAAAGAAAAGGGAAACAAAATTTGAGTTTTTCTTTGAAAAACTTTGCGACGGACGCAACACAAGTTGACTTTTTCTTGCATTACTCGTATGCGCTTGAAAATATTATATTTATTATAATTTAAGAAAAGCACGTTTTATTCTGCAGCTCCTCATCTAAACATATACTTACATATTCATAAAAATTTATGTTAAAAAAAGTTAATGTTGGTTTAATGTACGAATTTTGTATGAGAAACCTGGCTTTAATTAACTTTAACATTAACTTTACTAATTGTTTATGAATAACTCTAAATATACTTCCATTCCCCCACATATGCATGTTTACTAAGTAGTGGGAATGTTATGGCTATAACAGAAAATTTTTGTATAAAAATTTAAACCATTTTTCGCCTAACCAGCTCCCGTTGGCCGATTTGGTAATTATAATCGCTAGCGACCACAATTTATACCAGAATTATTTTAAAATAACCATAGGTACGGTAGATGTTAAGCGTATTCTTACCAAATTTCAAAATGTTGCCATTGTTATCACTCTTTTACGTAAGTAGTTTATTTAAATTGTAATGAGCTGTAAAAATTAAACAAAAAATCTTTTATTAAAACGTTGGCAAAACATTTTATGGCTTGAAAATTTAACGTTGGCTAATAGTACTCACTTTTCTATAAAAAGTGTTTTGCCAGTGCTATATTTTTGGGACGGTTGGCAATTTCTGCCTGGGTACCCTCATATGAAATGCATTGGGGAAAATAGGATCTCATTTCCGAAATGCTATTTTTATACACAAGATTTTATATATTATGTACTTTATTTTTTCACTCGTAAAAAAACGAAAAACGGCATTCTTTTCAAAATTGTATCTAGTTTTAGGAAATTTAGCTAACTCAATTTCGGCCTCCGGAAAATAAGGTTCCTTTTCATCGCTATCATCACGTATAAGTAGTTAGTGCAAATGCAATTCAATGCACCCTTTTTGTTAATTTGTAAGTTTTCTACACATATCTATATGTATTATTTAGTAAAGAAGAATTTAGTACAATCGGACTAAATAAAGTAAAATTTATCTCGAAAATTAGTACACTTATTAAATTTCCTTTTGCATCCCTGATGTGCAGTAGACCACCCATAAGATGTATGGGATGTGCAAAAGTGTTATTTTGCTCATTTTCAGTTGAGTTGGTAATACAAAATACGAAGTACATCAAAAATAATTTTCTAAAGTGTAAACCGACCAGTCCGTTTGCATTTAATTGGCCAAAATTTCCCAAAAATACCCTTAATATGGTATACGGCTTAAGTTAAATATAACTCTTAAACTAACAGGTTTTAGCGACTGAGTTATATAAACTTTTTTCCCGTAGTAAAACGAGAAACATTTTCTCGATGCAAGCTCTAGCCCACGATACACCGTTAGCAGTTTTTTTCACGGATAAAGTCACAAGTTATGCTAAAACTGAACTTTGAATACCTCTCCTTTAACTTTGAACGCTTATAAATACGTATACTCTTCGCCTTATAATACATAATTTTCCACTGATAAAAAATATATATAGATTTCTTAAATTATGTTCGTTATTTTATGGATAAATGGCCAAAAACTACAGCTAATCAACAATATTATTAAATTATTGCATTCCATTATTTGGTTGGTATATGTTTTAGTGAGTCGATAAAATAGCTATTATAATTTTGGTTTGCCTCATTAATCGATTAAAATAAAAAATTTCGAATAATCGACTATTATTTTTTTGCAATTTTATTTAAATTCTTATAATAAAATCTTTAAACTAACTAAAACAACAACATTATATATGCATGCCGTTAAGTAAATTATGTAATCTAAAAGTTTATCAAATTACTTTTTGAAAAATTAGTTGACGGTATATTTTGTATATACTCTACAAAGTATGTCATCAGATTATTATAGCTATGCTATTTATGGCGGACTACGAGGTAGAAATTTTGTTTCGAAACAAAAATAATCGCCACTATTACAGTTATAAATTTCTTTATGTTTTGGTTTTTTTTTGTACTTAAAGTAAATTTTTTGTTGTTGTTTTCTTCTTTTTGTTTTGATTTCATTTAGCTTTTAATATCTTGGGTCCGTCAAATCTCGAAGCATACTTTAGAGATGCACCTTTTTTAAATGATTTTATTTAGCTTACCGTTTTTGTGGTTTGGTTGGAATTTAATAATTGAAAATTTACCCCCATCGATTGATCTGAAATGTTGCAAGCGCCTTTACTTTTGATGACAATTCAATGTTGTGATGAGAAAAGTAGGGCGACATCCCCATAAGAAGTAATATTTAGGTTTAGCCCCTTCCTTGTAACGGATTGATGTGAGATTTAGTGCAGACCTTTACTTATGATGACTGTACAATTTTGTAATTAAAAAAGTGGGCGGCGCCATGCTCATAAAAATTAATACTTAGTGTTAGACCCTCCGTGTTAAGTGATTGATCTACAATTTGGTAAACACCTTTACTTTTGATGACAGTACAATTTTAAGATCATAAAAGTGGGCTGCGCAACGCCCATAAAAAGAAATATAGGCTTACCCCCTTTCTCTTGACTGATTGATCAAACATTTGGTAAACAACTTACCTTTCATTGCAACAAAAGGTAGTGTTAAAAAGTAGGCTGCGCCGCGTCAATAAAAAGTAATATTTAGTTTTACCCCATTCCTGACCGATTATCTGAAATTTTGTGACCACATTTAATTTTCTTGACCGATTGATCTGAGGACGTTACGATTATGTGTATTCAGTATTATTGTAAATCTAAGAAGGCCGCTGCCACATAATGGCGAATTAGTTATTTGTTTAAAAACACCTGAATATGGATATCAATTGAAAGGTGTTGACTAGTAGGCACAGTACGCAATGAAAAACTTCCAAAACGAAAATGGCGTCCAGTATAAAATGGGGGACTATATTCATCCATATATATTATGTCAGCTAGGCTTGAATGTCAAGCTTTTTTAAGGCTTGTCAAGATTCAAGCCAAAAAGCTACATATTTGTCAAGCTAAAAATTATTTTCTATTCTGTTAGCAATTGTGCATAAAATTCAATAAAGCATATAATATAATACGAATTATAATAAATCAAAATTTATAGGAAAACAAAGGGTTATAATGAAAATCTTTCTCCAAGGGCTTTTCCTTTTCAAATCAGAAGCTAATAAACTTTAAAGTGATTTTATCAATGGTTCCTCTTGCAAAAAAAACTGTCGTACCTTTATTGAAAATAGAACACTTAGAAAACTACTAATAAACATTACTTTAGTCTATATGCAATGATAATTTGTATGCATACTACGATCTTTTCCCAAAAATATTTCTAGTGGCTAAATATGGTCAAATAAAAAAAATATATGTGTATATATAAAAAACAGGACGAAGGCAAAATCAAGTGTTCATAAATTTCGTTCACATTTTCGATTCCTGTAAATAGTTCGTTTTATAAAGAAAGAAAACTGATGCCATTTGCCCAATTAGTGACAAGAACTAATTTCAATGAAAATTTTTTTATTTTCTAAATGTCTTACATACAAATTAAGAAACAGCTAAAATCGTTACCAGATACACCAAATACTTATATGTGGGAAAATAAAAATTCTTAAGTGTACAATATCCTTATTTGTCTTGTAATGTTTTGTCTAACGTTAATGCAAGTTAAATAAGCTAAAAAAAATTAGGCTGATTTTAATGTAAATAGTAAGTTTAAAACAGTGGTGGCCATTCTCTCAATTTCGTATACTCGTATGTGCTGTTTTTTTTACCATCAACACACGTATACTGTGTGTGAGACACACAAACGAAATTATAAGATAGTGTATGTATGGCCACCACTGGTTTAAAATAATTATTATAAAAAACATCTGGAAGTAATTCATCCAAATAAAGATAAACATTTTCCAAATCGGATCATAAATGGCGGAGTTCCGAGGTAACACACATAAAAATTCCAGAGAATTGATTCGTTGATTTTATTGAAGCGGCTAACGATTGAGTTTTTATTGTTTTGAAAATGTTTAAGTTAGTGCCAAGATTTTTTTTTCGTAAATCAAGTTTTCTCTAAATGTCAAGCTTTTTCACAATTTGGATCTGGCAAGCCTATTGTCATGGGTATTAAATGAAAGCTAATAAACTTTAAAGTGATTTTATCAATGGTTACTCTTGCAAAAAAACTGTCGTACCTTTATTGATAATACAACACTTAGAAAACTACTAATAAAAATTACTTTAGTCTATATACAATGATAATTTGTATGCAGACTACGATCTTTTCCCAAAAATATTTCTAGTGGCTAAATATAGTTAAATAAAAATACATATGTATATATATAAAAAACAGGACGAAGGCAAAATCAAGTCTTCATAAATTTCGTTCACATTTTCGATTCCTGTAAATAGTGAGGGTGCTGTCGGCTGAGTAGTTAGCGCGTTTGACTACAAATCCTGAGGTCTTGAGTTCAAGACTACTTTCAGGCAAGCCAACAACATCATGCATTTTTCTCATGTGCATTGGTGTGTTATTATGTTGGTGGCTGTTGCACTGTTAAAGTGATGAAGGCATAGCACTGATCACTTTGGCAGTACCGGCAGCGATTAATACTAACATATCCCAATGCACTTTATAGCACCCTCCTTCGTCTGTATTGTAGCAGCACCGTCGGCGAAGTAAAAAAGAACTAATAAAATGGCTACACAGCTTAAACAACCCGATGCCTCTACTTGACACCAGAGAGGCTTGCAACACTGCTCTAGAAAAAGCGCGCAATAGCAGGGTTGTAATTTTTTTTATTTTTTTATCGGTTATATGTATTTATTTATTGTATCTTCAATAAAATTGAACTAACAATAAGTAATCAAATCTTAAGTGTAAAATTTTAATTTTTAAGTCCAGCCCGTGCCAGACAAAAATATTTGTTTCAGCGGTTGGTTGTTTGGTTGTTTACGTCTCTCGTGTTCGGCTGAGAGCAAGAGTGTCCCTCTTTCTCAGCCGAGTGTGGCCTCTAAAGTTAATGATGTTTCGGGCTAGGGGATTTGGGTGCAACTCAAGTCTTTTTATGTAGCTTGTCACGTGTTTAGAAAACACTGTCTTAACCGACGGCACATCTAGGTCTTTATGAATTCGCTTGTTTCTGACATACCATGGGGCTGCTGTAATCGTACGGAGTATTTTATTTTGTTGCCTTTGAATTTTTTCTACATTTGATGCCGAGGCAGTGCCCCATAACTGGATTCCGTAGGACCATATTGGTTTTAGAATGGAGTTGTATAGAAGAAGTTTACAATCTAGGCTTAGAGTAGAGTTCCTTCCAATGAGCCAATTCATTTGAGCTGCTTTTAATTTCATTTAGGTCACCTTTGCATTTATGTGTGACCTCCATGTTAGACGACGATCAAGATGAACACCGAGATATTTTACTTCATTGTGTTGAGGTATAGTTTGGTTATTTATTTGTATAGGTGGGCAGGTTTCTTTGCACAATGTAAAAGTAATGTGTAGACATTTTTGTTCGTTAATTTTTATCCGCCATTGTTTTAGCCATTGTTCCAACTGGGGTATATAATCTAGCAAATTGCGGGTGGCTTCTTGATGGCTTTTGTGAACACTTAGAAAAGCTGTATCATCAGCGAATGTTGATATATGTATGTTACTGCTTACCGGCAAGTCAGAGGTATATATCAGATATAATACAGGACCGAAGATGCTGCCTTGAGGAACTCCGGCTTCAATGGGTTGCGGAGGGCTTTGAAAATTACCTTCTTTAACAACAAATTTTCGCTCAGTTAAGTAGCTTTCTAAAAGTTTAAGGATCTTTTCGGGTAGGTTTTGCTTTAGTTTATGTATTAAACCTGCGTGCCATACTTTATCAAATGCCTGAGAAACATCGATGAAGAGCGCAGAACAATATTTCTTTTCTTCGAAGGTTTTTCTAACCACGTTCACGAGTCTATGTGTTTGTTCAATCGTACTATGTTGTCTCCTAAAACCGAATTGGTGGTCTGGAATGCATCCAGTACGACTCAGTATGGGTGTTAGCTTACACACAAGTAGCTTTTCAAATAGTTTTGACATGTTAGACAACAGGCTTATAGGCCTATAGGACTCCACCTTCGTATGATCTTTGCCTGGTTTAGGTATCATGGTAATCAGCGAAACCTTCCATTCTGCGGGATAGCATTTGAGGCCAAAATACTGATAAAAATAAATAGAATTATCCGTTTTGCAGTATAGGGTAGCTCTAAGAGCATTTTATTGCTTATTTTATCAGCGCCTGGGGCTTTTTACGAGTTTAAGCCCGCAATATAGTGTTCAATCTCACGAATGTTGAACCTCAAAGTAACATCTGGTATAGCGAGGACTGGTGGCAGCTCAACTATAGTATCAGACGTATTTGGAGTAAATACTTTCTGCAAGTGGTTTACAAACAGAGTACCTTTTTCAGCGTCAGTTCTTGCCCAGTCTCCATTCGAAGCTCGCAATGGAGACTTATATATCACTGGTCTTTTGAGGCCTCGGGCTGCTCTCCATAGCGAATAGTCTGTTTGAGGTGTTGCGTCGAGCCCATTCAGAAAGTTTTGAAGATAAGCGGTTTTTTGATATTCTAGTAGAGTTTTCAGCTGTTTAGTACATTCCTTCAGCCTAGATTTTAGCTGAGGGGATCTGTAGCGTTGCCATTCTCTACGAACTCTTCTTTTTTCGGATAAAAGCCGTTCTACATCTGCTGAAAAAATTTTATTATATCTCACCTGAAGATTTGTAGTAGTAGAATTTAGAGCAACTTGCTTAAGGTTTTCCTCAAACATTCTAATAGAGTCATCTATGTCAGCAGGCGTTTTTAATGGAATATCTTCTGGGCAATGAGCACTCAAATATTTTTTGTATTTCAACCAATTTATACGTGTGGTTGTCATCGTTAAATCACAAGTAGGTGAATATGTTGTATGTGAATATATAGTGACAATAGTTGGTGCGTGATCTGAAGACAAATCTAAAGATGCTTCAACTTGGATTATTTCGCTGGACACACCCTTTACTACTCCAAAATCAATAACATTAGGTATTTTTCGGCGATCTGTTGGCCAGTAAGTTGGCTGCCCACTTGATATAACATTTAACCGCATTTTTGAAATTGTGTCAAACAAAACGCGACCCTTTGGCGTGATGAGGCGAGATCCCCAGAACGTGTGCTTAGCGTTGTAATCACCGGCGGCCAAAAAGCGTGGGCCTAGTGAATTAAAAAATCTACTATACTGATTTTCTGTAATAGAGTACCTGGGAGGAGAGTAAATTGATGAAATCACCAGGTTTTGATGAAAAGCTTCAATGCAGATGTTAGTTGCTTGAAGATAGTCTTCACAATGATCACTCATTAGTAGTGATCACTCATTAAGTAGTGTTTGTGTCGTAGAGAGTATATCCGTTGATTTTAAAAAAAACTTCTAGCAGTCAATTGCGTCTCAGAGATAAGCATAACATCAATTTGTTTATCCATCATGAAGTATTCTAGTTCGTTTTTATGTTGGCGGATGCCGTTTGCGTTCCAGAAACAGATTTTTAAGTTCATGGTTTATTCAATGCAGCCTGCAATAATGTAGACTACATTTTCAACACTTCCTGCATCATGCAGGTCATGTTGGTTGTAAATAAAATTTATGGTTTGTATTAAATTTTCTATTGAAGCCTCAAGTCGATCGAAATTGAAACCACTGTTTTCGTTGGCAAGAGGCCGTTTTTGAGCTGTGGGCTGGTTAGACTTCAAAGCATTAGCGTACGAGAACTGGCTGTTTGGTATGTTTTGCGCTATGGGCTGGTTAGCCTTAAAAATGTTGGGGTATGAAGGCCGGCTGGTAGCTGGTTGGCGCAACTGGGGATAGTTTGTATTGCCGAAAGTATTAGGTTGAGCATAGGTGTGATTACGTCTGTTAGACAAAGACTGCTTAACATGTACATAGACAGGGCAGCCCCTGTAGTTTGCAGTGTGATTTTGATGGCAATTGCTACACTTTTTCATTTTGGAATCATCTTTTTGCTTATCACAATTGGCAGTGCTGTGTAGTTCACCACAGACGACACAAACGGTGCGCAACTTGCAATATGTTTTGGTGTGGCCATATTCTTCGCAATTTAGGCATTGAATGCGCCCTGCTCGCTTGTGTGGTTCCTCTACGGTAACTCGTCGGTGCAGCAAATATCTTAAGCTGTAAATGGGGTGTACTTCATTATTTTTTAATTTCATATCACCTGGTTCCATTTCCACACGAAATAGTGGTTGGGGAACTCGCTCTCTATTTTTAATGTTAGTAACATTTTTTACTTTAAAATTATTATTTAGTAGACCCCCTTTTACCTCTTCTGGATCCACGTATGAATCGATGCCTTTTATCACTACCTGGTGGCCTTTTGCACTTTTCAATTGGTAGGTGTAAAAATTTTTATTTTGTGTTTCAAACTCCGAAACTACTGAGCGGTAATGATTTTCTTCATTTACTTGAATTTTTGTTTCATTAATCGCACCGCGTTTTATCGGGATCACGTAAAACGCCTCTTCACCGTTTAATTGTACTAGCCTTTTAATTAGCTCATTTGAGTTTTTCTCTCTTAAGTATATTGGGGCGGCTTGCTTAACCTGACAATGGTGATTTCGTCTTCGTCGTTTTGTAGAAGTGAAAACCGGTTTTCAGAGAGCGCCGCATCAGATTTACCATCTTTGGCCATTTTCGCCAATGGAGCGAGGTTTTTCGATCTTGGGCTTCTTTGTCTTTTTTTAATTATTTATCACTTTAAAATAGCGATCAATACCCATTTGGATTTTTGGATTTTCTGAATCAGTTTCTAGGTGGACACTTTCTGTCGTTTTTTTTTCAGCTTGATGTTGGCTCATATTGTTGGCACTTGTGCTTTGGTGTGAAGCTGGTATCAAAAAATTTACTTTTATATTAAGGGATGTCATAGACATTGAATTTGAGCGTACCCGTGTACGCAAGTGTAAATTTTTGTTTACTGGGTTATCACATTCTGCAGCAACAACCGTAACGTAGGCATTTCTGTTTTTGTTGTTGTATTCGTACTCATTTGGTACGAATACCAAATATATTTGTTTTTTTTGTGTGCCTACTTGCTTATAATTATAATTTACTTTACAAAAAGAATTGAAAAATGTATAGGTACGTAAAATATTAACAAAACGGTGTTTGTTAATACTTTGTTGTTGCGAATATTTTTCTTTTTTTAAATATTGTATGTGTATATTTATATTGTTTGTTTTGTTCACCGACGGCAAATTAATGCTTGTTTCTACTTCGAGAGTAAGTTGCGAACTCCAGGGTTGTAAATGAATTAAGCTTTCTATCTCTCTCTCACTTCACCACCTGTTCTCTCTCTTCTATCCCTTTCCCAAAGAAGGTAACACATCAATTAATTAACTGGTAGGCATTAATTGCCTGATTGTGTTACTTCTCTTTAAAAAAATGAAAGCGCTTGGCTACCAGAATGCAGTACACTAGGAAAAATCCAAGGTAAAGTCCGAAACAAAATGCCAGATCAAAGGACATAAAGTAAAAAACTAAAAAACTTAAAAATAAAATGGTAAAAATGTTTTGAGTTAAATGGTTTTATTGTAATGAAATATAATAGAGATGCAGATAATGTACTATAAGCTAAAAAATATTTACGTGGTACCAGGTTCCAGTTATCACACCACTCTCCTCATACACATAAGGCATTGATCAGCCTAAAATAAAACCGATTATATTTAAGTCTGATCAATGCCCTATAACCATTTAACTTGAAAATTTGTTTACTTATTTATTAACTTTTCAAACAATTTAACACAAATATAGTATTTGGTCCTAATTAAAGGAAATTCCAAAGCATACCTTAGCGATGATTCTTTCTACATATTTCATTTGATAAGAGGAACAAATTATTTTAATTTGTTTGATTTTTTTACTTTTAAGTTAATCTATAATCATCTTTTTATTTTTATATATACAAGGAGCATAGCTATAGCCGGGTGTCCCCAAGACACCACTCACTTTTTATTATTTTTTATTCAATATCTATGAAAGACTTAATATTTTCCGATTAATAGATTAAAGCTTTAAAGATTAGTCGAATAGTCGATTAGTTTTTCTTAATAATAAATTTATGAAGTGAATGTATAGTAAGGTAATATTTAAATGGTAATTGGAAAGTCAAATATTTCTCATTATTTTCAGTAAGTCCATTACACAGTTGTTAACTGTATGAAAACTGTTTTAAATCTAAATTTAAAAGATTTTCAAAGATAAAACGTTTTTTTTAAGAATATAACTAAAAATGAAGTTTATTTGCTGATAGCTAAGCATTGTCTATATGCATTTCAGTGGCGCTTTACCAAATCGTCAGTAGACTTCAACCACAACTTTGATCAGTTACAAACCTCTTATCTAATGCACAGACTTTCAAAAACTATTTGCGAAATTTCAAATGATAATATTTTGAAAATCACAAAAGAATAAAATAAGCGTAGTAGGCCTAGAAACTTATACAAAACCCAGCAAATAATTTGTATTCGATATGAATCTAAAAGCTGATTTTCAAAAATATTATCATTTGAAAATTCGCAAATGGTTTTTGAAAGTCTGTGCATGTAGTTGTATTTAACTTAAGCCAAAAACTTTTTTAAGAGTATTTTTTCTTGTGGCAATTTTGGCTGATTAAATGCAAACGGACTGGTCGGTTATACTTTAGAAACCTATTTTTTATGCATTTCGTATTTTTTACTACCGGACACATTTGAAAATGAGCGGGGAGCAGAAAACAACACTTGCACATATGGGTGGTCTCATGTGCAGCGATATCACTATGCGACAAATGAAGACTTTTGGAAAAACACACGGACTGGACTGAACAGGCTCGATTGTACTACCACAGGGTAGTAAAACCCAATACTCAGTTTGACGAATTTGGTGACCAATATATTTTTTTGCATAAATATTTTTTTTGAGCTGTTGGAGTATCTGAAAATCAGTGGGACCTCAAAAAAAAATGTGCCATCAGTATTTTGCCTTATTCAAACTTAATGATACCGCTTAAGTATATATGGCAATAATGGAACTAAGAGTCCGCTAAACAGATTATATTAACATTTTATGCCAAAAAATTTTCGTGCACTCTTTAAAAAATTAAAAAAAATTTTTTTTTTCACCTTTTTTCAGAATAACTTACAGGGGGTAGTATGAATAAAAAAGTAATTGATCTTTACTTAAAAGTTTGTTTAAAACACAAAATTGCGAATATTATTCCATATAAAGTAAAAAGCAAATACTTTTTTTATTCATACTACGCAGGGACTCGTAATTTTTTACTAACAATATATGGCAAAGTTGTAGTTACGGTAAAGCTGAACTACTTTTATGGTCAATCTGAACGTGTCTAGGCAACCTAATAGCTTATAAACACCACGTTTTACCCTAAAAATTATGGTTTTTCTCTATTTTTTGATGCTAAAAACTTTTTTTAAGTATGTACTTTTATTGTTATCCAATGGATTTCTAATTGTATAAAGGTGTAGAAAAATAAAATAGATTCATATCGAATAAAAAATTATTTGTTGGGTTTTGTATGGTTTTCAAAGCCTACTTAGCTTATTTTTGAAATCATTTCCATATTTGTGAATTCTCAATTGGTTTTTTAAAGTCTGTACATAAGATAAAGGGTTTGTAACTGTTCAAAATGTGTCTCAAGTCAACTGACGATTTGGTAAAGCACCAATGAAATGCTGCATTTAGACAATGCTTAAACACCAGCAAATAAATTTTATCTAAATTATAATAATGAATAATTAAAAAATAACCTCAATAATAGTTATACATACTAAATATTACAATTATATATTTTAGGGTCCTTCTGCATCAGCTTATGTTACATATGTTCACAACACTGATGCATTGAGGGCAATACAAAGTGTAAATAATATAATGATTGATGGTCGCCTCATAAAGACAAGTCTTGGGACAACAAAATATTGCAGTCATTTTATGAAGAACCAGCAGTGCCCCAAAGTCGATTGTATGTATTTGCATGAGCTGGGAGACCCAGAAGCAAGTTTTACAAAAGAGGTATAATATGAAAAAAAATAAAAACATCATAGCAAGTCTTAAGTTTTTTAATATTTTAAGGAAATGCATCAAGGAAAGCATCAAGAGTATGAAAAATGTTTACATGATGTTTTAATTGCTTCATCAAGTGGATGTGGAATTTCTGCTGGAGGCACAAGTACTTTGAGTAATATTAGTAAAAATTCTGAGAGCTGTAAACTGACTTGCATTAATTCAATTGCTGCACCACCGAATAGCACATCTGTGGCGTTATGCGCAATAACAAATACTTTGGAACCTACTGCAATTGTTTCTACTCCTCAAAAAGATGCGTGGCCAAGTTTATCTATTTCACCAGTTAATCAAAAAGACTCCAATTCAAATAACGGCAACAAAAATAAGAGGGACCGTGCAAAGCAAGATAAAAATAAAAATGATAAAATTAATAGAGCAAAAAATAGTAAAAATATCACAAATAATATCAATTTAAATCTACTGCATAAAGAGGCTGATGATTTGCCTGTTATAATTGAAGGTTCCTCAACAAACAATTGCCCAAATGAACAGTCATCCAAATCCAAAGTTGACAAGACCAAGGATCGAAATCAACAAACTTTAGTAAACCGCGCGAATTCAAAAAAGGAATTGTGTGCGTCAATTGCCGAAACTGAAATCAAAATATTTGGTGATAATTCTAAAACAACGTCGTTAACATCTCATAATTTAGATAATAATAGTGGATATATCGCAAATAAAATTAGAAATGACAATAATCTTGCGAAAGTAGATAGTCAGCGCTCTCTAAGTTCCAGCAGTAATAGTAGTAGTAGTTGCATCATTACTGCAAGCGAAAACAATTCATTAATAAACGAAAGCATGAGTGGGAAAAGTTCTCCAGGCAGTTTTAATGAAAATAATGTGAATGAAGATCATTCAAAATCTTTAATAAATTATACACTTCCATTGTCACCTAATTCTGAACTAGATACCAAAATGGAATACAGTAATGAAAAAAATAATTTCTCAGAACATTGTTCAAAGTCTTATGGCTATGTAGACAATTTATACGGTACAAATGAAAATATTGGGTCCAAAACAGCAATGAATAACATTAATAATAATAATCATGTAGAAAAAAATGTATGCATGAAAGAACCAACTGATAATAACCGATATGAGAAGGTGAACTTTAAGGAGCTAGTTCTAAAAGATAATGAAGGAAATGACTCTATAACAGGTAAAAAAAAACATATATTTGTAAATAATTTAATTCAATAACACTTCATAGTGTGGGAGACTCAAAATATTTTGGAAATACTATCGGAAAAAAATTTCACAGGGATATACACTCAAAATATTCTGTACTTAAAAATAACTAAAATTTCAATATAAAATAAATTAAAACAATTAAAACCGGTCTACTTATTTTTCATTTAAGTTTAACAGAAAGTTTATTTAACTTTATATGTTAAAAAGCTAACAGACTTAAAACCATAAAAAATGAATGATTCCTTATTTGTTTGGATCAATCTAACTGTCAAAAGAAGTAATAGCAGCTTCAGTAAAAATAAAAGAGGCTTTCTCTTTTCTGCTATTTTTACTGTTCAATAATCAACCCCAAGTTCAGTAAAAATAATTGATTTTTTAAATTTTATGATCGCACTATTTCCCAAAATAAATATTTTACTTTTTCAGTAGAATATTAATTGTGTATAAAAACACATTTACATTGATTACTAAGGGGTATTAATTGATTTTTGCTTCATTTTAAAATGTTAGTGGATTATTATTTCGTATCTTTAATTATTGTTTTATTTTTACTCACTGTTTGTTATGTTCACTTTCGCTGGGAATCGAACAAACCTTGTTCAGGTTTGAAATCCAACGTACGAATCACTCAGCCAAAGCATAGTATAAAAACTAGCTACACGAAGACAACATAAACTTACTCAATTTTATGCGTTTAACATTACAAATGGAAAAAAATCACACGGCATGGTCTTGGCTGAAATTGAACATGTGACTTCTCGTTTACTAGTCTAACCTACTAACCACTACACCACTGATTTTAAATGTGTATTTATATATTTTCAATTGCAATTTCAGCCAATTTTACGTACAGAATACTTTGAGTATTTGTGTGTGTGTCATTTATATGCTTGTATTATTTTGGTACTTATACCATAAACAACGGACAATATTAAAAGCAACCGAAAATCCTTATTAATGTGTAGTTAGTTTTATTTTATTGAATGTTAAAATCAGTTAAAATAAGACTGCCTAGAGTTTTAAATGTTGACTCTTTTAAAAATGATTGCACGGAATAGTTCTTGAACAAAATACATTCCGTTACTGTCATAATATTGTGAGTGTAGCAAAAGAGTATTTCCTTTTTTGTTTTGCATACCAGCTTGCTAAGG
>OY101449.1:66260138-66275138 GCA_956483635.1 Panzeria rudis
TATATATATATATATATATATATATATATATATATATATAATATATATATATATATATATATATATATATATATATATATATATATATATATATATATATATATATATAATATATATATATATATATATATATATATATATATATATATATATATATATATATATATATATATATATATATATATATATATATATATATATATATATATATATATATATATATATATATATATATATATATATATATATATATATATATATATATATATATATATATATATATATATATATATATATATATATATATATATATATATATATATATATATATATATATATATATATATATATATATATATATATATATATATATATATATATATATATATATATATATATATATATATATATATATATATATATATATATATATATATATATATATATATATATATATATATATATATATATATATATATATATATATATATATATATATATATATATATATATATATATATATATATATATATATATATATATATATATATATATATATATATATATATATATATATATATATATATATATATATATATATATATATATATATATATATATATATATATATATATATATATATATATATATATATATATATATATATATATATATATATATATAATATATATATATATATATATATATATATATATATATATATATATATATATATATATATATATATATATATATATATATATATATATATATATATATATATATATATATATATATATATATATATATATATATATATATATATATATATATATATATATATATATATATATATATATATATATATATATATATATATATATATATATATATATATATATATATATATATATATATATAATATATATATATATATATATATATATATATATATATATATATATATATATATATATATATATATATATATATATATATATATATATATATATATATATATATATATATATATATATATATATATATATATATATATATATATATATATATATATATATATATATATATATATATATATATATATATATATATATATATAGAAAAATAAAATAGATTCATATCGAATATAAAATATTTGTTGGGTTTTGTATAAGTTTCTGAGCCTACTACACTTATTTTATTCTTTTGTGATTTTTAAAAATATTTTCGTTTGTAAATTCTCAAATGGTTTTTGAAAGTCTGTGCATAAAATAAGAGGTTTGTAACTGTTCAAAGTTGTGGTTGAAGTCTACTGAAGATTTGGTAAAAGCGCCAATGAAATGCATATAGACAATTGCTTAATAACCACCAACAAATAAATTTCATTTAAAATATATATATATATATATATATATATATATAACGAGTGATTTTTTTGCTATTATCTTTTTGGCAACACTAGTTTTGACAGCTCACGCACGTTTTGTATCTTGTGTCACTGTCAAACATCTTCAGTTTGGTCTATAATTTAATCATGAATCGTCTTACAAACACCACAACGCCAAATTTTTGGTGAATGGGCTCTTGAAAAGTTAGATGAAGATCCACTTTTTTTATCGAAGAATTGTGTTCAGCGACGAGGCTCATTTCTGGTTGAATGGATACGTGAACAAGCAAAACTGCCGTATTTGGAGTGAAGAGCAGCCAGAAGCATTGCAAGAGCTACCAATGCATCCACAAAAAACAACCGTTTGGTGCGGATTATGGGCTGGCGGCATCATTGGGCCGTATTTCTTCAAAGATGATGCGAATCACAACGTTACTGTGAATGGTGAGCGCTACCGTGCGATGATAACAAACTTTTTTCTGCCCAAAATGGAAGAGCTTGACTTGCATGACATATGGTTTCAACAAGACGGTGCCACATGCCACACAGCACGCAAAACAATGGACCAATTGAGAGGCGAGTTCGGTGAACAGTTTATTTCACGCTTGGGACCAGTCAATTGGCCGCCCAGATCGTGCGATTTAACGCCTCTAGACTATTTTTTGTGGGGGTATGTTAAGGCTAATGTCTATAGCGACAAGCCCGCTTCGATTGACGCACTGGAAGCCAACATTGCCAACATTATTCGTGAGATACCGGCCGAAATGTTGGAAAGAGTATGCCAAAATTGGACTAAGCGGATGGACCATTTGAGGCGCAGCCGCGGCCAACATTTGCATGAAATAATCTTCAAACATTAAATTATATCGACCCAACTATCGATCCAAATAAATATTTCATGCATTTTTCTGAATTTTATGTGTTTTTTTTTTGTTTACTTTCCGATAGTTCTTATAAAATCACCCATTATATATATATATATATATATATATATATATATATATATATATATATATATATATATATATATATATATATATATATATATATATATAATATATATATATATATATATATATATATATATATATATATATATATATATATGTATAACTTAGTCATTCATGAGCCGACTTTTTTATTGTTATATGCATGAAGCTTTAGATCAATTATAGCAGATTAATACATAATTTAAGACTTTATGTTAACTGGGGCCTTCGTCAGAGGAGTTTCTACATAAGAGAAAAATAACCTACAATACCCTTACAACACTGGTGAAGGGTATAAAAAAGTCATCGTCTAAATCCCGCATAATTATACATATGTATGAAAGAACATTTTTAGGTGGTTTTTATTGCAAGTAATTTTATTTTTGCAGTCACCACCTGAAATTCGGTTGGATATGTCGACTAGAAATTACTCTGAAAGTTACAGCCCTCAATGTAAATTTTAATTGCTTTCCCAAAGCGTGGAAACATTTTCCATACAAAATACACGTAAAAATAATATATTTCTCTTAAAAATTCTATAACTCAGCGGCATCTTATGCTATTGCATTATACTTGGTCACGATTTACGTGGAATAATTTTTAAGTACGACGAAGTGAATCTTGAAGTGGCGTGTAGGTACGGGTCACTGAATTTCATTTTGCCTAAAACTGTACTTTGAATGCCTCTCCGTTAATTTTGAACGCTTATAAATACGTATACTCTTCGCCGTATAATACATAATTTTCCATTGATAAAAAATATATATAGATTTCTTAAATTATGTTCGTTATTTTATGGCTAAATGACCAAAAACTAGATCTGATCAACAATATTATTAAATATTTTTAAACATATACTCTACAAGGTAGTATGCCATTAGATTATTTGGTTGGAATATTTGTTAGTGAGTCGATAAAATAGCTATGAATGATATTGGTTTTGCCTTTTAATCGATTAAAATGCAAAATTTTTGATTAACCGATTATTTTTTTTTCAATTTTATTTAAACTAACTAAAACAACAACATTAGATATTTTGAAGAGATACATAATCTTGATTAAATTAATATAATTGCATTACAGCGTTGTCAACTTTAAAATTTCAAAATGCACTGAAACCTGGATAAAAACGCGTAATTTGTAAAAAAGCACTAAATTTAAAAATTTTTATTTTACATATTTCAAATTTTTTAATATGATCATTTCATAATATGGAACGTAGATTATATAGAGGCCAAACTGGAGCTTCAAAACCTAAGTCTGCTGTCAAAGCCTAAGTCTAAGAATGTATTAGTAGAACATTTTGTATTGGTATTGGCTTAAAATAAAAATTTCCCCACAGCAATGAAATCGCACTTGGTTATAATAAAAGTAATCTAAAGCAATTATTTTTTTTAAAGAACAAACACAACCTGCGAAATGATCAGCTTGTTTGCGGAAAAACACCCACGGTCTATGGTGGGAATCGAACCCACGACCTCTGGACTGACAGGCTAGCGTCGCTACCACTCAGCCACAGGGGCACCCATGAATTTTTAGAAGCTTATACATTTATTGTTGTAATAATTAATGAAAATATGATATTAGAACGCTTTTTAGTACATTCGAGCTCAAAAAAATATTGATTTGCCAAATATTTTTTGGCTATTTTTGTATTTGGTATTAAATTTTTTTTTATCTAAAATAGGAAAAAAGACAATACTGTTTATGAAAAATAATTCAACTAATAGATAAAATTAAAAAAACAAATTTAAAAAAAAGTTAAAGAAATATTTTAATAGTACAATGAAAAGAAACACAAATTTTGTTTCGAATAGTGACAAAAACTAAAACGTGATTGTGCGTGTAAAAAAACTGCAAATTAATGGATATTCAAGTCCAAAATTTACGCTCTCGCAATTGTGTTGAAAAGAAAAATATATTCTCGCTCATTAAGTTGAAATAACAGTACTCGTATTTGTTAAGAGAACTGTGATTATTTTATTGACAGTACGAGACTTTGCTATCTATGTTATCACTGATATGTAATGCATAATTTTTGATGTATTAAATAACATACCGATGGTGTTGCGTAAAAAAGGTTACTCTGCTATGTAAAGTGGCGCGAGATTGGCTCTTTTATGCAACACCATTGATAAAACAGAGTAATAACAGAAATAAATAAGAACAAAAAGCTGAAAAAATCAAAGACAAAGCCTGCATGGAATTAAAAAATAGTCTTGACTAATCGTATGTTTTTCATTTCTAAACGTTTAAATTTTTTATGAAAAATTTTTGTTATTTTTCATAAAAATATAAAACGTATAGAAATTTTTTTTTACAAAATCTGCCTGAGTCATTGGTATGTTATATTGTAACTTATACCACGTTCAGACTTACAGTGTTAATCATCTCAATCGTGATTAAGTGCTAATCACCATAAAAACGAGAGGTTTTACCATACGCATAATCACTTCAAATTGATATGATTACAATTTAATAATTTCGTTAAACACGTATGGTGTAGCAACGACAAAAAAAAATATTGAAAACAAAGCGTCATTTTTTAATAATATTATTAAAAATTAAAAATATTTTAACAAAATGGAAAAGAAAATATTCCTTTCCATTTTTAATAATGTAAAAAATTATAGATTTGTTTATTTTATTTTTAATTACAATAATTTGCTGTGAAAATGTCAATTTAATCATCTGAAGTGTAGTGTGAACAGTGTTGTTTAAATTTTTGAGCATTTTGCTTAAACGTGATTATAAACCGAAGTCTGAAATTGGTATTACTATACTATTTATAAAAAACATTTTTTTTACTATGTACAGAAGCACCCACTCATATAAAAGGTAGGAATAGGTTTCTTGAATAACAGCGTAAGTCGACTTACGTAGATTTTAAGTGAATAATGTCAAATAGCTAAATTTTAAACTCATTTTCCATGAGTATCAAATAATTCTGAATATCACGCACCGGTCTCGATCTTTTTTTGTGATAAACTAAATTTTCAGCATGCAAGCAGAGATACTTATGTCGAAATAAGAGGTTATTCTTTCGTTATTTTTACCTAAAATGTTTACGCAAAGTTTTTCTTTGACATATATTTACGAAAGTGTTAAAAGAAAAATTCGTAACATTTCATACCGTGGCCATAAAGAAATTTTTTTTTTGCTCTACGGAAAAAATTAGTTTTGATACATGTGCATTTTTTCAAGAAAACGAGATTAGTATATTCTGGCCTCAACACAGTTTTTGTTTCAAACTCAGAAATTTTACAAAAGCCATTACTATTTATGTCAATATTTACATCATTTGCTATTTCGTAGGTTTCACAACACGAATTTTCTCGTTTTAGATCGGGTTTTTTATGTAAAGTAAGACTTAAATAGATTCATCGCGCTAAAAACACGTTAAACCTCTGTATTTGAATAAGGCGGTGACAAAAGTTTGATGCAAATATTTGCTAATGCCCTAAACAGGTTTATATCACTAAGTCTTTGTAAGATTTTACTCGAAAAATTAATTATTTTTGAATTTTGGTTTTAGTGCCACCGTCACAAATAAGCAGCACCAAAAGTTAAGCTAAAAAAGCACCAAAGCACTAAAAAAGTGCGAAAAGCACCGAGTTGACAACGCTGTTGCATTATTTAATATATATGGGGCATTCCATGCCAAAGCGGTCAGCTTGTGACCCGATACACTTCGATTTCTTTAATTTTCGGACATATATTTGGCACATATTAAACTCAATGTCGACATCAATTTTTAATCTTTTACTCCCAGGAGTAATTTTTTTTCTTCAAAATATTGAGCAAAACAATTTTTATTCCAAAAATGTTGTCAAAAAAGTAGGGTATAATTTTATTTGTCTTTAAATCTTCCCTCAGAAAAAACGGCTTATACGCCGTAAAAATTGCGAAAAGTAAATAACTTTGAAGTTTTTACCAATTAAATAGGCACTCATTTTAAGTATTTATTTTAATTATATTCTTAAACAAAAACTTTTGTCTTTGAAAATATTTTAAATTTAAAACAGCTTTCATGCAGTTGTACAAAAGTGTATAACGGAATTATTGAAAATAAAGATATATATTTAGCTTTCCAGTTACCTATTAGCTTACTATAATATTTCAGCATTAAAACAATTTATACACTTAAGAAGTTTATTATTAAGAAAAACTAATCGACTATTCGAATAATCCTTAAAGCTTTAATCTATTAATCGGAAAAAATAAAGTCTTTCATAGCTATTTAATCGATTCACTAACACATAAAAAATAATAATAATCTAATGACATACCTTGTGGAGTGTATACAAAATATATTTTCAACTAATTTTTCAGAAAATAATTTGATAAGCTTTTAGATTACATAATTAAATAATGGTATGCATCTATTCAAAATATGTAATGTTGTTGTTTTAGTTAGTTTAAACATTTCATCATAAGAATTTGAATAAAACTAAAAAAAAATAATAATCGAGTAATCGAAATTTTTTACATTTTAATCGATTAATGAGCATTTTTATCAGACCAAAATTATGTATTATATGGCGAAGAGTATACGTATTTGTACACGCTCAGAATTAAGGGAGAGGCATTCAAAGTTCCATTTTAACATAAGTTTTGACTTTATCTGGCAAAAAAACTGCTAACGGTCAATCGTGGGCTAAAACCTTGTATTGAGAAAAACTTGCGAGCCTTTATTAAAATAAATAAGTAATTCTATAACTTTAAATACACATTACAACTTACATGTTCCCTTCCCGTTCCCATAGGCAGTTGTTGTGAACTTATTTTGTAAAAAAAATCGCGGGAGTAAACATTGGCGATGCCAAATTTTTTAGGTTTGGAAATCGCTCCCAAAAACATTGTTATGGGAAACATTCGCGAAAGAAAATTAGAAAATTTCGAAGTTTTTTCATGGGAATTATTATACGCGATAGGAGTGATTGTTTCATGATGAACGATAACAAATTACAAAAAAGCAATTTTTTGGGTGCCAAAATCAGTACTTTTTTATGTATATAAATAGATTTTTAATCCCGGGAAACGAAATTAAGCGATTTTCCCGCGAATTCCCGGGACAGGAAATCCAGGGAAAACGCTAATTAAGACCTTCTTTATATGTTAACAAATTTTCAGAAACATATCTTAATCTAAACCGCAGATATAACCACTAAAACTCTTAACACTGTCCATATACTTGCTAAAAATGTTTAAGGCTTTAAACGCGATTTGCCAATAGTCATATTTTTGTGATATAACTACGTTGCAATAAAGGACCGTATGTGATGGATATCGATTTCGAAAACGGAGCAATTTTAAATGGCGTTTTTTTTTTATAATATTGCTTTATTACAAAGAACGTTATCTATAACAAATATCATAATATTTTTTTACTAAAAATTATTTCATCACAAAAATTGCAAAAATTTGATAAAAAGTGTATTAAAAAGGGCGTTAAAAAGTCCTTCGCATACCATCACATACTTGAATAGTTAGCTTTTGGCCTGTTATAAGGATTTTTCTTCATTAGAGGCTAACAGCATGTGAGCCGAAAATCATTACCAGGGACAGGGGTTTCATGCAAATGCATGTTTTTTCCCTTGAGCCGGATTATGGCAAAACCGAAATATCTTTACGAAATAATGAATTTGTCTAAAAATGGCATCAATTTGTTAGTGCATATTTTTGCATATTTTGATGAAAATGCAAATTTTTGCATATTTTTGTTATAAATGCTTATTATTCTGTCATATTTTGTGAAAAATCAATTTAGATTCACAAAGCAAATACGTTCGAAATAATCATATTAATAAAACAATTAGCTACTGGCTTGAGCTTTTCACATGTTTACATGTTCATATATACTTAAGTATAAAATCAAACCAAAAAAGTTTGTCTTGAGTAGAACAAAAATCAGAAAAATGGGAATGAAGAAAAATAAACCGATGGCAACGCTGGGAAAGTGCACTTTAATATCAGCTTGAGAGTGATTTAATTCTCGTATTCAATTTTCGCGAAAAAGTTGTATATATAAGAATTAAAATCACATTCAACAGAGCCACCTGACAAGTGGTGATAGCAAATACACGTGAGCACTGACGATGGAAGTGTAGCGGCTTCCGAAAGTGGCGCTACTCTGTTCTGCTGTGTACGTTGAAAAATTAAGTTGATGTTAATTTTTCCATTGTTCCTTGGAATATTAATCATACCCAATTCTTTCTGAATATAACGTTACGAACCTTAGCCTAATAATCAATTTAGATTCACAAAGCAAATACGTTCGAAATAATCATATTAATAAAACAATTAGCTACTGGCTTGAGCTTTTCACATGTTTACATGTTCATATATACTTAAGTATAAAATCAAACCAAAAAAGTTTGTCTTGAGTAGAACAAAAATCAGAAAAATGGGAATGAAGAAAAATAAACCGATGGCAACGCTGGGAAAGTGCACTTTAATATCAGCTTGAGAGTGATTTAATTCTCGTATTCAATTTTCGCGAAAAAGTTATATATATAAGAATTAAAATCACATTCAACAGAGCCACCTGACAAGTGGTGATAGCAAATACACGTGAGCACTGACGATGGAAGTGTAGCGGCTTCCGAAAGTGGCGCTACTCTGTTCTGCTGTGTACGTTGAAAAATTAAGTTGATGTTAATTTTTCCATTGTTCCTTGGAATATTAATCATACCCAATTCTTTCTGAATATAACGTTACGAACCTTAGCCTAATAATCAATTTAGATTCGAAAAATCGTTATATTTGAAAATTTTACTATAAATGTATGATTTTAGGAAAAAATACTTAAAGTGAAGCCATCGACCACAGGTATTTTAAACAAGTATGTGTCAGAAAACAATGAAGTCTTTAAAACTAATAGACTAGTGCTTTTCTATAAAATATATGACAGATCTATATCTTTTTAAAAAAAGTTTATGGTGGATCAACATCTAAAATATCAAAAGCACAAAGATAAACATGCACAAATTATTGGAAGTACCTCTCAGCTATTAATTTCTAGTAGACCGAATAAAGGTAAAACAAGTTCGTTTAGAATAGAGCTATGTAAGGCATTTGTCTCCTTTACATAAACTAAACAGCAGTGATCTAACAAATTTTTTAAAAATATATATAGTACGAGAGCCGACTGCAAATTTCTGCACTCATCTGAAACAAATTTTTTTTTAATATTTTGTAGAAGTGGAATATAGTGGTGCACGGTTGCCTCCTTAAATATGGCCGCAAGTATTTTTTGTCCTCTGGAGCGCGCCATATTGAGTTTTATGTGATGTCACATTTTCTACAACCAACATATGATCAAGACGCTTTTAATGATACCCCCTTTTAGTTCATTCATTCATATCTATATTAAACATCTGGCAGCCCTAACGGCCAAATCACACTATACATCCCTCTGTGACGGTAACTACAATTTACATATTAAAAAAAAACACATGACCGAAAGTGATCGCCAAAAAATAATTATTCCTAATTCAATTAAAAATACTTGCGGCCATATTTTAAGAGGTAACCCTACACCACAATATTCCACCATTTCAAAATAGCAATAAAAAATTTATTTCGTTAAAAAAACATGAGTGCAGAAATTTGCAGTCGGCTCTTAGACTAACGAGACGAATCAGTCTAAATAGTGTATGTGAGTAAGTTGTATGATACAAAACTTCATCAAATTATACATTTATTAAAAGAAAATTATTTATGGGTCTCTATCGATGAGACAACAGACATCAAAGCGCGATTTATTGCCAATGTACTTCTTGGTGTATTGGAAGCAGACGAAGAAAAAGGTAAACCTAAATTCCTTCTTAATGTGGCAGAATTAGAAACAGCAAATCATGTGTACGATTGCCAGAGCCTTTAACGATTCAATTGCGTTATTAGGCGACAATTTCGATCAAAATCAAATATTATTATACGTGACTGATGCTGCACCATATTTGATCAAATCTGCAAAATATTTATATGTATTTTACCCTATTTCATGTCACTTGACTGTCTCATGCGATGCATAGAGTTGCAGAAGAAATTAGAAATCAATTTGAAGACATCGATTTTTTTACTTCTTATGAAAAAAATAATTATCAAATCAAGATTGCAGGTGGTAGTATTCAAAAAAAGTATCAAAGAAAAATATCTAAATCTTCCACCTCAACCTGTGATAACAAGATGGGGAACGTGGCTATAGGCTTATTATGCAAACCACTTTGATCAATTTAAAGATGCTGTGGAAGCTTTAAATGAAGAAGACGCTATACACAGACAAAATTATGATAGCTTTTTTTTAAACAAACATGTTTTTGAAACTGATTTTAAATCTTTATTATTGTCTCTATTTAGTTTGATAAATAAATTTGTTTGACTTATTATTTAATTTCATTTACCTACCGCCAATGTTGGCAACCTGATAAAATTATGAAGTTCTTTGATTTATTTTTTATATTTCTCTAAAACATTTTTTGATTGAAACAATTTGTTTATTGAAAAAATCAGAATTTTTTTTTCAAACAAATTTTTACAAATGTTTGCATTTGAATGTATAAATTTCTTTATAGGACCTAAATTGAACAAATTTACATTTGATTCAGGGAATTTGGTATTTGAAGTGAAAAATTAGTTTTTTCTGTGTACCAATAGAGAAAGTTAAAAAAATCTAAAATTTCTATTAAATTAAACATCAATTGGTATTGTTAATGCAAATTATACGTTTCTCATTAATACAATTGATAAGCTTCAACAATGTAATTCATTACGCAGCAAAATCCAAATAATTGACGATGCAATAAATATAGTTATTTCGGTTCAAGGCACAATTAGTGAAAAAATTCGCAGAAAACTAGATGCCGTTATTAAAAAAATATTGGATTTAAAAAAATAGAAAGGGTGTGAAGATAAATTCGTCAAAATAAATACGTCCCACACCTATGTTAAATACGTTTCACATACTGTTAAGTACACAGAAAAAACTAATTTTTCACACCAAATTCCCTGAATCAAATGTAAATTTGTTCAATTTAGGTCCTATAAAGAAATTTGCAAATTCAAATGCAAAAATTTTTAATAATTTGTTTAAAAAAAAATCTGATTTTTTCAATAAACAAATTGTTTCAATCAAAAAATGTTTTAGAGAACTATAAAAAATAAATCAAAGAATTTCATAATTTTATCAGGTTGCCAACATTGGCGGTAGGTAAATGAAATTAAATAATAAGTCAAACAAAATTAGTTATCAAACTAAATAGAGACAATAATAAAGATTTAAAATCAGTTTCAAAAACATGTTTGTTTAAAAAAAAAGCTATCATAATTTTTTCTGTGTAAACATATTTAATTGTTTTGATGTACACATTTTTATTCTTATCATTTCAATAATAAAATAAACAAATTATTATTAAAAAAAGATATATATGCAAATAAATTTAAAAAATTATAACAGTTAATTTAATTTAATTCAAATATACGAGTAACACACGCTGTCGTAAGTAAAATGTATTTGAACAGAATATGAAAGCAGCAAATTTAAACTTACTTAGAGACGAAATGAAGGGGATGACTGAAATAGTGGAAGTAGTGTCGGATTAGTAGTTTCCAGAAATGTAACATATATCTCCAGATTCAGCTCTGAATCGGAGATATAGCCTTTGGAAAATTTGGTTTTTGGCCATTTTTACTAGCAAATATATGAAGTTTTCATGTGAATTTTTTGGAAATTTCTAGAAAAGATGAACCAGGTCACCGAAAGAGTGGAAGTAGCCTAGGATTAGTAGTTCAAAAAAAAAATTCAACATATATGTCCAGATTCAGCCCTGAATCGGAAATATAGCCTTTGGAAAATTTGGTTTTTGGTCATTGTTACTAGCAAATATATCAACTTTTCACGTGAACTTTTTGGAAATTTCTAGAAAATATGAATCAGGTCACCGAAAGAGTGGAAGTAGCCTGGGACTAGTAGTTTCCAGAAATGTATCATCTTTGTCCAGATTCAGCCCTGAATCGGAGATACATTTGAACTTCCATAACTCGAATTTTCTCTAACTCGAACCAATTTGGTTGGCAGTAGCGCTAAGAGAGTAAATAACTTACAATGAGTCATTATTTGTGAAGC
This sequence comes from Panzeria rudis, assembly GCA_956483635.1. Taxonomy (NCBI): domain Eukaryota; kingdom Metazoa; phylum Arthropoda; class Insecta; order Diptera; family Tachinidae; genus Panzeria; species Panzeria rudis. The sequence continues at coordinate 66,272,641 of OY101449.1, forward strand.
GGACAAGGCAAAAAACTTTTTTTGCCGAAATTTTTTGATATACTTTTAGTAGATATGAATGGGTGTGCCAAATATTTGTTTTGTATGATGTATATTGGTCGAGTTATGGGGTGCTAAAGTGTTGCCGTTTCTGAAAAATAATTTTTTTAATTATTGTTTCGAAGTAGAAAAAAAAGAAAAAATAAGATAAATGATTCTTATAGAAAATCGTCTGATCTTTGAGAAAAAATTAGATTTGAAAAAAAATTTTTTTTTCAGGTGCGAAACCGGAAATGATCAATTGAAAATAAAACTTGTTAAACTTCGACATGTTTATTTTTTTTTTATTTTCTTACCAAAATTAGCCTAGGGTGTCCTCATTATACCGTAAAAGTTTGATAATGTGATCTGCATAAGTTTAAAAGTTATGCAAATTTATTTACATGAACCCCACCTTTTAGTCATTGTTGCAGAGATTTGAAATAAGATATCTGTAAACCTTTCGCTTTTAGTATTACGTAATCATTTCATGGAACATTTTAACCTTGTAGCGGTTTGCTGTGTGGGTCTTTTTTGACCCTTTGTTAAAAAGGGACAGAAAGCTCCCCTTCGGGGGCGCGATAGCGTGTTGCAATATCCTACAAAAAAATTTCTCAAAATTTTATTATAAGTCTTAGAAGACAATAAATTTCTAAACTCAAGTGGAATGGCAGAAATCATTATTTGATGATGATGGCAACGCTGGGAAAGTGCACTATAATATCAGCTTGAGAGTGATTTAATTCTCGTATTCAATTTTCACGAAAAAGTTGTATGTATAAGAATTAAAAAAATCACATTCAACAGAGGCACCTCACAAGTGGTGATAAGAAAATAAACGTGAGCGCTGACGATGGAAGTGTAGCGGCTTCCGAAAGTGGCGCTACTCTGTTCTGCTGTGTACGTTGAAAAATTAAGTTGATGTTAATTTTTCCTTGTTCCTTGGAATATTAATCATGCCCAATTCTTTCTGAATATAACGTTACGAACCTTAGCCTAATAGTCAATTTGGATTCACAAAGCAAATACGTTCGAAATAATCATATTAATCTTAACGCTTGTTTGCAGTTTTGCAATTTATCGCAAATTTTCGCTATTTTCGCGATAAAAGTTATTTTTTATTATTATTATTTTTTTTTATTTTTATACTGTTTGAAGGGCTAGTTTGCAGTTGTTTTTTTAATTGGATGAGCTACTTGCTGCAAATAAATAGGCTGCATATGAAATAAAATAATTGCAAATTATTTAGTAAGTACTCTTAACTAATTTCGGTTTTTTATTTTGAAGATAGGAAAGTTTTTAGCAATTTATATAACGTTTTCTCCGCTGTGTGAAAAACAATAAAAAATCAGTTACGAGCTGCCAACGTATGGCCATCGATATGTACAAGTGAAATGAACTACGGTCCAATAAAGTATTCATAAGTTAATACTTAAAAGGGATTTTTAGAGTTGATAAAATTTTTGGAGAATTTCGGGGATTTGGTACAATTTTACAATTGCGACGGTACAATTTCCAACTTGCCATATCCCAACAGTGGTACATGTACGATATACAGGCTTCGTGTACGTGTATGACTTGAAAGCACAAAAAAGTACATGTACGATAGCCAGCTATAATTTTAAGTTTGTGTACGGAAAAAAAGTACCACGTTCTTCACACAGATTCTTATGGTCTTCATTTAGTCGTCGATGCAGGGCTGTTAGGCTTTTTTTCCAAAAAAATCTACAAAAATATAAAAAAAAATCGTAAAATATTACTTTCGAAAAAGTTCGTCAAAAAATCGTCACGTTCAAAAAAGATGTATAAACTGCATACTTGACAAAGGAACTAATTTACCAACTATTTTGTATTTTTGACATGTAGCCTACATTCAGCAATGGCCTAAAAAAATTGTGACGATGGATTTTGAAAATTCCAAATTCAAGGTCTAACAATGTTCTAAGAATTTCGGAAAAAATTTAAGAGAGCCTGTTCATAAATCTTGATTTACGAGCAGATTATCTGAAAACAGTAAAAATTTAGGAAGAATAAAGTTGTGTACCATAAAAAATATACATAAAAATATTTTATTTCCTTAAATTAACATTTTTGACTTCTATGATTTTCTTTACTAGGCCCAGAGCTGTAAAAAAAATCAAAGTAATTTCAACCAAATTGATTTCATTCTTTGATTTCAAAATTATTTCAGATATTAAAATGAAATCTTCTAAAAATTGCAATCTTTTGTGATTGCAATCATTTTGAAATATTTTTGAAATCGTTGAATGCAATTAATTTAATTGCAGTCAATTTGATTGCAATAAAATTTTTCTTGAAATCATATGATTTCAATCAATTCTCCTGCAACAACAAGTATAGTGAAAGTCCAATAAAATAGTATAAAAAATGTACCAAAACATAAGTTTGTTAGCCATTACAGGCAGATTTTTTAATTATCAGAGTAAGCGTTATTTCTAGAAGAAGGAGTATCATTTGAA
>OY101449.1:66280138-66315703 GCA_956483635.1 Panzeria rudis
GGCTTATAGGCCTATAGGACTCCACCTTCGTATGATCTTTGCCTGGTTTAGGTATCATGGTAATCAGCGAAACCTTCCATTCTGCGGGATAGCATTTGAGGCGCAAAATACTGTTAAAAATAAATAGAATTATCCGTTTTGCAGTATAGGGTAGCTCTAAGAGCATTTTATTACTTATTTTATCAGCGCCAGGGGCTTTTTTCGAGTTTAAGCCCGCAATATAGTGTTCAATCTCATGAATGTTGAATCTCAAAGTAACATCTGGTATAGCGAGGACTGGTGGCAGCTCAACTATAGTATCAGACTTATTTGGTGTAAATACTTTCTGCAAGTGGTTTACAAACAGAGTACCTTTTTCAGCGTCAGTTCTTGTCCAGTCTCCATTCGAAGCTCGCAATGGAGGCTTATATATCACTGGTCTTTTGAGGCCTCGGGCTGCTCTCCATAGCGAATAGTCTGTTTGAAATGTTGCGTCGAGCCCAATTAGAAAGTTTTGAAGAGAAGCGGTTTTTTGATATTCTAGTAGAGTTTTCAGCTGTTTAGTACATTCCTTAAGCCTACATTTTAGATGAGGGGATCTGTAGCGTTGCCATTCTCTGCGAACTCTTCTTTTTTCGGATAAAAGCCGTTCTACATCTGTTGAAAAAATTTTATTATATCTCACCTGAAGATTTGTAGTAGTAGCATTTAGAGCAGCTTGCTTAAGGTTTGCCTCAAACATTCTAATAGAGTCATCTATATCAGCAGGCGTTTTTAATGGAATATTTTCTGGGCAATGAGCACTCAAATATTTTTTGTATTTCAACCAATTTATACGTGTGGTTGTCATCGTTAAATCACAAGTGGGTGAATATGTTGTATGTGAATATATAGTGACAATAGTTGGTGAGTGATCTGAAGACAAATCTAAAGATGCTTCAACTTGGATCATTTCGCTGGGCACACCCTTTACTACTCCAAAATCAATAACATCAGGTATTTTTCGGCGATCTGTTGGCCAGTAAGTTGGCTGCCCAATTGATATAACATTTAACCGCATTTTTGAAATTGTGTCAAACAAAACGCGACCCTTTGGCGTGATGAGGCGAGATCCCCAGAACGTGTGCTTAGCGTTGTAATCACCGGCGGCCAAAAAGCGTGGGCCTAGTGAATTAAAAAATCTACTATACTGATTTTCTGTAATAGAGTACCTGGGAGGAGAGTAAATTGATGAAATCACCAGGTTTTGATGAAGAGCTTCAATGCAGATGTTAGTTGCTTGAAGATAGTCTTCACAATGATCACTCATTAAGTAGTGTTTTAATCGCAATTTTATTAGTATACCCGAGCCACCACAAGCTCTACCTTGGGGGTCCTTTGTGTCGTAGAGACTATATCCGTTGATTTTAAAAAAAACTTCTAGCAGTCAATTGCGTCTCAGAGATAAGCATAACATCAATTTGTTTATCCATCATGAAGTATTCTAGTTCGTTTTTTTGTTGGCGGATGCCGTTTGCGTTCCAGAAACAGATTTTTAAGTTCATGGTTTATTTAATGCAGCCTGCAATAATGTAGACTGCATTTTGAACACTTCCTGCATCATGCAGGTCATGTTGGTTGTAAAAAAATGTACGGTTTGTATTAAATTTTCTATTGAAGCCTCAAGTCGATCAAAATTGAAACCACTGTTTTCGTTGGCAAGAGGCCGTTTTTGAGCTGGGGGCTGGTTAGAATTCAAAGCATTAGCGTACGAGAACTGGCTGTTTGGTATGTTTTGCGCTATAAGCTGGTTAGCCTTAAAAATGTTGGCGTATGAAGGCCGGCTGGTAGCTGGTTGGCGCAACTGGGGATAATTTGTATTGTCGAAATTAGGTTGAGCATAGGTGTGATTACGTCTGTTAGACAAAGACTGCTTAACATGTACATATACAGGGCAGCCCCTGTAGTTTGCAGTGTGATTTTGATGGCAATTGCTAAACTTTTTAATTTTGGAATCATCTTTTTGCTTATCACAATTGGCAGTGCTGTGTAGTTCACCACAGACGACACAAACGGTGCGCAACTTGCAATATGTTTTGGTGTGGCCATATTCTTCGCAATTTAGAAATTGAATGGGCCCTGCTCGCTTGTGTGGTTCCTCTACGGTAACTCGTCGGTGCAGCAAATATCTTAAGCTGTAAATGGGGTGTACTTCATTCCTTTTTAATTTCATATCACCTGGTTCCATTTCCACACGAAATAGTGGTTGAGGAACTCGCTCCCTATTTTTAATGTTAGTAACATTTTTTACTTTAAAATTATTATTTATTAGACCCGCTTTTACCTCTTCTGGATCCACGTATGAATCGATGCCTTTTATCACTACCTGGAGGCCTTTTGCACTTTGTAAAAATTTTTACTTTGTGTTTCAAACTCCGAAACTACTGAGCGGTAATGATTTTCTTCACTTACTTGAATTTTTGTTTCATTAATCGCACCACGTTTTATCGGGATCACGTAAAACGCCTCTTCACCGATTAATTGTACTAGCATTTTAATTAGCTCATTTGAGTTTTTCTCTCTTAAGTATATTGGGGGCGGCTTGCTTGACCTGACAATGGTGATTTCGTCTTCGTCGTTTTGTAGAAGTGCAAACCGGTTTTCAGAGAGCGCCGCATCAGATTTACCATCTTTGGCCATTTTCGCCAATGGAGCGAGGTTTTTCGATCTTGGACTTCTTTGTCTTTTTTTATTTATCACTTTAAAATAGCGATCAATACCCATTTGGATTTTCTGAATCAGTTTCTAGGGGGACACTTTCTGTCGTTTTTTCTTTTTCAGCTTGATGTTGGCTCATATTGATGGCACTTGTGCTTTGCTGTGAAGCTGGTATAAAAAAATTAACTTTTATATTATGGTCCGTCATAGACATAGAATTTGAGCCTACCCGTGTACGCAAGTGTAAATTTTTGTTTACTGGGCTATCACATTCTGCAGCAACAACAGTAACGTAGGCATTTCTGTTGCTTCTTGTTGTATTCGTACTCATTTAGTACGAATACCAAAAATATTTGTTGTTTGTGTGCCATTTGCTTATAATTATAATTTACTTTACAAAAAGAAATGAAAAAATTTATAGGTACGTAAAATATTAAACAAAACCGTGTTTGTTAATACTTTATTGTTGCGAATATTTTTCTTTATAAATATTGTATGTATATTTTTATATTGTTTATTTTGTTCACCGACGGCAAATAAATGCTTGTTTCTACTTCGAGAGTAAGCTGCGAAAAAAAATATATATATATATGTATATATATATATATATTTGGAACGATTTTCCGTCATCCCACGTCAAATTTGGTTTGTAAAGAGACCGGTTTCGGCTATGTGCCATCTTCAGTGTTCTATTGAATACTAAATCGTTTTTCTATTGTACGTTGTTTCTTTTATAATTCGTTTGTGTACCTAACTTCCTTCCTTGATCCCTTTTGTATTCTGCTCCCTATTTCTCTCTCCCGCTCTTTCTCTCTCTCTCGCCTCTATATGCTTTTGTGTGTCTCTATCTGCTACCTGTTTCTCTTACTATTATTTTGTTTATAATCTGCTCTATTAGTTATCAGTTGTTTTATCCCTACGTGGGTAATAATCCGTAATTGTACGTTTCTGGGTAATCCTTTTGTTTTTTTTGTGTACAAATATTTTAACGGCTCAAATATTACGTCTGAAGCAGTGTTTATTTGTTCATTTATTATTCTTCCGTCAAATATTTTTTGCTTGTATATTTCCATGTTCTCTAATACGTTCAGTCGCCGTCCTTTATGTTGTGAATGTAATAGTTTAACTGTTTTTCTAATATGTCCTGGTGTACATTTGTTGTCGAATATGTGGTTTGCGAAATTCGATTCTGGTGTTATTCCTGGTTCTCTCAGTTTCTTGTTGTAGTCTCTCATGTGCTCGCGAAATCTTGTCTTTATCTTTCTTCCAGTTTGTCCGATATAACTGTGTTGGCATGTGCAAGTTAATTTGTACACTCCTTGTTTATCTAGGAAGTCTGTTTCGTTTGTTCTGTTCTGTAGTATCCTACCCAAGTTGTTTCTTGTTTGGAATGCTGTGTTAATGTTGTGTTTTCTAAAAAATTTTGCCAGTTTGTATGTTGATTTTCCCATATACGTAAAGGTAGCCCAGGTTTTCTTTTCTTGTTCCTGTTCTCTGTTCCGTTTCTTACTTGCCTCGATATCCTTTCTAATCTTGTCAACTTGGTCTTTTTTATGTCCGTTGTTTTCCGCTATGTTATATATTATTCCTAACTCTTTCATATAGGCCTCACGTGTTAGGGGTATTCGTTCAAGTCTCGTTATTAATTGCTTAATTGCTGCGTTCTTATGTTGTTGAGGATGGTTTGATGAATTGTGTATAATTGTATCTGTAGCGGTTGGTTTTCTGTATATTTCGTATTCAATTCTATTTAAGCTCTTATTTGCCCTAATCGTTAGGTCTAGGTAGTTTATCCTTTCGTTTTCCTCCACTTCCATTGTAAATTTTATGTTTTTGTGTTGTTTGTTCAGTAGATCCAGAATTTGCTCCTCCATATTTCCTTCTATTACACATATAACATCGTCCACGTATCTTGCATAGAATGTTACCCCAAAATTTGTTTTGAACCCCTCTACGTATTTCTCTTCTAAATTTTGCATAAATACTTCCATGAGTATTGCTGATGTTGGATTTCCCATTCCTAGTCCGTTGATTTGCCCATATATGCTATTGTTGAATTTGAAGTAATTTTGCTCCAATGTGGCTTTTAGCGTGCTTGTGAGTTGCATTGAAAAATCCACGTCTTCTGTTTTATTGAGTAGTGTTTTATGTAGAATGTTTATTGTCTCTGCTGTTGGGATTGATGGATATAAGTCTTTTATATCAAATGAGACTAGTTTAGTATTTTCTGTTATCTGTATGCTCCCTATCTTGTTAACTAATTCCGTGGTGTTGGCTATTGTGTGTTTATTCTCTAGGTCCAAAGTAACTTTCAGTATTGTTTTTAAGTATTTCGATAGTCTATAGCTCGGAGCAGATTTATAATTAATTATGGGTCTCATTGGCGTGTTTTGCTTATGTATCTTCGGTAAAGCGATCATAGATGGAGCGGATGGATTCATAAGTGTTAATGAATATGATATGCCTGGTTTTATTACTTTGGTTGCCTTTTTTATTAATTCTTTTACCTTTGCCTGGTATTCGTCTGTAGGATCTTTCCTGATCCTCCTGCATTTAGTATCCACTATTAACTGTTCCGTTTTTTCGATGTACTCATCCTTGTTGATTAATACCGTTGTATTTCGTTTATCCGCTTTCGTTGCTACGATATTGTTAAATTTAAGTTTTTGTTGGTAAGACATGAAAACATGAGGTTGCCAGCCGAGCTGGAGAAGTCAAAGAGCTTTTGGAGCTTATTAACTAGTATAGTATGATCAACAGTATCAAAAGCTTTGCTGTGATCCAGAAGGATCAAAAATTATAAAATATTGATATCAAGTTTTTATCTAAGATCCTCGACCACATCCACTAGTGCGGTAATACAACTTCTACCCTTCGTAAAACCTGATTATTTCTCAGACAGTAAATTTTTGCGGGTAAGATATTCGTTCATTTGTTTACTGATAATATTTTCCATCACTTTCGACAAAAATGGAAGAATAGCAATCGGTCTAAATTCACAGTTGTTTTTTGGTATGGGGATAATTTTTGATAATTTCCAGGTTACCGGAAAGGTGGATTTTGTTAAAATTGTATTAAACAAATGTGTAAGGAAGGGTAAGAGAGTGAGAAAAATTGCTTTTAAGAAGATTGGATTCATACCATCCATGCCAACGGCGTTAGATTTGACTGCAGAGAAACTCAGCATGACTTCATGATTTACCCGCACGATTTTAAATAAAGCGGCATCAGCATTGGCTACGGCACGGCAACTTCTATTTTCCTTCTATACTGTCACTAAATTGTTTTGCTTGACATTTTCAACTGCATCGGTCAATTTGTCGAACTTTCTGTAATTGGCTTATGAGCTGTTCGTGGCGCACAAATGTTTTTCGAAGGGTCGTCATTATGTCACTGAAGTTGGCAGAACTGGCTAGTAGGTACTTGACAGTATCATGTGCACGCCGTTTTAAGACTTCTAGCAAGCGCATAATATTGTGTAGATCGGAGTCATAAATTCGCTGCTGGTAGACCCAAAAGCTTCGGAAAACGTTTGCCATTCTTGTGAAAGACCTGAAAATGGGGGAAGTGGATACATTTTCTTTTGTGGCATGTTGTGGTGACTAGATGTGCTCGATGCAGTATTTAGTGGAGGCTGTGCTGCTAGCGATAAGAGTGACGTAGACTGGTATCTAAATAGCAATGTTAGCTGCAGGAATGCCAGAGTTCCTTCACCAATAATGGCTAAATGTAGACAAACAAATGGCTAAAAACTAGCCAAAAAATGGCTAAGCGGGATCGAATGCGAAAATTGTAAGTATTATGAAAAAGTAAGAGGCAATTCATATATTATCTCTTACATCAAATTGGAAAGATTTTTTAAGTAAATAAAACCCTATGGATTGCCATTTTTGCGCTGATCGAACCTTTTTATTTTTATTAGCGAAATTTTTTCAGTTATTTTTGTCAATCTTAAAAAGTTTGTTGGGTAAGCTTATTAATGCAAGTATTTCAGAAAGTGACAATACCTGTTTCTGAAATGTATTTTTGCCGCCTATCGATTGCCATTAGACATTATTGCGCTCACCGATGATTTTTATTTTTACAAACGAAGCAGTTTTCGGTGATGTTTGCCAATTTTGAAAAGTTTGCTGTGTATAACTTCTGAATGCAAAAATTTCAAAAAGCGACAAGCCCCGTTTCTCAATTGTATTTTTGTCCCATATCGATTGCCATTAGCTATTGTTCAATTGCCATTACCTCTTTACTTCGAAAGGAAACCTAGTTGTTTCTATTTATTAGCAAAAACTTTTTTCAGCGATTTTTAAAAATTTTTAAAAAGTTCTGAATAGAAGTATTTCAGAAAGTTTCACATAATTCTTTGCTAGTAGCGGTCGCAACAGGTAGATCCATGTTTTGTGGCGGTGCGCCAGAGTCTTTTGATATATTATGGTCTTGTGTATTTGGACGACCGGAACCGCTCGCAGGTGTATACGGCTTGTTCGGAGGTGAACGTGGGGCACAGTGCTTTGATCCCATATAACGATGGGACAGAAATAGATGGAGTTGTCGCAGAGTTTTTAAATTTGGTACACTACTTCAAAATACTTTAATTACGAAAAACTCAAAGGATACGCCTACCGCCCATAATGCCAAAAACTAAATTTTCAATGTTGACTACATAACTGCACACAAAGTCGTAAAAATCCGTAAATGATTTGCTTCCATACTAGTAACCTGTGTGGTAATTTTTATTGTCATTGAATTTAAGTACAGCTAGTGCCAGACAAAAATATTTGTTTCAGCGGTTGGTTGTTTGGTTGTTTACGTCTCTTGTGTTCGGCTGAGAGCAAGAGTGTCCCTCCTTCTCAGCCGAGTGTGGCCTCTAAAGTTAATGATGTTTCGGGCTAGGGGATTTCGGTGCAACTCAAGTTTTTTATGTAGCTTGTCACGTGTTTGGAAAACACTGTCTTAACCAGCGGCACATCTAGGTCTTTATGAATTCGGTTGTTTCTGACATACCATGGGGCTACTGTAATCGTACGGAGTATTTTATTTTGTTGCCTTTGAATTTTTTCTACATGTGATGCCGAGGTAGTTCTCCATAACTGGATACCGTAGGACCATATTGGTATTAGAATAGAGTTGTATAGAAGAAGTTTACAATCTAGGCATAGAATAGAGTTCTTTCCAATGAGTCAATTCATTGGAGCTGCTTTTAATTTCATTTGAGTCACCTTGGCATATATGTGTGACTTCCATGTTAGACGACGATCAAGATGAACACCCAGATATTTTACTTCAGTGTCTTGAGGTATAGTTTGGTTATTTATTTGTATAGGTGGGCAGGTTTCTTCGCACAATGTAAAAGTAATGTGTAGACATTTTTGTTTGTTAATTTTTTTCCGACATTGCTTTAGCCATTGTTCCAACTGCGGTATATAATCTAGCAGTTTGCGGGTGGCTTCTGGATGGCTTTTGTGAACAGTTAGAAAAGCTGTATCATCAGCGACTGTTGATATGTGTATGTTACTGCTTACCCGCAAGTCAGAGGCATATATCATATATAATTAACATGTTAGACAATAGGCTTATAGGCATATAGGACTCCACCTTCGTATGATCTTTACCTGGTTTAGGTATCATGGTAATAAGCGAAACCTTCCATTCTGCGGAATAGCATTTGAGGTGCAAAATACTGTTAAAAATAAATAGAATTATCGGTTTTGCAGTATAGGGTAGCTCTAAAAGCATTTTATTGCTTATTTTATCAGCGCCTGGAGCTTTTTTGGAGTTTAAGCCCGCAATATAGTGTTCAATCTCAAGAATATTGAACCTCAAAGTAACATCTGGTATAGGGAGGACTGGTGCCAGCTCAACTATAGTATCAGACAAATTTGGAGTAAATACTTTCTGCAAGTGGTTTACAAACATAGTACCTTTTTCAGCGTCAGTTCTTGCCCAGTCTCCATTCGAAGCTCGCAATGGAGGCTTATATAACACTGGTCTTTTGAGGCCTCGGGCTGCTCTCCATAGCGAATAGTCTATTTGAGGTGTTGCGTCGACCCCATTCAGAAAGTTTTGAAGAGAAGCGGTTTTTTTATGTTTAAACTCTCGTGAACCCACTTAATAACTATTAATGATAATACAAACGTTAGTGAATTCCGTTAATGGTGTTCACTTACACTTTATTTAGCTGACAAACAAAAATTCATTAATAAAAATATATCATATTACATATTGAATTAACTGCAAGTATTGTCACTTTAATTTGATTGGTCAATTAAACGTAAATTTAGTTTTAAGGTATTTGTTGACTCGACAATTAATTGTTATTAATTTTAGTATAAATACCCCAATAAAAATTCTATTTTGTATTCAGTAGTTAAAACTCGTTTTCTATTTATTGATCACATTACGTTCAAGTTACAAGTGCTTGAAAGTAAAAACACCAAAAATATTAGTACAGTTTAAATTTATCTGTTTGAATTAATTCGTACTAATAAATCAATCTAAACATTTCTGGTGACCCTAAGTTTAAGGATACATAAGTTTCCCCCCACCAGTGGTTAGGAACTTTTTATCTTAAAAAACATCATCCTTTTGAATTTCAACGTCCTGCAACTCTTCCGGCTACATATTTTCTACAACATCCCAGTTTCAAGGCTCATTCCACACAGGACATCGGGTCAGCAATCCATAAAAAAAATCATCAGACTAGGAAGTTTAATCAGTCAATAAGCCACAATGAGTGCATCAGAAGAAATTCTGGAAGCGCTAAGGACGATTGGAGAAGATATTCAAGTCATTATCCGCAACTTTAAAAAAGATTCAGCGGAGAGAAAAACAACCGTACGCTACTACGAGGAGCGTTTACGAGAACTTCCGAACGCCTGGAATCAATTTGAAGAACAGGACTCAAAATTACGTATGCTCGATGATGCCTCCATATTAAGGACAGAGCATGAGTATTTCACGGATGATTACTACACAAAAATAAATGCTTTGACTAATTCATATGTTGAAACGTTCACAACAGAGCTTAATAGACTTAAATTAGCACAAGCATTGAAAGAATCCAGTGAAAATGAAACGTCCACATTAAAAAATCAAAAAATTTCAATAACATATGAAAATTCCAACGATCAAGGTCTTATTCGAAGCATGAAAGCACGAATGACAGCACTTAACCGATTACTCAGCGGTATATCATGCAAAGAGCAAGCTCAACGTCGTCAATACTATGAATTCAAAACTAACACAATAAATAAGCTTTGGGATAAAATTCAGGACATATATTGTGAAATTTGTCGTCAAGTACAAGAACCAAGAAACTACGAATTTGAACTTCACGAGTACAACGCTTTAGAAGATTTGGTTCAAGAACAGCAGATAAATCTGTCCATAATGGCTTCCACGCATCAAACAAGTACGTCAGCCCCACAAACGACATCATCTTGCGTACAAAGCACTCTACCATTGCCAAAGGTTACAATTCCACAATTCAATTAAGTGGCGGCAATTCCATGATTTATTTTCCGAAATGGTAGACAAACAAGCTATCCCTGCAATACAGAAAATGTGGTATTTGAAATCGAATGTATCCGGAGAAGCCGAACATTTAATTAGACAGTTTACACTATCAGAAGAAAATTATATCACCCTGTGGCAAACGCTGCAAGACAGATACAATAACAAAAGAATTCTTTTTGCTACCCTAGTAGAAAGAATAATCAATCAACCTGCTGTATCGTCATCTATACCGTCAATTAAGGCCCTACCACTAAGGAATCCTTATTAGCTCTTAATAAGTTAGGGGTTGCAACGGAAAATTGGGATGCAATTCTCATTCAACTATTGATAAAAAAAACTTGACAGAAACACACACGTCAGATATATGCAGTCGTTAAGCAACCCTAAGGAAGTACCAAATATCTCTCATTTCTGGAATTACAATTTCAATCGATGGAATCGATTGCTCAAAAAGAAAAACAACCCATTACAAAGTTGTTTCACCTATTACAGCATCGAACGTGAGTGCAGCGTCGAACGTAAGCTACAATGGTACCTGCAAATTGTTCAACAACCATAAGCTCTACTTTTGTAATAAATTTAAACAATTATCAGAATCACAACGGTTGCGATGGGTACAACAACAAAAATTATGCGTAAATTGCTTTAAAGATGACCACACTGCAAAAACATGTAAGTAGCTGCAAATTGAGTGATCAGAAGCATAACACGTTGGTACATTTACCAAAGCGGAAAAACTTAGACTAGAGAAATACTTCAGAAGCAAACAACAAAAATTAAGCAGCAGTTGCAACTACAACAACAAAAACAGTTCTCGGCTGCCAGGGCTTTGTATTATTGGCAACAGCAAAGGTTGTAATTGTGGCTGCAAATGGTGTCTCTAATGAATTTCGGGCTGTATTAGGCTCAAGTTCACAGGTGAATATTGTGTCTGAGCGTCTGATTAAAAAACTGGCAATATCACCAATAGAAGCGTCGGTATGTATTGACGACGTTGGTAAACTACAGAAACGAGCATCACATCGAATAAATGTCGTTATGAAATCCCGAGACCACAGTTTCGTGACTAATTTAGAAGCCTATATCCTACCAGACATAATTCCAGCACACCCCAGTCAACATATTGACATTTCATCCTGGACCATTCCGAAGCATATTAGATTAGCAGATCCCCATTTTTACAAACAGGAAAAAATCGACATTCTACTCGGAGCAGAATTCTTCTTCACCTTGACACAACCAGGTACAATTAAGCTGTTTAATGATCTTCCAATCCTTCAAAATACGTCACTAGGATGGATCGTTGGTGGACCTGTGAATCAAAAGTCGGTCAGCGGCAAGCCACATGCAATAACATGCGCAATTTTGGACAGTGCTGTATCATTGGAGGAAACCATAGAGCAACTATGGAAACTGGATGAAGTTCAGGACAACAAAAAACCATTGTCACCTTCAGACAAACTATGTGAATTACATTTTGGTCAGCATGTCCACACGAACCAAGAAGGCCGTTTTGTGGTCAGTATTCCATTCAGAGAAAGTCCAGAGGCTCTGGGAGAATCTCACGCGATGACATACAACAGTTTTCTGGGGCTAGAACGTAAACTGCAAAAAAATTAGGGCATTCGTACGCAGTATGTGCAGTTCGTGCAACAATATGAGCAGTTGGGCCATATGCAAAAGATTAACGTCGATTCCTTGTGTGGGCCTAAATACTTCATACCCCATCACAGCGTATTGAATCCACATAGCTCTACAACTAAGCTTAGAGTGGTTTTTGATGCATCAGCAAAAACCACTTCAGGATATTCCCTAAATGATTTCAACTGTTTTTTCGAACTCCAAAATATATTTTCACCACCGACATCGTACAAATGTATCGGCAAATTTTAATTCCTCCTGATGACCAGCAATATCAATTAATCATGTGGCGGGAAAACCCATCGGCGCCCATAAGTTACTATAAGCTCAACACTGTAACATATGGGACACGGGCAGCTCCGTACATGGCAACAAAATGCTTGCAGAGGATTGCTGATAAAAATATGGTCGACTACCCAGACGGCTCCCAAATGATTTCATCTAGTTTTTTTTTCTTCTAGTTATTAGAAAACAGTACAAATTTAAGAAAACAGAAAAAACCCATAGACCATTTTTTTTTAATTTCCATCGTAGTTAAGAATTTTGTAGAGGTTAAGTGAAAAACAAGCATTATTCAAACCAATACAAATACTTATAAAAAAGAATTGACATACAATTTCTTTTGCGGTTAGTTTTAAATATAGTTAAGTATTACAGAACAAATTAATTTTTTTGGAGGAGATTGCAACTCCTCAAAAAAATTACTTTTTTACAACTGTTTTCCTGAAGCATGTAAAACTCATGTAGTTGTTTAGCAACTCTTACTCTAAATTCTCTGACTTTAGCGTCCTCTAGTGCCGTTAGGAAGAGTTAAACTTGGAAAACTTTTTAAAATTCGTTTGGATTATATTGTTATATCTCGATCGATACATTTTTATCTACAATATAATAACTTCTATATTTTTGACACAGCACTGTGTGGTGTGCTCATCTCGGGAATATAGGCGTCAAAGCGGGCTGCTGTTTTTCCTTTTGTTGGTCGCTTACTATATCTTTGAGGCGGCACTTGGCTTTGTGCCATAGACAAAGCAAAGTAAGTATTAAACGAACAGCACCCAAATGTCCTTTCGGCGGCAGTTATCGTTACACAAATCAAAGTAGGCACTGATGAATTCAAAACAAAACAACTGCTGGCTTCACAAACACAGCACAAATTGTTAAACAAACGAAGACTATTTTAATTGCGACGGCTGCAGTTGTTGCGGCGAAAACATAATTCTTTTGCTTCTGGAATAGAATAAAGCCATCAATCGACAGGCGTTCCAACAACAAAGCTAAAGTCAAACACAATTTGCTGCTGAAATTATTAATGTCACAAATGTCGTGTGAATGTTTTATTCTCTATAAGGATGATAAAATAAAATTACAAATTATAAATAATAAAGTACAAAATGGCGATCTTACGTGTTTTTTATGTTGTCCAAGCAAAAGAGACATTCAAAATGGCCTGAAGGGCTTTTATACGATTGAATAAAAGAGGCTAAGCTTACAAATACATAAACAATTACAAAATAGATAAAACTGCAAGAATAATTATTGTTCAGTGTGCCGGGTTTAAACTTCAGCCCCATTCATGGTTGCCATCATATAAAATTATGTTTCATTACAATAAAACCATTTAACTTTAAATTTTTTTCTTATTTTATTTTACATAAAGTGCCACACCTCTAGACAAATTTCTGTTAGGGAACTCAGGTGTCTGTACAATCAGGTGTCTATCCAATCAACGCCGCACAGTGGTTCAAAATCGTTTTTCATTGGCCAACACTCTGTAACTTTTGAACTAATGAATATTTTTTTGTACTTCTTATTTTAGTGGATAGATAACAGCTTAAGCTTTTATCCAGTTTTATTTTCATTGAAATCAGTGCATTAGTTTTTGAGAAATTTAAGGTTAAAGTTGAATTTTAGATTTTTTATTTTGCATAGAAACGCGCGCTTTTTTATTTATTTTTTGCTTGAAAAAATGCCTAATGAAAACTAAATCATCTTTATAAAAACAACAAAGTAGGGTTTTGAAAATTTAATACATAAGCCTAGTTTTTTCAGCCATAAATAGACTCTAGACTCTCAGCTTTTTGAATATATATAAATACATAACCATGTAAGACATGCCCAGACATAAATAACTGAACCGTTTCTACTAGATGAATATCTGCAAGACACTGAATTAAAATAATTCTGCAAAAAACCGACTTCAATGCAAAGATGTTATAGAACATATTACAAAATGTCCCACAGATTTTGGAAAAAAATTATGCGACCAAACTGCAAGTAAACCATTTCAAAAATTTTTTTTTTTAAATCGGTTCATATATGACAGATCTATGTTTTTTTTAAGGTGGGGGTGGGGTGGTGTAACAAATTCTTAAAAAAATAATTTCGCAAACCGGTTTACAAATGGAAGAGTTATGCATATTCCTCAGCCTATTTCCCCATCCGATTTTCGTAAAAAAATATTGGACCAAACTGCAGGAAATTCTTTCAAACAAAAAAAGAATTTTGAAAATCGATTCACAAAGGACAGAGTTATGCATGGGCGGAGCAAATTTCCCCTTCCGATTTTTGTAAAAAAATATAGGACCAAACTGCAGGCAAACCCTTTTAAACAAAAAAAAAAGAATTTTGAAAACCGGTTCAAAAATAACAGAGTTATGCATGGTGGGAGCTAATTTCCCCCTCCGATTATCGATAAAAAATGATGGGACCAAACTGCAGGCAAAGCCTTTTGAACATAAAAAGAATTTTAAAATCCGTTCACAAATGACAGAGTTATGCGTCTGCAAACATAAAAAATAAACACGAATTTGTAACCTCCTACTTTTTGAAGTGGGTTAAAAAGCACAACGTGTTCGCATATATACAGATGCTAATAAAAAATTGACAACAGCTCTGCCGACGTTTTGTTATTTGTTATGATAAATTTTTATCAGGCAAGCTGCAGAGCGTCTTCAGCAAATTATTTATTATAACAACTAACAATTAATTGTTAGCACAAGAACTTGTCACGTCTGGATCGCTGTTGTTCCTGATTTGTTATTGTTATGACAGCGTTGTTAAAACAATTGTTAGAACAGCGATATCTTAACAACAAACATTGTTTCCAATACGAAAACAAGGGACAACAAACAAAATATATTTGCTATCTCTGTTGCACTACATTAAAATAATATGACTAGGCCTAACACAAACATTATACGTACTCTCCACAAATTTTAGTGAACAGCTCTGCCGACGCTTCGTTCATTGTTATAACAAAAAAATCGCACGTCAAGACGTAGTGTTAGGAGAGGGAAACAAACGTTGCGATATAAGGGGGCTGTTCACATATTACGTAATAATCTCAGGGGATTTACAATTTATTACGGATTAGGGAATTTGTATTATGCCTAAAAACAGCAAAAATAGCGTTACGTAATATGTTAACAGGACCTAAGCTTTGCATATATGACAACTTTATCACTGTAAAATCGAATTTAAAATAAACAGAATTCGATGATGCACTCCGGTCGAAATATGTCTGTGTGTGTCGTAAAGCACACATTTTTTTAAAGGTAGGTGTATTTCTAACTGAATGCTTAAAAACTCAATAAAAAAATTTTAAGAAAGGTGTTAATGGATTTTGTTAGTTTTTTCACCCAAATTTGATAGGAAAAAGCCTTTTTCAGTGGTTGAGAAGCTTATATATGTCTAACGTAAAATTAAAAACCTTACTATATTGAAATCTAATTTTAAAAAATTCTTGAATTTGTGCATAAAAAAATTTCGCATTTTATTTCAGATACTATGTCAAAGTTGAACCTTTTTGATGAGAATAGTTTCTTCAGTTCAACAACAGGATTGTTACAGCCATCCATGCATATTAAACATAATGAAGAAGTAACACCAAATCAGTTAAACATTTGCACAGCACCTAACTTGCCAGATTTGATAAATGGTAAGACACTTTATTTTCTGTTGCAAAGATGCAATTTCAGTGATGTTATTATAATTCATTAATTTTAATTTTTTCACTAGGTATTGATGGATATCAAAATACAAAAAATGGTAATTATAATAAAAACTAAAAAAGTAGGGACGACTGGAGGCAAACGTTTTTACAAATATGTCGCATTTCTACGCCTACCAGGAAAAAACAAATGTATGTGGGTCAATTGCAAAGAAAATTCTATTTTTTCCCCGCTGTTTGGTTCTGTTTTGAGGTAAAAAGGGGAAAAAATATAGAGTAATCATTGCAGAATGTCATAAGAAACATATTTCTCAGAACTCCAAATTTTTTCCAATAGTGATTTTTTCCAGTTATATTTATTTATTGTATCTTCAATAAAAATGAACTAACAATAAGTAATCACAATAAAGAATAAGTAAATAAAATAAAAAACATGATTGATTATGGAGCTCATGTTTCAACTTTGATATCATAAACTTCTTGTGATTAGGAGTTTAATATAATATCTTTAGTTTTTCTATGAGATTTTTGGGTAAAGGTTCCCTGACGATTTGCATTAGCCCCAATGAAATGCGCATAGGAACTAGCTAATACCCCTCCATAATCAATTTCAATGTATTTTAATAAAAATTTAATATTTTACTTAAAAAGTAAAATATTAATTTGGGAAAAAGCACGTTAAAAATTAAAATTAATGTAATTTATAATTCCCAAAAAAAGAACTTTTTATACATGTTTGCATCACATGTTTGCATCACAGCTCATTGCGAAAACAATTTGTAGCTGTTGTTGTTTTTATTTATTTTCAACTGCCTTTACAACTACAATTTAGAGTTGGAAAAAAACCAATCTGTTGTAGTACACAAGTAAAGAAAATAAAAAAACATGATTGATTATGGAGCTCATGTTTCAACTTTGATATTATAAACTTTTTATTCTTATGATTAGGAGTTTAATATAATATCTTTAGTTTTTCTATGAGATATTTGGGTAAAAATTAGGGATGTAACGAATACTGATACCGATATATCGGCGATACTTCAGATTTTCCGTATCGGCGATATTTTACTGCCGATACGACGATACTTTTAAAAATGTTTTCAGAGTTTTTTTAACAAATAATTTATTTTTGTTCGATTTTACCATGAATTAAATACACTTCGTTATTTTTTAAATCTTATTAATATCAATTTTAAAAATTAATAATATTTTATGCTGTTATTTTGTAAAAAAAATTATTTATTTTTTGTTAATTTTACCATGAATTCAAATTCAATCCGTTCTTTTTTAAATCTTATTCCAGCAAAAAAGAGATACTCCAAAGAAGTCATGAAAATGCAGAATTCGCGATCTGGAAGTATTGCAAATTTGGATAATTTCTAATTAGTTTTACATATCCTTGCCCTTGCAAGAAGTTCTGTTTTTCGATTACCAATCACCGAATTGGAAGCGATGCTAGGACAAATTTCTTTTTCAGTATTCTATAATGATTTTTCCTTAAGGAAAAAGGATAAAAAAGTACCCATTTTCACAATTTTTTTATGCGAATTTAAACTCAGAACTGTATTTTCATGTAAATGTAAGTGAATAAATATAATCTTAGAAGTCTTTTAATAATTAAGCTATTAAGTTATTTAGATGAATATTAGTTGATAAATGTCCTTTAAAAAAAATCGATTTTTTAAAAAGCATGACGAGTATTTTTTTAAATTATAAAGGAATTAAACAATTTTTCTTGCTCTTCTACTAATTATCTGCATATTTTTAATATAGATTTGTTGGAAGCAAAGAAAATGTAGCTCCTTAAAAATTACTTCCAATGTTTTATCAATTTTAAATATTCTCTCTTATAATCTAATTTTGTATAATAAAAAATGCACTTGAGTTTTGTTAATCTAAACTTGAACTCAATTTCAATATTCGTATCGGTATCGGAATCGGTATCGGCGATATTTATTTTTAAATATCGGTATCGGTATCCGATCGGCAAAACGGCGTATCGTTACATCCCTAGTAAAAATTCCCTGACGATTTGCATTAGGCCCAATGAAATGCGCTTAGGAATTAGCTAATAGCCCTCCATAATCAATTTCAATGTATTTTAATAAAAATTTAATATTTTACTTAAAAAGTAAAATATTAATTTGGGAAAAAGCACGTTAAAAATTAAATTAAAGTAATCAAATCGTAACTTTAAAATTCTAATTTTTAAGTCCAGCCAATGCCAGACAAAAATATTTGTTTCAGCGGTTGGTTCTTTGGTTGTTTACGTCTCTTGTGTTCGGCTGAGAGCAAGAGTGTCCCTCCTTCTCAGCCGTGTGTGGCCTCTAAAGTTAATGATGTTTCGGGCTAGGGGATTTGGGTGCAACTCAAGTTTTTTATGTAGCTTGTCACGTGTTTAGAAAACACTGTGCCAGCGGCACATCTAGATCTTTATGAATTCGCTTGTTTGTGACATACCATGGGGCTACTGTAATCGTACGGAGTATTTTATTTTGTTGCCTTTGAATCTTTTTCTACATTTGATGCCGAGGCAGTGCCCCATAACTGGATTCCGTAGGACCATATTGGTTTTAGAATGAAGTTGTACAGAAGAAGTTTACAATGTAGTCTTAGAATAGAGGTCCTTCCAATGAGCCAAATCATTTGAGCTGCTTTTAATTTCATTTGGGTCACCTTTACATTTATGTGGGACTTCCATGTTAGACGACGATCAAGATGAACACCAAGATATTTTACTTCAGTGTGCTGAGTTATAGTTTGGTTATTTAGTTGTATAGGTGGGCAGGTTTCTCTGCACAATGTAAAATTAATGTGTAGACATTTTTGTTCGTTAATTTTTATCCGCCATTATTTTAGCCACTGTTCCAACTGTGGTATATACTCTTGTAGTTTGCGGGAAGCTTCTTGATGACTTTTGTGAACACTTAGAAAAGCTGTATCATCAGCGAATGTTGATATGTGTATGTTACTGCTTACCGGCAAGTCAGAGGCATATATCAGATATAATACAGGACCGATGATGCTACCTTCAGTTAAGTAGCTTTCTAAAAGTTTAAGGATGTTTTCGGGTAGGTTTTGCTTTAGTTTATATACTAAACCTTCGTGCCATACTTTATGAAATGCCTGAGAAACATCGATGAAGAGCTCAGAACAATATTTCTTTTCTTCGAAGGGTTGTAGAACCACGTTCACGAGTCTATGTGTTTGTTCAATCATGCTATGTTGTCTCCTAAAACCGAATTGGTGGTCTGGAATGCATCCAGTACGATTTAGTATGGGTGTTAGCTTACTCATAAGCAGCTTTTCAAATAGTTTGGACATGTTAGACAATAGGCTTATAGGCCTATAGGATTCCACCTTCGTAGGATATTTGCGTGGCTCAAGGCGAATTAATGCCAGGTGAACTCATCAGCGCATATAATCATCAGCTGTTCGTAGGCGAATTGGACTGCTTACACGCCGTCTGTCAAAATCTATTTGTTTTTCTCTATTGTTTGCTTACATTTTACTGAGCTCCATCTTTGTCCTTTGTATTTTGGTCCAGGGATGGTAAATGAGATTTTAAAATTGTACCAATTGTTCTCTAAATTTGTACTTTTTTGGGCATAATTGTACGAAAACAGATTTTTGAAATCAGAAAAAATTTTTAAGTACAGAAAATGCATCACTTTTCTGTACATGTATCTGTGGCAAATTTGTAATCTAAAATAACTCACATTATGTCCGTTCGAGTACCAGAGTAGGAAAATAAACTAAATGAAACGTTTGCTTTCGTTTTGTTTTGTATTTTTCAATGTGTAAAACAAAAACAACGAGAATGATACACGCAATTCATACGATGATTTTCTCCATGTTTTTTAAAACATGATTTTTTGAGTATGATGGCTGGCGAACGGGGTAGAGAAAAAATCACATTTTCAGTTTCCGGTGATTTTTTCATATTTTTCTTTAGTTCTATTTGCATTTTCTCTCATTGTCTATCTCTTATGTAATTGTGTTAGGTTTTTGTTGTTGTGAAAGAGCAAATAAAGCAAATTTTGAGAGTATTAATTTATAAAAAAGACATGGAACTAAAAATCATCGTACGAATGCAAAAGGTTTTTGGAAGCAATTTTAAAGAGAATTAAAAATAAAACATGATTCTTAAATCAGCGTATGAATTGGATGAAAGTCCAATTTAGTTTTGTATTGTTTGTGCTTGTGTACACTAAATGTACTTTAACTTAAATGTACGCAGCTAGAAAAGCAAATAATGAGAACAAAATTGAATATTTTTAAGAAGATACATTTGCAAACATATCCCGATTGATTTGTTCATCATAGTAGAGAATGTGTTAGTTTATTTATGCTAAATACAATGAACCATTCAACAAAATACATTTCTGCTTTTGTTTCGTTTGCAGTTGTACGATTGAAACGGGATATTAAAGAAAGCAGATGAGTGAAAAGCCAATTGTATTGCTTGCAATATTTGTCATTGCAAAAGTATTTGTTTTAGTTTTGCTCATGTGCGAAACGATTAAAAATATTTTAAAAGTTTGTGTCTTCGGATGAAAAGTTTTGTTTGTTTGCACACTCTGTCGAGTTCCCTAAAAGTTTTTAAATTTTTTTGATGAACTTTACTGCATTTCAGTGATGCATTTTGCGGTTTTTTGTTTTGGGCCAAATTGATGATATCAAAGAGCCAATATACCTTCAATGGGGCCAAAAATTGTTTTTTGGAATATATTTGATTACAAGATTTTTATTTATAGAAAACAAAAATAATAGTAGAATTAGCGATATATTTCAAAATGTTAGTTTTTCTGTCATATATAAGCAAAATACCTGCAAAATATTTTTTATTTAGTCCATTAGTCCTATAGTCCATTTTCGCTTATACGCCACCAAGATTTGGTTTGAAATACCTTAAATATATGCAAATTATGGAAGATATAATCCAAAATGCAAAAGTCAAAAATAATATATTTTGTAATCATAATTTTATGAAAATATTGCTCATATTGAAGTAGAAATTGTTTTTATTATAGCAATCTTAATTGCAATATTTGTGAATATAGTAAATAAGGAAGTCATTTCTTAACGTTAGTTTTATTTTTCTTTGTTAAAAAAATAATTATATGGGATTCGCATATAAGCCACAAATTGGCTTATATAAAAATCAAAATATAGCCCAATTCGCCTTAGTTCACAAAAAGGATGCAAATGAGGCAGTGGACTATAAGCGAATTTTACTGTACATGTGTTTTATATTATTTAGAACAAAAACAAAAATTAGCGACAAAAATTTACATTGTTTAAAAGTATTTTTTGTTAGTTATACTAAATTAAATACACATTTTATATGCAGTTAAAAAAATTTTTTTTGTCCCCAAGTCATAACAATTACTAGAATCAGATTTCATTAAATCTATGGATTGTATTAAAAATGACACGGTATTTGCATGAAGACGATTCCTTATATTGGTTTTAATCATATTTTTGAAGAAAATATTCTTTCTATACATGCTGAGGAAACAAAATTTTTAGAAACCATTTGCTTTGTTTTGTTTGTATTACTTTAAATTGTTAATGTTGTGAAAGTGTTAAGTACTTGGCTACTTACTACTGCACTTGTTTATAAGGTATTCAGTAGCAAAAACAAATGATCATGTACTTTTGAATAAATTTAACTAGACACAAATTAGAAAAATCAAATAAAGTGTAAAAAACAGATAGAAAAGATTATATACAATTAATTTTTTATATTTTCTTAAAATTTGCGTGTTATGAGTAGTATTGTATCGATTACCAATATGAAAGAAAGTTGAGTAGTCAAAACTGTAAATGTTTTTCAGCACTATATTTATTTGCCATCAGATGTTTCCTTAATCTTACGAATTTTTACTATTTTCCGTTCGCGTACTTTTTTAGGCAATAGCTTTTTTGAGAGCAAATTTTTTTAGTTTACTCAGCAATTACTCATTTACTGCATTTTACTGTAAAAGTAAACAAACGGACCTGTTCTAGAGACGTTTTGAGAGCTAGCCTTATTTGAACACTTTTAAGCCGAACTTTGTTTTCAATACTTCGCAAAATTTAAATTTAATTCAGATAAAAGTGGCATATGTACGAGCGGACGAAAAGGATAAAATATTTTATCACAATAAAAGAACTGCAATAATGAGGTTTTCTAAAAAAATAGAAACATTATTAATTGTACTAAATAAGCCATTGGTGTACCATTGTACTTTTAAAATTCGAAGTGTACCAAAAATGGTCAATTGTACCAACTTTCCCATCCCTGTTTTGGTCTGCTGTTTTTGACAGATTAGGTTTGTTCAAAATGGCCGAACTGCGTGCTGTTTTTGTATTGTTGTACTTGTTTTAATGACGAGTTTACCTGGTACTGAATTCGCCTTGGCATGGCTTAGGTCTAATGGTAATCAGCGAAACCATCCGTTCTGCGGGATAGCATTTGAGGCGCAAAATACTGTTAAAAATAAATCGATTTATCCGTTTTGCAGTATAGGGTAACTCTAAGAGCATTTAATTGCTTATTTTTTCAGCGCCTGGAGCTTTTTTCGAATTTAAGTCCGCATGAATATTGAACCTCAAAGTAACATCTGGTATAGCGAGGACTGGTGGCAGCTCAACTATAGTATCAGACGTATTTGGAGTAAATACCTTCTGCAAGTAGTTTACAAACAGAGTACCTTGTGCAGCGTCAGCTCTTGCCCAGTCTCCATTCGAAGTTCTCAATGGAGGCTTATATATCACTGGTCTTTTGAGGTATCGGGCTTCTCTCCATAGCGAATAGTCTGTTTGAGGTGTTGCATCGAGCCCATTCAGAAATGTTTGAAGAGAAGCGGTTTTTGGATATTCTAGTAGAGTTTTCAGCTGTTTAATACATTCCTTCAGCCTACATATTAGCTGATAATGATTAACAACAGCATCTAATTGCTACCCCATACTCGTTCCGTAAAAAACACTTGTCCCCAGCAACATTTTTTAAATACACACCATGAAATAAAACTTTAAAACAAAGTAAACTGGAAACATGTACATACATTAAGGTGGGTCGAAAAATATTACAGCAGTCAACACCTAGAATGAACGTTATGCCAATGATATTTAGAAAATAGAGAAAACAGTAAAAACAAATTTTGCCGCGCCCCAAAATACAGCCCTTAGTTTTTTTATATATAGCGCTGCCATTTAAAGTCCGATCTCATCATATCGCATGTTGTTCTTTATGGCTTAACTATGGCTTAATTTTTTTCCTCTGCCGGCTTCTTAGCTTCTGGGCGCCACTTATGCCATTTCGGATCGTACGCTCCTAATGCTCAATTTTCTGAACATGACAAGACAGCACTTCTAAAGCTTTGTATATCTGGCTCTTAATATATTCACTTTTATGTCACGCCTTAAAATTACGCCTTGTTTTACTTTTTCACATACATCTTACTTTAGACTGGTTAGATCCCAATACAAAACAGAAAATTTTGCGCAAGTCACCCCTTGAATAAAAGATATATGAATGACAATTTTTTTTGCCACGCCCCAAAATACCGCACTTAATATTTTACTAGATGTGCCCGCCTGCTTCGTCCGCTTAAAGTTCGCTTTATGCCTGTAAGGTGTCTGTGAAATATACGGCTAAGTTCTGAAAACCATTTCGTTTTGAAATCGCAAAATTTCAAAAACCAAAACCAGTGTTCTTTTAATCGTACAATTTAGTGCATTCGAAGTTAAGTTTGGAAAAAATATCTGAAACATTTAAAACATAAAACCCAATTAAAAAGCTACAATAAGTGAGCTTTTCAGTTGAGTTATTTCCTGAAATTTGGCGATTTCAAAACGTAATGGTTTTCAGAACATGGCCGATAGTAATATAACGTTCTTTACATATTGTGTAAACTTCCCGTTATGCAAAATAAACAGTGCTAAAACGTTTAAGAAAACAAACCAACATTTATATAGTAAAATATGGTATATATTCGTTTTTCCCTAAGTTTGAACCAGGACTCTAAAGTATCTCCATACCAAATTTCATGAAAATCTATTCAGTGGTTTTTGTGTGAAACGTGTTCGTACAGACAGACAGACAGACAGACAAAAATTCCAAAATTTGGAATTTTCATAAAATACTTCATGTACAGATACGCCCCTTTTACAGTTTTATTGCAACGAGCCCTAACCGCTAAAATAACGTAACCCGCAAAAAACAAATTTTACAGGAGAAGGTTTTTTTTTACTTTTTTTGCCAATTTCAACTTCATAATCTTTTTATTAAACGTGGCCTACTAATGATCTTATGCAAGTTATACATAAGTTTTACGTTAATTCTCCGTATAGATTTTTTTGTGTCATTTACGTTAATTTGGTCGCCTACATTTCTAACAGATTAAAATAAAATGTAACTGCAAAAATAACGTAACCTACAGAAAACGAAAACTACAGGTGAATGTTTAAATGTTTTTCTAATTTCTTCAGAATTTGTTAATGAAAATTTAATTGCAGCCTACAAATGACCTTATGCAAGTAAAAGATTAGTTTTACGTTAAGAAAGTTTTATTAAGAAAGTCTTTTTAAAAATAAAAAAGAACCTTAAATTAACATTAAATTGATCATTTAAATTAAAAAGTCATTAACACAAAGTTAATTTATTCCATTCAAATATAACTAATATTTTACATAAATAGTAAAAAATTATTCACTTGTTGTATGTTAGTCATTTTGCATTTTTAAATTCTTAAAACATAAGTTCAGGCTAATTGAAACTTAGTAAAATCTATACATTAAAATTATTTTCTTGATTTTTTACCTTGCATATACATACATACATAATTATCAGGGCTCGGACTTTCATGCAACTAAGAATTGATTTTAAGCGCTTAACAAATGCATCAAAAAATTAAAAATATCCATTTACCTATGAAAATATTTTTTTTAATTTTCTATTATTATTAGAGAAAAAAACATGAAACAACCATAATTGGGTCTATTATCTAATCTAACCAAACTTTAGTTGAGTCGCCAGCCGGCAACTGAAAATTAATGGTTGCTAGAAAGGCACTAAATAGCAAGTGAAATTAACAGCCATCAGTTGTCAGTTGCCATCAGTAGTATCATTTTCAGCAACTGACAACCCTACAGAGGCTCGGTTGCCATGCATTAAAAAACTTTTTATAACTCCAAAAATATGCATTTATTGCCAAAATATGCAAAAATAAGCACTTACCACCAAAATGTTCAAAAATATGCAACTACTGGTCTGAAACTATCGATAGTATGCCATAGTTTTTCAAAAACCATCGGTAACTCAATAATTTTCGATAGTCTTAAAACCACAATTTGGCTATACATACATACATACGTATATTGTACTTGGCATATTTGTAAGAGAAATATTTCTTTCAAAATCAGTAAATTTATCAGTAAGAGACTTACGAAGTGCGCAAAAAACAAATGTCTAAAGTATAGACCGACCCAAAAATACCCTAAAAAGACATACAGCTTAGCTTAACTTACCTATAACTCTGAAACTAAAAGCTTTTAGCGAATAAGTTGAATAAACTTTTTTTCTGATAGTAAAATAATAACCATTTTTTTTTTATAGGGTTTAACCCAGGTTGCCCGTTAGCAGTTTTTGAGGGATAAATTTTGATCTAAATGCAAACGGACTGGTTTATACTTTACTAAATTAATTTTTGTGCACTTCGTATTTTTTACCGCCCAATTCAATAAAAATGAGCGGGGAGCGGAAAAAATAAAAATTTTGGACATGCCATACATTTTACGCTAACAGTCTGTGATTGGGTAAAAACTTGTATGAAGAAAATGTTTCCATTTTAATGAAGGAAAAAAGTTTATGCAACTTATTCGGTAAAACCTTTTAGTTTCAGAGCTATAAGCAAACTAAAACGCAATCCCTATCAAAGCACTATTGGAAATTTTTGAGCTTTAAATCCAAACAGACTGGTCGGCTTACACTTTAGAAACTAATTTTTTGTGCACTTCGTAATTTTTACCTCCAATTCAACTGAAAATGAGGTAGGAGCGGAAAAATGACACTTGCACATCCCATACTCAGGGGTGGCCTAACAGTACGTTTACAACTAACAATGCTGTCTTGATAATAAAGAATACGTATTAGTTGTCAATAACGCTAATAATTGTCTTCGTGACGTAGGCGTCCAGACGAGCTTTGTAAGTTAAAACTTAAAAAAAGTAAAGAAAATATAAAAATTATAAATATTATAAGCTTTTCTTTTTTAATATTTCTTTTTTTATTCACAAAAACTCAAATTATTGTCGGTAACGTGAAATCATTGTCCGATTTACTGTCTTCAAAATATTCAAGACAATTGAAAAGATTAGTGAAAAATTATTATTGTCAAGACAGCATTGTCTAGTGTAAACACTGAGTAATAATGTACATACAAAAATTACAAAACTGGTTTATATACATATATATGCATGTACATTAGAGTGGTCGCTAGAAATTTGATGTTGGATTTTTTCTAGTCTCATAACCCAAATCGATGGGTATTTATAAAAAACTACCCTTAATTTCATGTTAACCAATTAAGATTAAAGCGTATTTCGCCCACCAAAACTTGAGCAAATGCCCCTTTTCTGTCTTTCACAAAAAAAAAAATTCTTATACGAAGTTGTCTGTGAAGTTTCCAACAGCTTTTGTCCAAGGTAGATCAACACCAGGTAGTCGCAAGAGAAATCGCCGTGGAGAATTTACATTTGGGCTGCTAAAAAAGCTGATACATTAACACTGCTGACAGGTGAAATGTGTAAAAATTTTCGTGAACAGCTGTGCTCTTGCGCCCACCTAGTATGAATTCGGACTGCTTTTGCCTTACCGACTTTTATCTAAATCGTATTATTAACAAAATAAACAGCAAAATATCGAAAAATCCCAGCATAAATATTAAAATAAGAAAAGCCCAAAATTAAACATTTCGGTAAACTTTCTCGTTCCCTAGAAATTCAAGTTGTTTCTTCAGTTATTTATCAGCAGGACACGAACTTTCATGCAAATGCATGTTTTTTGTGGTGATAGATAAAGAGGTATTGACTAATTATCTATGTTAACCATCAAATTTTAAGTAGTTTGGCATCGATTTGTAGTTGCATATTTTTTCATATTTTGGTGGTAAGTTCATATTTTTGCATATTTGGCAATAAATGCATATTTTTGGAGTAATAAACAGTTTGTTAATGCATATTTCTCAATTTTTGGAAAAAATTTAATAGGCCGATCATGGATGGAAAGTGAGTGAGCCTCAGTTGAGTTACCATTTGCTGAAAATGATACACTAATGGCAACTGGCAAAAGAGAGCCGTCAATTTCAGTTCATATTCAGAGCCTTTCTCGCAACTATTACTTTTTAGTTGCCGGCATGAACGCAACTAAAGTTCGGTTGCATTAAATAATAGACCCAATTATGTTTGTTTTACGTTTTTTCTCTTATAATAATAAAAAACTAAAAAAAATATTTGCATATTATTTTAGTTTTGGTAGTTTGTTCGTAGGCAAATGCATATTTTTGCGCACATTTTTCATTTTTAGGTGCATTTGTTTAGCGCTTACTACAATTTTCAGTTACATGAAAGTCCGAGCCCTGTTTATCAGTTTTAGTTTTCGAGATATACTGTTATGTCCAAAATGAAGGCACTTGCACAACATATATTAGCTTAACTGGAGAATGGTTTTCCGTATTCAGTACAATAGAAAAGTCAAAATTTGACTACAAAATAACTCTTAAGTCTAGCCAAAATTTTTTTCGAAATCCGAAACTTGTAGCAATTATTCTTTATTATAATAGCAAAAAATATGTGTATTCAATTTAATGATAACAGAACAAAAACAAAAATTTTCAATATAAAAATATAAGGTAACTCAATTAACTCAGTTTTGCACGCTTCCATGGGGCTACTGTAGGGTATTCATATTAGTATGGTATCCATAATCCCTTATTTTTTATGACCATTTTCATACGCTTGGGCATACTTTCCACCAAGTTCTCCTTAAATTCACTTGGAATATTTTCCCATTCTGTCTTTACACGGCTCCAAAATTCCTCTATGTTCGTAGGAGCTCGATTGTGTTGTCCTAATCTCCTCTTTAATATAGACCACAAATTTTCAATAGGGTTTAGGTCTGGACTTTGCGCTGGCCATTTCAACACCTCAAATTTTTGCGCAGACAACCAATTTTTAACAATTTTTGCCGTGTGCTTAGGGTCTCCGTCCTGTTGAAAAATAATTTCATCTTCGGGATAAGTGCTGTGGTCCACAAAATCAGGTAAATGTGTTTGTAGAATTTGAAGGTAGTCCTCTTTCTTCATTGTACCATAAATTCTTACCAGAGGTCCTAAATGCCACCAGGTGAAGCAGCCCCAAACCATCAAACTGCCTCCGCCATGCTTAACCGTTTGTTTCACGTGATGTTTTTGAATAGCTTCATTAGGTCTGCCCCAGAAATATTCCTTACCATCAGATTGGAAGCGGTTAATTTTTGTTTCATCGGACCATATAACCCGTTTCCAATCGTCTATGGTCCAATGCTCATGCTTTTTGCAGAATTCCAGACGCGCTTTTATATTTTTATCGGATAGAGCTGGCTTTTTCTTTTTGACTGCTGCCACTAAACCGATTTTATGAAGCGCTCTTCGAGCAGTCCATTCACTCACGTGTTTATTTAATACACTAGCAGCTTGTTTGGGTGTTATCAAAGCATTTTTTTTCATCTCGCACCATTAGTCGCGCGTCTGAATCTTTTAACAGCCTGGGGCGGCCTCCACTATTCGGCATAGAAGTTACATTTCTACGTTTTCTGACTGCAATCACTGTGCGTTGGCTTACTTTTAATTTATCACTAATTACTCTCGATGAATGTCCACTTTCAGTCAAAGCTACTATACTATTTTCGATGTCTATTTTGATTTTCCTCATTTTTGTGCTATATTCATTTGTAAGGCTCCAATTACTGATATAAAATAAAAACCAACTGCGTAATAGAATACTAACATCTAAAAGAAGACGAAAAATACCAGCAGCATAAATATAACGGTAAATTTTAAATTGCCCAGAGAAGAAAAATCTACATTTACTTATAGCATACGAAACGTGCAAAACTGAGTGGATGGTGTTGCCATAAGTTTTTATTTAATTATTTGTTTTTCTTCTTTTATCATCATATTGGCTATCCATATTTAATTTTTATTATATAATTGAGAGTAATTGCTGAAAGTTTCATAACCCTTTCCGACCGTATACGCACAATTGTGCGGGTAAGTTCAAATCTCTATAATTTCTTTAATATTAAACGATATGGGATAAGACCGGCAAAACACAATTGTGTATGCTCTTTCTTCGTTGATCATTGTGAAGAACCGTTATTAGTTTTTTGTTTTTCATATTAATTTCGTATTTTCAGTTGTGTACTTTTTGCAGTTGCAAAAATGAGTCGAAAGGGTAAGTTTGCATATAAATTAAAATTAGTTAAATTGTGGAATATTTTATGAAACAATTGTTTTCAATAAGAAAAAATACTAAATATTGTATGTAAAGTGTAACTTCGTGATTATTGTGTGATTTTTTACATTTTTACGTCAAAATTGTTTGAAGTGCCACAATTGTGCGTGTTCGGACTACATTGCAAAAATATGATTACTTTTTTTGTCCTTCTTCTCAGGTGGATTAAATGAAGACGATATCTTAGCTGAACTTTTAAATTCAGATTTGGAAGATTATAGTAGTGATGATGAGTGCGTGGATGCAACTTGGGAATTACCCGTTGTAGAAAATGATGTCAGACCCGGAAAGCGACAATGAAGAAGAGGTAAATACTCTATCAGAGACACCACCAGATGTAAGTCAAACTGACAATCGTCGTGATATTTGGAAAAGAAGACCGTTTGAGACTCAGGTGGAAAGCAGCTCTTGTGCAACTGAGGACACAAACATACCTATAGAGACCCCTTATCATTATTTTTCCGTCTATTTCAATGATGAGTTTTTAGAAAAAGTTACGGAGTACACAAACAGGTATCATGTTGCCGAGAAGGGCAAAGCGCTGGGAGCATCAATAGCTGAAATAAAAAATTTCTTCGGCATCGTGATTGCGATGGGCTGCATTCGTTATCCAAGGCTGCGCATGTACTGGGAGAAAACCACAAGACTCCCTATTGTAGCTGATACCATGAGTCGTGATCGATTCTTTCTCTTGCGCATGTGTCTACATGTAGTGGACAACAATGAAGTAACGGATACAGAGAAACAATTAAACGTATTTTGGAAAATAAATCCGTTACTTGAACGTGTGAGATCTGCTTGTAGAGCGATTCCAAGAAAATGTAATGGTAATTACTCAATAGACGAGCAAATGATACCATTCACTGGTCGGTGCCCCGTTCGACAAAGCCTCCCAAGTAAGCCTAGAGGAGTGGGATTAAAAAACGAAGTTTTAACTACCTCTGAGGGGTTGGTCCTTGATTTTGAAATTTATCAAGGCAAGACTACACCACTTCCATGCTCGAATTTAGGCTTAGGACCAGGCTTTGTTTTGCGTTTGGCTGAAACACTTCCTGAAGGTTCCAAACTGTTTTTTGACCGTTATTTCACGACAATACCACTACTACAAGCTCTGTTGAATCGTGGTATCCTTGCTACTGGAACAATAATGAGAAACAGAATAAAAAACGTACATTTCACGAATGAGAAGCATATGAAGAGGGGTGATATGGAGGAATTCTGTCATAGTGAAGACAATATTGTCGTCGTGCAGTGGAAGGATTCAAAGTCTGTAGTTCTTGCATCTTCAGCTTACGGATGTGGCCCAGTTGAACATGTGAAACGATGGGGAAAAAAACAGAAAAGGTATGTTGAAATTCCAGCTCCTAGAATCGTTAGGGAATACAACAAGTGTATGGGCGGCGTTGATGTTTGCGATCAACTAATGGAATCCTACAGGTCATTTTTTAAAACTCGAAAATGGACATTAAAAGTTTTTATCCATTTCATTGATCTTGTGTGCTGCAATGCTTGGATGCAATACAGAGATCATTGCAGAATGAATTCCCAACTTCGGAAAAATACCCATGACTTGTTAAGTTTTAAAATGGCATTAGCTAAACAACTAATAGCTATAGATAAAAAAAGAAATATTGAATATGAATCTGAAGATGAGGATGAAGAACCCCAGAATGTTGCCAAAAAATATCGTCCATCCGAACAGCCATGCCAAGACAAAAGACTTGATGGATACAAACACTGGCCTATTGAACATAATTTATCATCAGCAAGATGCTGCCGACTTGTAGGATGCACATCAAGAACGCGAACTTATTGTTCAAAATGTAAAGTATATTTATGTTTAAGTAAAAAACAAAATTGTTTCTTTAAATACCACAATGAAAAATAAAAATTAATAATATTGTTTCAAAGAGATTGTTTTTTTTTATTTGGAAATTATACCGGACTGCAACAATTGTGCGTATCCTGAAAAAAAAGGATCAAGTGTCTTACTGACAAAACTTAATATCTTAAAATGTTTTATGTACACAGAAGCAACAGAATTCAAAAATTGAGATGAATCTGTCACTTGGATCGTCAATAGGTCGGAAAGGGATAAAGATTCTTTTATTATTTACCATTTTATATCACTTTTAGTAAAACTATTCTAAACATGCACTCGCTTTTGCTCGCCAGTGTATATATATATATATATATATATATATATATATATATATATATATATATATATATATATATATATATATATATATATATATATATATATATATATATATATATATATATATATATATATATATATATATATATATATATATATATATATATATATATATATATATATATATATATATATATATATATATATATATATATATATATATATATATATATATATATATATATATATATATATATATATATATATATATATATATATATATATATATATATATATATATATATATATATATATATATATATATATATATATATATATATATATATATATATATATATATATATATATATATATATATATATATATATATATATATATATATATATATATTATATATATATATATATATATATATATATATATATATATATATTATATATATATATATATATATATATATATATATATATATATATATATATTATATATATATATATATATATATATATATATATATATATATATATATATATATATATATATATATATATATATATATATATATATATATATATATATATATATATATATATATATATATATATATATATATATATATATATATATATATATATATATATATATATATATATATATATATATATATATATATATATTATATATATATATATATATATATATATATATATATATAATATATATATATATATATATATATATATATATATATATATATATATATATATATATATATATATATATTATATATATATATATATATATATATATATATATATATATATATATTATATATATATATATATATATATATATATATATATATATATATATATATATATATATATATATATATATATATATATATATATATATATATATATATATATATTATATATATATATATACAAAAAGGTTACAATTTTTAATGAAATTTTTAGTTTTAAAGCTCAAACTTTTATGATATCTCTGAATCTAATAAGCGGATTTCGAAAAAAATTTTGGCTAGACTTAAGAGTTATTTTGTAGTCAAATTTTGACTTTTCTATTGTACTGAATACGGAAAACCATTCTCCAGTTAAGCTAATATATGTTGTGCAAGTGCCTTCATTTTGGACATAACAGTATATCTCGAAAACTAAAACTGATAAACAGGGCTCGGACTTTCATGTAACTGAAAATTGTAGTAAGCGCTAAACAAATGCACCTAAAAATGAAAAATGTGCGCAAAAATATGCATTTGCCTACGAACAAAGTACCAAAACTAAAATAATATGCAAATATTTTTTTTAGTTTTTTATTATTATAAGAGAAAAAACGTAAAACAAACATAATTGGGTCTATTATTTAATGCAACCGAACTTTAGTTGCGTTCATGCCGGCAACTAAAAAGTAATAGTTGCGAGAAAGGCTCTGAATATGAACTGAAATTGACGGCTCTCTTTTGCCAGTTGCCATTAGTGTATCATTTTCAGCAAATGGTAACTCAACTGAGGCTCACTCACTTTCCATCCATGATCGGCCTATTAAATTTTTTCCAAAAATTGAGAAATATGCATTAACAAACTGTTTATTACTCCAAAAATATGCATTTATTGCCAAATATGCAAAAATATGAACTTACCACCAAAATATGAAAAAATATGCAACTACAAATCGATGCCAAACTACTTAAAATTTGATGGTTAACATAGATAATTAGTCAATACCTCTTTATCTATCACCACAAAAAACATGCATTTGCATGAAAGTTCGTGTCCTGCTGATAAATAACTGAAGAAACAACTTGAATTTCTAGGGAACGAGAAAGTTTACCGAAATGTTTAATTTTGGGCTTTTCTTATTTTAATATTTATGCTGGGATTTTTCGATATTTTGCTGTTTATTTTGTTAATAATACGATTTAGATAAAAGTCGGTAAGGCAAAAGCAGTCCGAATTCATACTAGGTGGGCGCAAGAGCACAGCTGTTCACGAAAATTTTTACACATTTCACCTGTCAGCAGTGTTAATGTATCAGCTTTTTTAGCAGCCCAAATGTAAATTCTCCACGGCGATTTCTCTTGCGACTACCTGGTGTTGATCTACCTTGGACAAAAGCTGTTGGAAACTTCACAGACAACTTCGTATAAGAATTTTTTTTTTTGTGAAAGACAGAAAAGGGGCATTTGCTCAAGTTTTGGTGGGCGAAATACGCTTTAATCTTAATTGGTTAACATGAAATTAAGGGTAGTTTTTTATAAATACCCATCGATTTGGGTTATGAGACTAGAAAAAATCCAACATCAAATTTCTAGCGACCACTCTAATGTACATGCATATATATGTATATAAACCAGTTTTGTAATTTTTGTATGTACATTATTACTCAGTGTTTACACTAGACAATGCTGTCTTGACAATAATAATTTTTCACTAATCTTTTCAATTGTCTTGAATATTTTGAAGACAGTAAATCGGACAATGATTTCACGTTACCGACAATAATTTGAGTTTTTGTGAATAAAAAAAGAAATATTAAAAAAGAAAAGCTTATAATATTTATAATTTTTATATTTTCTTTACTTTTTTTAAGTTTTAACTTACAAAGCTCGTCTGGACGCCTACGTCACGAAGACAATTATTAGCGTTATTGACAACTAATACGTATTCTTTATTATCAAGACAGCATTGTTAGTTGTAAACGTACTGTTAGGCCACCCCTGAGTATGGGATGTGCAAGTGTCATTTTTCCGCTCCTACCTCATTTTCAGTTGAATTGGAGGTAAAAATTACGAAGTGCACAAAAAATTAGTTTCTAAAGTGTAAGCCGACCAGTCTGTTTGGATTTAAAGCTCAAAAATTTCCAATAGTGCTTTGATAGGGATTGCGTTTTAGTTTGCTTATAGCTCTGAAACTAAAAGGTTTTACCGAATAAGTTGCATAAACTTTTTTCCTTCATTAAAATGGAAACATTTTCTTCATACAAGTTTTTACCCAATCACAGACTGTTAGCGTAAAATGTATGGCATGTCCAAAATTTTTATTTTTTCCGCTCCCCGCTCATTTTTATTGAATTGGGCGGTAAAAAATACGAAGTGCACAAAAATTAATTTAGTAAAGTATAAACCAGTCCGTTTGCATTTAGATCAAAATTTATCCCTCAAAAACTGCTAACGGGCAACCTGGGTTAAACCCTATAAAAAGAAAATGGTTATTATTTTACTATCAGAAAAAAAGTTTATTCAACTTATTCGCTAAAAGCTTTTAGTTTCAGAGTTATAGGTAAGTTAAGCTAAGCTGTATGTCTTTTTAGGGTATTTTTGGGTCGGTCTATACTTTAGACATTTGTTTTTTGCGCACTTCGTAAGTCTCTTACTGATAAATTTACTGATTTTGAAAGAAATATTTCTCTTACAAATATGCCAAGTACAATATACGTATGTATGTATGTATAGCCAAATTGTGGTTTTAAGACTATCGAAAATTATTGAGTTACCGATGGTTTTTGAAAAACTATGGCATACTATCGATAGTGTAGACTATCGATAGTTTCAGACCAGTAGTTGCATATTTTTGAACATTTTGGTGGTAAGTGCTTATTTTTGCATATTTTGGCAATAAATGCATATTTTTGGAGTTATAAAAAGTTTTTTAATGCATGGCAACCGAGCCTCTGTAGGGTTGTCAGTTGCTGAAAATGATACTACTGATGGCAACTGACAACTGATGGCTGTTAATTTCACTTGCTATTTAGTGCCTTTCTAGCAACCATTAATTTTCAGTTGCCGGCTGGCGACTCAACTAAAGTTTGGTTAGATTAGATAATAGACCCAATTATGGTTGTTTCATGTTTTTTTCTCTAATAATAATAGAAAATTAAAAAAAATATTTTCATAGGTAAATGGATATTTTTAATTTTTTGATGCATTTGTTAAGCGCTTAAAATCAATTCTTAGTTGCATGAAAGTCCGAGCCCTGATAATTATGTATGTATGTATATGCAAGGTAAAAAATCAAGAAAATAATTTTAATGTATAGATTTTACT
>OY101449.1:66315903-66415578 GCA_956483635.1 Panzeria rudis
AACAACAAAAATTAAAAGATGAAATGCTAAACATACAAAAAAATATCATATTGAATTTTTCATTTTTCCTTTAAAAAATTAATGACAATCATAACTCAAGAGTGGAGGAGCTGGGTATAGAAATGTCGTCATTAAAGATAATTTCAATTAATATCTTATAGTTAATTTCTGTTGTATATCGCTTTCATATAGCAATGATATTGAAAATATTTACAGCTGTGGCTAAAATATTAGCATAAATGTATGACTTAAAATATTTGATTTGTTTGCATGGTTTTGGCGATAGCGCTCTAGGTGAGACCTATGAATAATCGTTTGAAAGTCGTTGACTTGGGTTCTTTGCACAAATCTAACATGGCAAAAATATTCGCCAATGATTAAACTTTTCTCCAGAAGGTAGACAATACATATTATGCTAAAATCATGAAATTCTAAGCCCAGCAAAACTACTGCTTCGGCCGAAGTAGGTTTATAAGCAAGAGAAGCTGGTTTTGTTGTTTTTTATATAAAACAGCGCTTCTTTCGAAGCATCAAAAATGCTCTAGAATCATGTTTTTTGTCTTATTGTGGTATTCAATTTTATCATCGTTAAGCTACAGACAAAACAAATCGTGTTTTATTATAAATGTAGAAAGAGAGCATACACAGAAAAAACGAAGTTTCATTTTCTATAAAGGAATTCAATGAAACAGTTAATATTTTGTCTAGGAACGGACCTACAAACAAATTTGTAAATGAGTGTTGTGTTTTTCTTCCGACGGGGTTTTTTGAATTTGGAACGATTTTCCGTCATCCCACGTCAAATTTGGTTTGTAAACAGACCGTTTTCGGCTATGTGCCATCTTCAGTGTTCTATTGTACGTTGTTTCTTTTATAATTCGTTTGTATACCTAACTTCCTTCCTTGATCCCTTTTGTATTCTGCTCCCTATTTCTCTCTCCCGCTCTTTCTCTCTCTCTCTCTCTCTCTCGCCTCTATATGCTTTTGTGTGTCTCTACCTGCTACCTGTTTCTCTTACTATTATGTTTGTGTTTAATATTTGGTTTATAATCTGCTCCATTAGTTATCAGTTGTTTTATCCCTACATAGGTAATAATCCGTAATTGTACGTTTCTGGGTAATCCTTTTGTCTTGTTCATTTTCTACTATGTTGCCTGGAGTATTGTTTTCTTTTGTGTAAAAATATTTTAACGGTTCAAATATTACGTCTGAAGCAGTGTTTATTTGTTCATTTATTATTCTTCCGTCAAATATTTTTTGCTGGTATATTTCCATGTTCTCTAATACGTTCAGTCGCCGTCCTTTATGTTGTGAATGTATTAGTTTAACTGTTTTTCTAATATGCCCTGGTGTACATTTGTTGTCGAATATGTGGTTTGCGAAATTCGATTCTGGTGTTATTCCTGGTGCTCTCAGTTTCTTGTTGTAGTCTCTCATGTGCTCGCGAAATCTTGTTTTTATCTTTCTTCCAGTTTGTCCGATATAACTGTATTGGCATGTGCAAGTTAATTTGTACACTCCTTGTTTATCTAGGAAGTCTGTTTCGTTTGTTCTGTTCTGTAGTATTCTACCCAAGTTGTTTCTTGTTTGGAATGCTGTGTTAATGTTGTGTTTTCTAAAAAATTTTGCCAGTTTGTATGTTGATTTTCCCATATACGTAAAGGTAGCCCAGGTTTTCTTTTCTTGTGCCTGTTCTCTGTTCCGTTTCTTACTTGCCTCGATATCCTTTCTAATCTTGTCAACTAGGTCTTTTTTATATCCGTTGTTTTCCGCTATGTTATATATTATTCCTAACTCTTTCATATAGGCCTCACGTGTTAGGGGTATTCGTTCAAGTCTCGTTATTAATTGCCTAATTGCTGCGTTCTTATGTTGTTGAGGATGGTTTGATGAGTTGTGTATTATTGTATCTGTAGCGGTTGGTTTTCTGTATATTTCGTATTCAATTCTATTTAAGCTCTTGTTTGCCCTAATCGTTAGGTCTAGGTAGTTTATCCTTTCGTTCTCCTCCACTTCCATTGTAAATTTTATGTTTTTGTTTGTTCAGTAGATCCAGAATTTGCTCCTCCATATTTCCTTCTATTACACATATAACATCGTCCACGTATCTTGCATAGAATGTTACCCCAAAATTTGTTTTTAACTCCTCTACGTATTTCTCTTCTAAATTTTGCATAAATACTTCCATGAGTATTGCTGATGTTGGATTTCCCATTCCTAGTCCGTTGATTTGCCTATATATGCTATTGTTGAATTTGAAGTAATTTTGCTCCAATGTGGCTTTTAGCGTGCTTGTGAGTTGCATTGAAAAATCCACGTCTTCTGTTTATTGAGTAGTGTTTTATGTAGAATGTTTATTGTCTCTGCTGTTGGGATTGATGGATATAAGTCTTTTATATCAAATGAGACTAGTTTAGTATTTTCTGTTATCTGTATGCTCCCTATCTTGTTAACTAATTCCGTGGTGTTGGCTATTGTGTGTTTATTCTCTAGGTCCAAAGTATCTTTCAGTATTATTAAATATTTTCTACGGCTTATCTACTACTTATGAGAATAAAACTTAGTCTTTCTAACTGACATTAGTCATTCTTAAAATTATATTTGTTTCATTTCGGCACTATGAAAATGTAAAGGAATCTTGTTACTTTCTTTCATTTACCAATCATAACGTGTTGCATTGCAATGCACTCAATTTAATATGACACTCAAATATGTGTCACTCAACTATTATGATTGATCAACATGTGTTATTGATAATTATTATGGTGCATGCATAGTACACATGTAAGTTATACTACATTATGCATTGTACACATGTGAGGTTTACAAAATTTTCTAGCTTTTTGTATTTTTTATTAGGTGGTAATTTAGCATGATAATCATACTCAAGAAAATCTAATTCTGGAAGAGATTTTGAAAAGGTTTCTAAATTTAATGGCTGCGATCTTACTTATTTTCCCTTTGAGTGTTCTACCAAATATTCTTTAATTGTTTTATAAATGTTATTACGTTATTACATAATACTTTAATCTATTTTGTATAAACCATTTAATCTTACTATATTTCATATATCTATCAGTGAAACGTTAATATTATATAAAAAAATTTTTGTGATTGTATTACATATCAGTTTTGTTTAATGAAAAATACAGAAATGAAAAAAATCAAATTTTTTTGTTTGTGTTTTTGCTGAGAAATGCTTTGATATTTCTAAACAAAAAGTTTTATTAGTTTAAATTTTTGCGAATCGACATGATTGCATATTTGCAATTAGCGAATGACTTACATTGTTTATATTTCCTTGGTTATATTTTGTAATTTAATATATTTTTAAGTGGGTTAATGAGAAGTTGAATGGCCTTTAAATTTTTGTACCTTTATTAGCTACAACTTTTTGTAATTAATTGCACGTATACTTTCGTAAGAGAATATCATTAATCAAGTTTTGTTTATATACGAGGGCGGTTCGGAAACTTCTTAGACTAGCACAAAAAGCGCGGCATAAACAGAAAAAAGTTAAGTGTTTTGGAAACTTTCATCTCTGCTATGAACACATGTTAAATTTTGTTTCGATCTGGCAACTCCTTCATATACAGGGTGTTTTTTTTAGAGGTATAGAACTTCGAATTGAAATAAAACACAAGAAAATCGTTTTAATGTCCATCAATTTGGCTTTATTGGAAGGATAATATTTTATGCCATTAATGTTTAAATATGATTTCGGGCATGTGGCCGCCGCGGCTGGCTCGAATAAAGCCAATTCTACAGGTCCAATTTTCAACCACTTTTTCGAGCATATGGGGCCGTATGTTGGCAATAACGCCACGAATGTTGGCTTCCAAGTCCCCTAACGTTTCTGGTTTGTTGGCGTAGACGAGCGACTTCACATATCCCCAAAGAAAATAATCCAATGGTGTCAAATCACACGATCTTGGTGGCCAATTGACAGGTCCATTCCGCGAAATTATGAGCTCATCGAATGTTTCCTTCAATAAATCGATTGTAACGTGCGCTGTGTGGCATGTAGCGCCGTCTTGTTGGAACCACAACTCATCCACATTCATGCCATCCAATTCGGGAACAAAATAGTCGGTTATCATGGCTCTATACCGGTCTCCATTAACGGTAACTGACTCTCCAGCATTATTTCGGAAGAAGTATGGCCCAATGACTCCACCAGCCCATAGAGCACACCAAACAGTCAGTTTTTGTGGATGTAATGGCGTCTCAAGGGTCTCATGTGGATTCTCTTCACTACAAATGCGGCAATTTTGCTTGTTGACGTAGCCATTCAACCAAAAATGAGCCTCATCACTGAACAAAATTTTGCGATGAAAATCAGCATCGAGATCAATCTCATTTTCGGCCCATACACCAAAATCACGACGCATTGCATGGTATCGCGGCTTTAATTCTTGCACAAGCTGGATCTTGTAAGGTCGCAAGCCAAGATCTTTGCGCAAAATCTTCCATAAAGTTGATGGACAAAGCTCCAATTGCTGTGCACAGTGGCGAATCGATTCATTCGGGTCCTCTTCAACACTTTGCTCTACAGCGGCAATTGTTTCTTCGGTGCGCACTGTTCGACGTCTCTGCGGATGCGTATTATCACATAGAGTAAACGTAGTGCGAAAACGATCCATGGTTAACCGAATTAATTGCTCTGATGGACGATTATGTCGACCATAAAATGGACGGAGCTTGCGGTAAACTTCGCGAACTGAACCATTATTTTCGAAATAAATTTGCACGATTTGCAAGCGTTGTTCTTTTGTCAACCTGTTCATGATGAAATGGCAAACCAAACTAAATATTAATCACTTGACAGCTGACAAAATGGCCGCCAGTTAAAAAAGTGATGCCAACTTAAAGTTCTATACCTCAATAAAAAACACCCAATAGAAACAGGTGTTCACAAAAGACGCATCCGCGATTTTTTAACAATGGAAAAATTAGAAATGCATGGTGTCATTAAATATTTACATAAAAAAGATGAACCACGTAGTGGACGTCCAAAAACAGCAACAACAACAGAAATTGTAGCCAAAGTGCATGATATGGTATTAAATGATCGACGAATAAAAGTGCGTGAAATAGCTAATATCATGGGCATCTCAAATGATCGAGTCCATTTAATTTTGCATGAAGAACTACAGATGAAAAAGCTTTCTGCAAGATGGGTGCCGCATTTGTTAACAGTCGACCAAAAACGCATAAGAATGAACATTTCTCAAGCTTGTTTGGATCGTTTTAAGCGAAATAAAATGGATTTTAAGCGTCGTTTCATAACTGTTGATGAGACATGGATCCACCACTATACTCCAGAGACAAAAGAACAATCCAAACAATGGACTGAAGCTGGAGGAAGTGCCCCAAAGAAGGCAAAAACAATTCAATCGGCTGGTAAGGTTATGGCAACGGTTTTTTGGGACTTCAAAGGTATTTTATTGATTGACTATCTGCAAAAGGGTAAAACAATAAATTCATAGAACTATTGCAACCTTTTGGATCAATGAAATGTACAAATTCGAGAAAAACGTCCTGGCTTACAAAAAAAAAATAATTTTTCATCAAGACAACGCACCAGCGAACAAGAGTGTTTTAACAATGGCTAAAATCAATGAATTAAAGTACGAGTTGCTTGACCACCCACCTTATTCTCCTGATTTGGCACTATTTTGAAGACCTTGAGGAAAACTATTTTAATCAAGGGATAGAATTGCTAGAAAAGCGTTGGACTAAGTGTATTGAAGTTTCAGGAGATTATATTGAAAAATAAAAATATTTTTGAAAAACTAACTATTCTCTTTCATTGATAGGCTAAGAAGTTTCCGAACCGCCCTCGTAGTGCGGAGCTTATTTACACACCGCGCAATAGGCTATGAAGAAAAGACTTCAATACTTTTATTTTTGAAGTTCAACATTCCTCTACTGAGACTTAATTATTACATGATTAATAAATTAATTTAACTGGACTTTACTTTTAT
This sequence comes from Panzeria rudis, assembly GCA_956483635.1. NCBI lineage: Eukaryota > Metazoa > Arthropoda > Insecta > Diptera > Tachinidae > Panzeria > Panzeria rudis. The sequence goes on from OY101449.1 coordinate 66,321,891, forward strand.
ATATATATATATATATATATATATATATATATATATATATATATATATATATATATATATATATATATATATATATATATATATATATATATATATATATATATATATATATATATATATATATATATATATATATATATATATATATATATATATATATATATATATATATATATATATATATATATATATATATATATATATATATATATATATATATATATATATATATATATATATATATATATATATATATATATATATATATATATATATATATATATATATATATATATATATATATATATATATTCCACTTTATTATTTACTTCACAGCAACGTTTTATAGGTCTTTGGCTGTCTCTGAAATAATTTTTCCTAAAATAGTTTTTTTTCTCAAAAAAATTGTCTGCTAAAGTGCTAAAAAGTCATTACCCTGGCTGTCCCTAACAATACTTTCCTTAAATATATCTAAATGTTTAACAAAATAGTATATAATATTTTAATAAAATGATTGTATAATAAAAAATAATATTAAATAATATCTTTTTTCATGTAATATATAATATATTTCATCAATTAATATTTTTATGAATGATAATATTTTGTCCCTCAAGTTTCACGTCACTCCCCTGTAAAATCATAATTTTAAAACTTAATTTTCGGAAACATTGGTGATTTGAAATAATTTAAATTTGAAAGAACATTATGTTTTCTGCGTATACATGTTGCAGTGTTTTCACCAACAATATTAGTAAAGAGAGGTCAGTGCCATTTTGCCTTTCGTATCGAGCATTCACACATACGTTGGTCATTCCCCGGTATTATTTAAATAATAAAATTCTGAATGTTTAATAATATTTTATGGGTTTTTAAGCTCATTTTAATTATCAGCTTTCAAGTCAGACAAATTTATTTAGAGGTGAGTACTTCTTTTATCAGCTAAGAGATTTTTTTTAGATATTCGTCATTCCCCTGCCATCATTCCCCTGTCAAAAATATGCACAGGGGAATGATGACTACTAACAGGGGAATGATAATTTAGCGCAAGGTACTGAAGTGTAATGTTTTAAAGTTTCATGATGCCTAAAAATAAAGTAAAAACCAAGGAAGAGGTATTGGTGGCTAAGCGAGAGGCAGAAAAAAAGCGATATAATAAGATTAAAAACGACCCAGTTAAGTATGAACAGCAAAAGGAAAAGGAGAAATTAAAGTATCTTAAGAAAAAAGAGAAAAAGTTAGTAAAACCTATTTCTGAAATGATACCACGAGAAAAACGTGCCAAGAGAAAGTCTTGGAGAAATAATTCAAAAAATTACAGAGAAAACAAGAAGAAAAAGGAAACCGTGATTAAAATTTTTTTGAGAGCTCATTCTCCACCAGACTCAGATAACGAGAATGGAAGCAATACACCATACCTTGAACCAAGTGCATCTTTTGAACCGGTAGCTCTTCACCTTCGAGAGAAAGTTCGAAAGGATAAACTGTTGGCAACAAGAAACAGGAAAAGATATTCTTTGGCACTAAAGGAAAAAGATAACATCATTCGTATATTAAAAAGCAAAAAAGAAATGTATAAGAAAAGATATAACAGATTAAAGGCTATAAGGAAACCAATAAGTGAGGTAAATAAAATGGTATCGGATTCTGAAATATCTCATAGTCCGGAAAGTGCAAAAAATATTTTGTTCGGAAAAGTTTTACGAAATCAGTTAGTTCATAATTTTACAAGTATGAAATCGGATCGAGAACGGCAAGTCTTCACAAAAGTAATTTCGGGTAAAATAATTAAAAAATATAGAATGCAAAATCAATGCTCTCGATTCCTAAAATACAAGAGAACATCAAAGGACTATATAAATACTTCACGAAAAGAAAGATTTGACACCATAAACAACAGGAAATCAGTACAGGAGTTTCTCGAGCTTGATATAAACAGCCGGATTTGTCCTGGCAAGCGTGAGTTTGTCCGAAAAGGAAAAATGTCGAAGCAAAAACGATTCTTAAATGACACCTTAAAGAATTTACATAAGAAATTTTTGAACGAATATCCAAATGGTATCCTAAGTTATGCAACGTTTTGCACATATTGCCCATTTTGGATTCAGCAAATGAGTGTTAGTAACCGCGAAACATGTAAATGCATACATCACGCCAACTTCGAATTCTTGGTTGAATCACTTTTTAATAACAACGTCATCAATGAAAAAAAACCAGGTGATGTTATCAGATCTATTTGTTGCAGAAAAGAAGCAAGATGCCTCTTAAGGATGTGTGACTTGTGTAAAGAGATTAAAGTTACTTTTAAGGATTTTGTAAACACAGAACCTACATACTACTTCAAATGGGGATGTAGTAAAGAAACATATTTCGATAAGCGAAGCAACCAAAATAAAACTGTGACAAGAAATCTAAAACAAAAAATTGAATGCCAACTGCAGGATATAGTACGCACTTTCGAAAAACAATTGCCTCTATTTTTTAATCACGAAGGTACGAACATGCATCACTTTAACGAAATCCAAAACTTGAAAGAAAATCTTAAAGAAAACGATGTATTAATCCATATGGACTTCAGCGAGAATTATAATCTGAAGTATGCGGAAGAAGTGCAAAGTTTTCACTTCGGTGGATCGCGCAAGCAAATAACTCTACACACCGTTGTTGTTTATACAAAATGTGAGAACGGTACTCCGAAAGTCGAGAGTTTTTGTACCTTGTCTGAGTCACTCCTTCACAATGTTTTTGCCATATGGGCTCACTTACAGCCAATTGGATCGCATAGCTTCAACAACAAAAGCGACGAATATACATTTTTTAAGTGACGGTCCAGCGACACAGTATAGAAACAAGACTATGTTTTATTTTATTGCCAACGAACTCCACAAGTTTTATCCTCAAATGAAAAACTTTACATGGAACTACAGTGAATCTGGTCACGGAAAAGGTGCTCCCGATGGCATTGGAGGAACTGTTAAACGAACCGCGGATCGTCTTGTTGCGCAAGGTACCGATTTGATAAATTTAAATATGTTATTGCAGAAACTGGAAAATAATTGCCCGGGAATTCTGTTTTTTGTAATAAAAAATAAAGATATTGAGGCAAAGTTAAAAAAAATTGAGAACAAAAATATTTTACCATTTCCTGGCACTTTAAAAGTGCATCAAGTTTGTGGTAATCATCTGTGCTTGAAAATGAAAAGTTTAAGTTGTTTCGGTTGTGAAGATTGTCATCGCTTTGAATTAGGAATTCTCGATTATCACCAGGAAAGGACAAGACTTAATTCCTGCAGCTCACATGATTCTTTGACAATTCATACTTCAAAAGCTTGGAAATACGATGCTGTGTACAATTCAAGTGAAGATGATAGCGAAAGCGTTCGAAAAGTACAGAGTCTAAAAGCTGGCACTTTCATACTATTTAATGTTGCTGAAGGCGATAAGGATAAAAAACAATTTAGGTAAAAATTATATTTTGGCATTATCTAATATTTTATATTTTTTTTAATTATAATTTTTTTTAACAGATATGCCGCCATTTGTCAAAAGGACTCCAAGGATGACAAAGTTCAAATTGCAAAACTTCTAAGGCGAACATCGAATATCTTTGTTGTAGATAAGAGTGCTATATCTTACATTTCTTTATATCAAGTTCTGGGTATATTGCCAACACAATTGTTATTGTCCACGAATGTGGCGTTAAATACAAGTTTCCATATAATGTAGACTCTAACAACTAATAATTATTACTAGCTAGTCTATAACATACTTGCTTAGAATGAGCCTTTTTTATAATTCTAATAAACGAACTGCACTAAAATAATTGATTTTAAATGAAATAAATTGATTTTATTTGTCATCGTTATTTCCCTGCCCAATAAGTCATTACCCTGGGGGGACATATTTTGTAATTGCACATAATTCGGTTAATCATTAAGAAATTGATGTGTACGTACGATAATTAAGTAGCTATTCTTTGAAGGATTAAAGCTGCATACTTGAAATTCTTAATTCCGCCAAAAACTTAAATGCCGAAAAATGATGTCTAAATTAGCCGGTAATCTCAGAATCAGCCATATATATGTAAACTTTTTTGTTTTGCATATTAATTTTTAAGTAAATGGAAGATGTATAGGTGGTAAAACATTTTTTTTATAAAAAGTTATAAATTTTATTGTTAATATTAAGTGAAGTTATAATTAGAATTTTTACACTTATGATTTTTATCCTTTTTTTCGTCCTTTTTGTCATCTTCGTCATCATCTTTTTGAGCTATAATTGGGGTATTGATATCTTAATTTCTGTCATCATGGATTGTTCGAATAATAAGCCATATCATCAAATTAGATATTTGGAGAGTTATTTTTGCCATCGTCGTTGAAATAATTTACCATATTGGCTTTAAGCAAATGCAATTGAGTTTCATCATTATTTTGCGATTTCCAGAAAGACGTTTGAATATTATTAAAATTTTTAGTTAACAATTATTTTATAATTTTTGCAGACATTAAATTTATTTTAAACATCTATATGCTTTTTGTACAGTTAAGAATTTTATATTAATCAAAATTTCTTGTATATGCTAGTTGCAGGATCACTGTCCGTGTTGCACGATCTTAATTGTTTTAAAATTTCCTATCGGTACGCAGTTGCAGGATCACAATTTTTAAGCATGTTTTCCAATGGTCCGCAGTTGCAGGATCGCCATGTAATAAGTTTGGTATTGTCATCTAATAAGTTTGGTAGGACCGCCATGTGGGGGTAAAAGATGACTTTGTGTTGATGCTTTGTGTGTCTTCAAAAATAAAATTAAATTGAAATTCTAAAGAGATTCCAGTTAAGCATAAGCTGTGTATGCTGGTTCTGTTGTCCTGTTGCTCTTTTAATAAGGATTGTAGCAAAATTCTTTGCTGTTATATCCTATCCAAAAGCATAAATGTAAAAATAAGGCCAAGTTCCTATCCAAAAATGTCGACCGTAAAAAGTACTGAGATCAAAATAAGGACTAAGTTCTTCATGGGTACAATACCATCTGATTTCTAAGCAACCTGTAAGCTTGGCAACATTTTTCTAATAATTCTTTCCCATATTAGAAAGGCAAAAAAAATATTGCCAAAATAACAGGTTGCCTAGAAACAGATGGTATTGTACCTATGAAGAACTTGTTCCCTATTTTGATCTCAGTACTTTTTACGGCATTACTTTTACATTTATGTTTTCGTGCGGATCTCACTTCTTTTTTCTAAGCTTTAATTTAATAACATAAGTGCCCATGCAATAAGTCCTAAATGAAAAATTTCCGTTGTCCCATCTTTCTTAGTACTTTCCCATCAAGACCTACCTGTATACCACATTTCAGCTCTCTAGCTATAATGGAAGTGCCCCATACAAATAAGGGGCGCCCTAGTCTCCCCGGATAAAAAGTGCCTGTTTTAAGGGTTTTCTGGTTCTTTAAAAGAAGGTGGATCCTAGTCCCTCCAGATAACCAGTGCCCGTTTTAAAATTGTTTTCGTTAATTGCTCATCAAGACCTACCTGTGTACCAAATTTCAGCTTTCTAGCTATACCGGAAGTGATTCATAAAAAGAACGGGAACTCTACTCCCCTCCAGTTTAAAAGTGCCTGTTTTTAAGTTCTTTCGTTAATTACTTATCAGGGCCTACCTGTGTACTAAATTTCAGCTTTCTAGATATACTGGACACAACTATAACACAACGGGACCTATAAGGACCCAAGTGGGCCGGTTTTAATCTTTAATCTGGCACCATGTACAACCTAGCTATATTGGAAGTGCCCTATACAAAAAGGGGACACCTTAGTCCCTCCCGGGTGAAAAATGCACCTTTTCAGATTTTTCTAGTTAATTGCTCACCAGGACCTACTTGTATACTAAATTTCAGCTTTCTATCTATACTGGAAGTGCCCTATACGAAGAAGGGGAACCCTACTCCCCCTAGAGGAAAAGTGCCCCTTTTCAAGTTTTTGTTATTTAATTGGTCATCAGGTCCTACCTTTATACCTAATTTCAGCTTTCTAGCTATACTAAAAGTGCTCAATACAAAGAGCGGGCACCCTAATCCCTCTTGGGTGAAAAGTCCTCCTTTTAAAAATTTTCTGATTAATTGCTCGCCATGACCTACCTGCGTACCAAATTTCAGCTCTCTAGCTATAGTGGAAGTGCCCAATAATATTGAGTGAGTCAGTGAATATGTACTAAAATATGCACCTTTTACACCTTAATATCTCGGAAAGCTTTTACGGTAGAACTTTGAAATTTCACGTTTGAGGTTACCTATGTAGGGAAACCTTATGTTTCAAGTTTCTTATGATAAAGTGGAGCAAAGTTATGAGGTGGGGTAAAAACAGCTCGAATGGTTTCGTGTAATAATACACAATGTGTGGCCGGAACTTGGCCTGGCGCACTACCGTGCGCCTAGATTTAGAGCACAATGAAAGACAGGCATATGGTGCCGATTTAGTTGTTCAAATCAAAGTCTGTTTTACTAAATATTTTCTACGACTTATATACTACTTTTGAGAATTAAACTTAACCTTTCTAACTCATACTAGCTTGTTGTTAACATTATTTTTGTTTCTTTTCGCCACCATAAAAATATTAAAGGCCTGGTACCTGCAGGGAACGGAGTAATTCCAAACCAACAAAAAAAATATGAAAAGATTCAAATTACTTTGTACATTGACCAATCGTAATGTGGTACATTGGAATGCACTCAATTTACACTTGACACTCAAATGTGTGTCACTCAAACATTACGATTGATCAGCACATGTTGTTAATAAGTATGTTTATTGTTATTGATACTTTACTAATTTGTGCAATGATACATTGTGAAGTGCACTACACTATTGGTTATGCGTTAAGCATATGTGAGGTACACTACACAGGTATTCTATAATAGAAGGTCAATATAGTACATTTTTTAATTCACTAGGCCCACGCTTTTTAGACGCTGCTAATCACCCCTAAAGGTCACGTGCTGTTTGACACAATATCTAAAAGGCGATTGAATGTAGCTTCAAGTGGACAGCCAACTTACTGGCCAACAGATCGCCGAAAAATACCTGATGTTATTAACTTCAGAGTAGTAAAAGGAGTTCCCAGCGAAATAATTAAAATTGAAGCCTCCTTAGATTTATCTTCAGATCACTCACCCACTATTATAAATATATACTCACAACAAACTGACCCACTCGCGGTTTGATGCACACACGCATTGATTGGCTGAAATATTAAAAATATTTAAGTGCGCATTGCACGGAAAATTTGCCGCTGAGAACGTCTGAAGGCATAGAGGACTCTACTACACATAGGGATACCAGATCCAGATTCGCAAAAAGCTGGACATTGATGTTAAAAAAGCTTGACAAGCCAACAAAAAGCTGGACATTAGAAACTGTTAATTTTTGTTTTGTACGAACAAATTTTGAAAAATTTTCTAACAGGCTGATTAAAGATCAGCTAATAAGTTGGCATGAACACCAACGTAACGCAGGCATATAGATTAACTTAACCCACAAACAAATATTTTTTGAACACAAAAAAATTTTATTAAAAAATATTTTTGTTTTGTTATTAGAGAAGCATCGGTAACCCTTTTGGTCGATACTACACCGATACTCAAAAAAAGCATAGATTTTTGTTTAGAACAAAGTATTCTCAAATTTAGAGGACAAAGACGATTTCACAAGTCTCTTTGATCATGGCCTGCAATAGGGAATAGTCACTTATTTGAAAACTGAAGTAAAGATACTAGAAGGTCTGAGGTATCTCTCCACTTATTTATTAGAATAACTACAGCTTAGAATGGACAGGAACTCGTCTACTTAGGATTCTATAAATAAATTTCACAAACGCTTCAAAGCCTATTTATGGTAGACTTAACAGAACAAGTGGGAGGTGTAGGGATTTGCTATAGTTCGGGAATATAAAGCTAAATCAACACCAACGTAACGCAGGCATATAGATTAACCTAACCCACAAATAAATATTTTTTGAACACAAAAAAATTTTATTAAAAAATATTTTTATGTTACGTTATTAGAGAAAAATCGGTACCCCTTTTGGTCGATACTTCACCGATACTCAAAAAGCATAGATTTTTGTTTAGAACAAAGTATTCTCAAATTTAGAGTACAAAGACGATTTCACAAGTCTCTTTGATCATGACCTGCAATAGGGAATAGTCACTTATTTGAAAACTGAAGTAAAGATACTAGAAGGTCTGAGGTATCTCTCCACTTATTTATTACAAGAACTACAGCTTAGAATGGACAGGAACTCGTCTACTTAGGATTCTATAAATAAATTTCACAAACGCTTTAAAGCCTATTTATGGTAGACTTAACAGAACAAGTGGGAGGTGTAAGGGTTTGCTATAGTTCGGGAATATAGAGCTAAATCAAGGCCAAGTAATTCAATAAAACGATTTTTTATTATAGAGATGTGTGTCGTAGACTGCAATTGAAATGTTCGCTATTTATACCGAGGATCAAGCATTGTAGATAAACAATCCATCATTATCTGTTTTTCAGCTGTAAGTTTTACTTTGCATTTTATGCTCGTATTGTAACTCGTTGTTGTAGCATATCGCCAATACCGATATATCGGCAATTCCGAAGTATCACCAATATATCGGTGTCGGATTTATCCCCAGTTGTTGTCAACAATTTTTTATTCTTTCTTTAAAGTTCGTGGAATTTACATACATAAAATATTAATTTGGTTAAACTTAAATTTTACAAGTTCAAGGAGAAAATAAAAATGATGACACTTCCCAGTAAAAATTTTTGATGTTTTTTGAAGCACTAAAGAAATAAAGCGCTTTATAATTCGCTTTAAAATATGAGCTTGTTCAGAAGCTGTTTCATAGCGTCACAACAATGCAGGTTTTGAAGCGAGAAAAGTATTTGCTTTTTACTTATACAAAAGCTTCGTACACAAGCTATACAAAAAAGCTGATTTTATAGTGCTGATCGAAAGCAGGTTTTTAAGCGAGAATGAAGAGTAACTTTATTTGACGACGTCAATCCACATCGAACCATTTTTTCATATATTTTCAGTTCTAGTGCTGAAAATTTTGATAATTTTCAGCGCTTCAAAAGCGTTTTTGTGAGCAAAAATGTAGTACTCCAATCCGGGAACTCGCCATACAAAAATCAGCAGCGATATCAGCAGGTTTGTCAGCGCTACTTTTATTCCATAATAGTAGAAACCTGCTTTACTGGAAGCAACTTTTTTACTGGGTTTTGCAAAAGTTAATGTTGTATACTAACTAATAAGTGTAATTAAAAATTTAAAGTAATATATAATATGGAAATTTTTTCTAAAATGTCCATTTAGCTGGACAAATTTAATTTTAGCTTGAAACTGGACAAGCATCAAAAAAGCTGGACAATCAAGGCAAGTCCAGCCTACCTGGCAACCCTCATTACACAGTTAGAGACAAACATTAAGCAAGCTGCTGAAAATGCTATATCTACCTTTCGACAGCTTAAATTTAACAAAATTTACTCTCAGGTAGAGGCGGAAAACTATCAATAGTGTCACTATCGAAAATTTTCGATATTTTAAAATAATATATATCGATTCTAAACTATCAAGAGTTATAAAAACTGTCGATATATCGAAGATACTATCATGATACTAGCGAAGTTTTATAGTACTCAGAGAAAGCATTAAATATGTATGTAAAACTGTTAAATAAAACATGTCTTTAAACAAAACAGAAATTTATTTCTTAGTTCAATAAATAACAAATGCAAAATCCTTGTAACATTTCAATATGAAAAAATGTGTAATTTCAATGATTTTTAAATCCAATGTAACTAACTGAAGATCTTTGAAAGAAATGTCTAGCACAACAATAGTAGTGGAGCATTTACTATCGATAGCGGCAAAAATATATCGATTGTTTTCATATAGTAACCGATTCCAGAATAAAAACATCGATAGTCACAAAAAAATTAAATATCGATACTATCGATAGTGCCATCTATAGTTTTCCTACTCTGAGGATGTGGAACGGCTATTATATAAAAAAAGAAGAGTTCGTAGCGAATGGCAACGCAACAGATCCCCGCAGTTGAAAATTATGCTGAAAGAATGCACCAAGCAGCTTAAAAAATTATTAGAACTCCAAAGAGCTGGATCTTTGCAAAAATTCCTGCACGAACTGAACGCAACACCACAAACGGATTATTCGCTTTGGCGAGCAGCCAGAGGTCTTAAAAGGCCGCTGATATGTAAACCTCCATTACGAAAATCGAATGGGGACTGGGCGAGAACTGATGCTGAAAAAGGCACGCTGTTCGTTAACCACTTGAAAAATGTATTCACTCCAAACACACCATCTGATATAGTGAGCTACCGACAGTTGTCGCTGCCGTTCCTTTGAGATTTAACATTCGAGAAATTGAAAATGCTATCCAAATTGATTATTAGGCTAAGCTTCGTAACGTTATATTCAGAAACAATTGGGCATGATTAATATTCCAAGGAACAAGGGAAAAATTTACATCAGCTTAATTTTTCAATGTACACAGCAGAACAAAGAAGTGCCACTTTCGGAAACCGCTACACTTCCATCGTCAGTGCTCACTTATCTTTTGCTTATCAACACTTGTTAGGTGGCTCTGTTGAGAGTGATTTTAATTCTTATATGAGTAGAACAAAAATCAGAAAAATGGGAATGAAGAAAAATAAACCGATAGCAACGGTGGGAAATTGCAGTTAATATCAGCTTGAGAGTGATTTAATTCTTGTATTAAATTTTCACGAAACATTTTTATACATAAGAACTAAAAAACTAAAAGCAAAATACACGTGAGCACTGACGATGGACGTGTAGCGGCTTGCGAAAGTGGCGCTACTCTGTTCTGCTGTGTACGTTGAAAAATTAAGTTGATGTTAATTTTTCCCTTTTTCGTTGGAATATTAATCATGCCCAATTCTTTCTGAATATAACGTTACGAATCTTAGGCTAATAATCAATTTGGATTCACAAAGCAAATACGTTCGAAATAATCATATTAATGAAAATGCTATCGCCGACTTAAATTCGAAAAAAACCCCAGGTGCTGATAAAATCAGTAACAAATTGCACCTAGAGCTACCCCGTATAGCATTAAAAAATAGCTGAAAAGTAGTCGGCAAACATCGTGGCTCATGGCTATACATCGCCTGCGCCTGGTCTAAATACATCAAGTATTTAGAATGGAGCTTTTTATTATAGTCAGCCATATGTCTATTCCTCCTCTTATACCTTGTTGAATAAATGAAAACATTTCCAAGTCAGTTAATAAATCCAACTTAATATTTGTAATCTTTAACATAGCATCCCAGGAAAGTCCTGGTGCTGTGTAATAATGGCATGGGTCCAAGTTATAAATAGATTTACACACTAATCTGAAGTTTTCGAAAACATCTGTCAGCAGTAATACATCTGTTTGGAGACAAAGCAATCAATATTCTGCTAATGTTTTACAGTCAAATGCGTTCCAAACTTCTTTAGCGTAACTATAGTCCTTTGAAGAACATAAACTATCAGTTAATTTATTATAAAACTCCTCAATATTTGGCAAACAAGTTTCTTTAAGGTTTTCTATTGAGTTTAAATAGCATTATGGGAAAACGCCCTTTCTTATCAGCAAATTAAATTGAGTTTCATCCTGCGTATAAAAGGATTTTACTATTTTTAATTCTTCTTTGTCTAAATTTTTACCCAAATTGTCTAAAGTTATTATTATTCGGCGTAAGTTCAATAATTGAATTAATGCAAATTCAAATTATTTTTAAAAGTGGAATATTAGAATATCTAATCTGACTAGCAGAACGGATTAGTACTACTAATTTCGACAGCCGGTACGCTGTCATCATCAGCGTCCTTTGTTCGCTTTTACCAAGTTTGATCGTTGATACTAGTATTAATGAAACATCAGCTATTTAACCAAATTTTATGAGGAAATAGAATATGAATTATCTTATTCCTTTTATCAAAATAGTGAGCCGAACATTTCACCTTCTGATTCTTTATTCCAATTTTTCCAACTCTTATTTTTATTTTTAGTTTTGCTTGTACGTAAACTCCGCCTACGATAAATCAAGTCTTATAATTTGCATTCTGATTTTCAGTTTGAAATTAGACCGCAGAAACCACACATGTATGCAACTTTTTACGCGAATTTTATTATTATATTTAATTATTGTTAAACAAACAAGTTTTATTTTTATTGTTATTTTATTTAATGGAAGAACTAAGACTAAAAACTTTTACAATGTTCATAGTTTTATATTATGATTTTTATTAATAATTGCATTGTCAAGAGTTTTATTTTAATTACTTTTTATTTATTGTTTCTTTCTTATGAATTGAAATGTTTTGGTTTCTTAAATGTTGCAAAAGTGTGCTGTTAAAGAATTCGTTGTATTTTGGTCAGCATTTAATTATTAAAAGCAAATCTAGCAAAAGTGTGCAACATTAAATTATTAAGTGGAATTCTTATTAAAGTGTGCTGATTGAAATGAAATAATGACAACATTATTAAATGGAAATTTTATTAAAGTGTGCTAATTGAAATAAAATGATAACAACGCAATTTACATTATATGGTGTAACTGAACTTGGAGTTCAGTTACCTATTTCTTTTAGAAATTCATCTATTTCATCAACTTTATCTTTATTAGCTATATATGTAACTACTCCTCCATTTAGATCAGAATTCTCCTGAATTCTGTTATTTAATTTTATTTTGATATGCTGATGTTTCGTTAATATTATTGTTATAACAATGACTATTATTATAATTATACTTAACATTACGATGTTACACCCATATGACAACTTGCTATGATATTTTAATTCTTTTATATATTTTACATTACACTGTTGTTCATTTATCAATTTGTTCGAATGAGATCTTTTTTGTAAAATTTGGAACTGGATGTGTGTACTGAATTATTTGTCTTTCTTCAATATATTTAGCTATAGTAGAAAAATAGCAATCTTTAATTATTATTGAACAATTCTTAAAATTTATTAAGTAGTTTGCTCTGAGAATAATTTCTTCAAAATTACATGTTTGATTAACATAAATATTATTTGCATTTTTAACTATAATTGCATTTTTAACTAACTGTAAGACTTCAAAATCTTTGTTTTTTATAAGTTGACAATTATTTTTAATTAGACAATGATTGCTTAGTTTTAAATCTTTTAAGTGTTTATTTTCTTTAAATTTATACATTTTATTTCTTAATACAAAAATTTGTTCAATATTAGAGTCGACTTCGTACTTTCATTGTTTGGCAATAGCAAAATGAAACTTACTTTTACTGTTATAAAATGCTTATGGATTTTTATTCCGAAAATTAGATAGGAATTATTAAAAATGCTGTGCAAAATGTAATATATTTTAATTTATTGTAATCAATATCATATTTTTCTATTTCTTTATTGGTTAGAATACTTGGATGTACACTTCCATATTTTGCAGGAATTACATTGTCTTGTAAATGTTCTATTTTATTTTTTATTAACTGTATATTAGTTAATTGTTCTAAGTATATATTGTTGTTATTTTCTATTTCTAGAAATTTGTTTGTAGAGTTTAATTCCTTTTCTAATTTTTTTCTATCATTTATTGTTACCATTTTTAAATGATTTAGAGTTTCGTTAAAATAATCATTAATTAAGATTTGTTTGTTATTATTTTCCTTAATATCCTCAATATTAAAAATGTGTTTTTCTATACTCTGTCTATCTTCGTCGTCTATCGTCCCGAATAACAATTTCGACATGCTTCCCATTTCATTGATTAGTCCACGCTTTTGTCTAGTTTGTTTAGGTATTAACTTCGTTAACTTATTTTTAGCATCTAATAATTCTAACTCGAATAATTTTTTGTTTTGAGTTTTCATTAAAAGGATGTTATCTGTCATGTTATTTAAAATTCCTTCTATTTTGATGATATGTAAAATTATATCTGATTCCTTAACAATTTCCTGACTTCTCATATTAATTTCTGCACAGAAAAAAATAGACAAGAATTATATTCAATAAAACCATGTTATTAAAAAAAATATGAATTTCAATAACATTTATATTTAACATAATAAAATATTTCGTTGTAAGTATTTCTTTTCAATGCCGGTTATTTCTTTTCTTTTTATACATAAGTACTTAAAACAAGTTGTATCCCATAAAAAAATAAATGGGATATGGCTCAGCTAGAGAGTGTATGCTTTACGTCCGGAAAGCCCGGGTTCGTATTCCAGCCATGTCAACATTTTTTTAATTTATATATATATTTTTATTTTGAAATAATTTTGTTATCAATACAGGAGAATTCTTTATCACAGGAAATTTGAAAAAAAAATTATTGAATACCGGGATTTTTGTTATCAAAAACGAAACTCATTTTTTCTGTGTGTACATCCTCTCTGTTCCATGAAAAGTTTTGTCGTTATTAGTAATTTAGTTTGTGTGGTCCATAAGAGTATCATTAGTATTGTGCAAGTCTGAAAATTTTAAAGATCTTTTAATATCGCAAGGATGTACGTTTTCCAAATTTGCTTTTTTATATTTTGGTTGCTCTTTGTGTCTAACAGCTTTTTAGTTTTTAATGAATCCCTCTTTTTTATTTTCTGTGTAGTCTTCCCTATGTTCATTTAATTTATTTATTACTTTTCTTTTGTTATCCTCTAAATTATTTTTAATCTGGTTATTGTCGATTTATCCTAAATGTACGTCGCGACGCCGTATGATGAGCATTTGATGCTTGAGTGGTTGTGGTCATTGTAATTCTTATTGTTTTTGAATCAATTCTTTTACCGGTATGTTTTTATTAGATTTGTATAGAAATCTGAATTTTTCTGCTATCGTATTACGGAATCTTTCTATGGCAGCGTTGCCCGTGTGACTATTGGGTTTAGTTAGGTGTAATTCAATATTTTCCTGCGATAAAAATTATTCTGACAGCTATTATCTTTTTCGGTTTTCCTATCTTAGCAAAATGTTCTTCAAGTTATTCGATAATTGTTAAATGATTTCTATCGTTTAGTGGATACGCTGCGCTAAACTTAGAAAATGTGTCTATTACCGTCAAGAAATGAATTCCTCTTATTACGTACGTGTCTATATGTATAATTTCATTTTTTCCGACGTTGTTTCTGTATTTATAAATTTTGCCTTAATTGGTTTCCTATCATACTATACTTGCTGTCATACATCATACTGATTAATTACCATTTGAATTAATTCCATAATACTATTATTTTGTATTTCATTCGATTATATGTTGCAACTATGCCGGAATGTAAGCTTTCTTACATGATAAAAATATAGTTGTTTTACTGCCTCTATTTCCGTTTCTATGTCCTGTGCTCGCATTGTGCATTCCCATGTGTTGCAAGTCACATCCTGCAATAAAAATAATCCTTTTTCCATGTATTTCTTTAAATTCTTGTACTTTTTTATTGGTTAAAATTATTTGGGTTTTGTATTTGTTTACAATTTCTTCTTTAATGAAGAAATGGTCATGTAGATTTTCTTCCGCTGAATGGACAGTAATCATATATACGTTATCATTATCTTCTTGAATGTTCACCGTATTAAAGTTTATCTCATTATCTAAGCTTTCTTGAATGTTTATTATGTCTTCTTTATTCGATTTTTCTATCCTACTCAGAAAATCTGCTACTTTATTGTTTTTACCTTTTATATATTCTATTACAAAATCGTATTCTCGTAGTTTCAACAGCCATCGTTGATGCCTTGGAGACATATCCTTACCTTTATATTTTGAATGCAAGAATTTTATTGGTTGATGGTCAGTAAAAATTTGAAATTTTCTACCATAAAGGTAGGGTACGAAGTATTGTACACTCCACAGTATTGCCAAGAATTCTTTATCAGTAGCTGAGTAGTTTCTTTCATGATTATTAAGAGTTTCAGATGCAAAACAAACCGGATGTCCTTCTTGAGATAGGACAGCGCCGATTGCATAATTTGATGCGTCGGTGGTTAATAAAAATTGTTTTTCATAGTTTGGGAATCTTAAGATGGGGTGTGAACTAATGAGATTTTTCAACTTTTCAAATGCCTCTATATAATTTGGATCTTTCACGCTTACCTTTACTCTTTTTTCTAAATACTTTATAATAGGTTGGGCTACTTTAGCATAATCTTTTATAAATTTTCTGTAATACCCTGTTAGTCCCAAAAAGACTCTTAATTTGTTTTTCTGTCCTTGGTAGGTTTAATTCCTGAACTACTTTGATTTTATTTGGGTTAGGTTTTAATCCTTCGTTTGTCAATATGTGCCCTAAAAATTCTGTTTCTTTCTTTATGAAATTATTTGTCAATTTGAATCTTAAAGTTTGCTTTCTCTAATACTTTGAAAATGTCTGTTATTGCATTGATGTGTTCGTTTAGGGATGTACTGAAGATTAATATGTCATCTAAATAGACTACGCAGGTCTTGTTGATGAAATCCCGTTGGGTTTCATTAATCTTTGGAACGTTTCCGGGGCGTTTTTTAGTCCAAACGGCATTCGTATGAATTCATATAGTCCGTGAGGGGTAACAAAGGCGGTCTTTTCCCTATCTTTTTCATTAATTAGTATTTGATGGTAGCCTTTGGCCAAATCTATAGTTGTGAATTATTGCGCCCTTCCTAATTTGTCTAATATTGAATCTATGTTGGGCAATGGAAACTTGTTATCTATTGCCACCTAATTTAACCTTCTATAATCTACTACCAGTCTGTATTTTGATTTTTCAGAATTATCTATCTTTTTAGGCACTATTATTAAAGGACTGGAATATCTTGATCTAATTTTCCTAATTATTCCCTGTTCCTCCATTTCTTTTATCTCTCTTCTTACTTCACCTTCATGCTGCGGCGGATATCTATATAGTTTGGCATTTATCTGCTAGTCCGTCGTCGTCCTAATTTCATGATGTATCTTCATGGTACTTGTTAATTGGTCACCTTCTTTAAAAAATATTTTGTTGTATCGTCTTAAAATCTTTGTAAATTCCCTGTGTTCCTCAGAATTAAAATGATCTAGGTGAATTCTATCTTACCCATATTCCTGTCCTTCCAATGTGCATATTTCTAGGTCTGTAAGGGTTTGTCACAAATTTTGAGGTCCTATTAAGTGTTATGTAACCATCCATCAAATTGATCATTGTGTCAAAATTTTTTAGTAGATCAATTCCTATAATAAAACTGTAATTCCTGCCTTTCAATTCTTTCATTTTCCACTTAATCCTAGTATTATTTGGTACATTAAATTCTTTTGGTGCTTCCGTGATAACTTCATATTTAATAATATCCTTTCTAGTTATGGTACTAAATTCTGTAGGAGTTTTCAACAAAGTTCTTTGGTAACCTTTTATATTGCTATCAATTAAACTAATATTTGCACCTGTGTCTATTAATGCTTTATATTTCCTTCCACTAATTGTAATGGTTATGGTGATTAAACAATCTGATGCTGTTTTTAAAAAAACTCCGGTTGTTCTGCCACTACACACTGATCGTTTGGTGTATTACCCTGATCATTACTGTTTATTTGACTCTTCTCATTATAATTTACTTCATTCACTTGCCTGTTGTGACTCACTTGAATGTTATCTATTTCCATAGCCTCGGCTTGGCTTTGCCTGGGTTGATTCAAGCGATTTTAGCTGAAATTTGGCCCAGGGTGTCCTGCCTGTGCGAACCTTTGGAAATTACCTGACGTATTCTGAGTTCTGTATCGTCCTGAATTATTTGTATTCCTATTATTGTAATTATAGTCAGGAGTTTTGTAATTATTGTTGAAATTATTATTGTGTCTGAAATTAAAATTACCCTGTACTCTCTTCTGATAATTCTGATTTCTGTTATAACTAGGATTGGTGTTATTATGTTTATTTGCGTGTTTAGAGGTACTGGGATAATTTCCCCGGAATCTTCTGAACTCCAACAAAAATACCTATTTTTTTAATCTTGGCTAATACAACCATCCTCATACCTTCTTTTCGTCATTATATCTATTATGGTCCTCAGATCCCTTTCCGAGTATATCTTATCTAATAATATTCCCTGCGTCATTTCTTTTGCGATATTGGTCAATAAACTATCTACGTTAGACAAATCTATACACTGATCATCTCGATAATAAATACTTAATTCATCAGTTTTATATTTAAGATTTTGTAATTTTACAGCTAATTCACTTACAGTGTTCACCCTTAGTTCATTTATTCTTCTATAAATTTGGTAAGGCTCCACGATCGGCCGGTATCTCAGCTTCAAAGTCCTTTTTATCATCTGCCAATTATCGGGTTGCTGTTCCGGTAAAAAATAGATTTGTAGCTTCCTTCTTTAATTCTTCACCTGCTATATTAGATAGCAAATACTCTACACTACTCAAAAATGAGTTTCTTGTGATATCGCCAACAACCGTAAATACTGGTAAATGTGCAACATTTTTATAAATTCTATCCAGTTGGTTGGGTTGCTAGTGTTGTTGTTGTATTTGTTGTAGTTGCTGTTGTATTTGTTGTAATTGCTGTTGCTGTTGAAGTTCCAGGTACGCCAATCTCAAGCGTTCTAACTGGGCATCTTTCCTGGCTAGTTCTTCTGCAGCACTTACTGCTGGTATTTGAGCCTGTTCTTTCCTTTGTCGTCCTTTATCAAATGTTCGTTGCCTTTTTGAATACACTTTGATGATGGGTTTTGTTCACTACAATAGGATTTAAAGTTTCCTTACTGGTGTCCAATGTTTTGATTGTTCACTGCATTAAGTTTTAATTTTGCTTTTACTTAATTGTGTCCACTATTTTTTTATGTTCACTGAATTAAGTTTATATTTTGCTTTTACTTAATTGTGTCCACTATTTTTTAATGTTCTCTAAATTAAGTTTATATTTTGCTTTTAGTGTCCTTTTATAAAGTTCACTACACTTTTTTTTCACTAAAGTTCACTACACTTTTTTTTCACTGGATACCATTCACTCACTTGGGATCCTACCGACTGCGCCAATTTTATTATTATTATATTTAATTATTCTTAAAAAAAACAAGTTTTATTTTTATTGTTATTTTAGTGAACTATTTTATTTGATAGAAGAACTAAGACTAAAAACTTTTACAATGTTCATAGTTTTATATCATGATTTTTATTAATAATTGCATTGTCAAGAGTTTTATTTTAATTACTTTTTATTTATTGTTTCTTTTTTATGAATTGACCTGTTTTGGTTTCTTAAATGTTGCAAAAGTGTCCTGTTAAAGAATTCTTTGTATTTTGGTCAACTTTGAATTATTAAAAGCAAATCTAGCAAAAGTGTGCAACATTAAATTATTAAGTGGAATTCTTATTAAAGTGTGCTGATTGAAATGAAATAATGACAACATTATTTAATGGAAATTTTATTAAAGTGTGCTAATTGAAATAATATGATGACAACACAATTTCCATTTTATATGGTTGTAACTGAACTTAGAGTTCAGTTACCTATTTCTTTTAGAAATTCATCTATTTGATCAACTTTATCTTTATTAGCTATACAGGGTGTCAACGTCAAGTGGAAAGCGGATAATAGGGCAAGTACTGACTGCTCCAAAAAAAGTTAGAAAAAAAAATCTATGTCACTTATTTTAAACGGTGTAGCCAGTTTAAAAAAATCAACGACGTACTAAAAATTATTACTACTCCAAACTTTAACCGGCCGTGTTGAAAAAAAATGTACTCGGTACTTTTGGCAAGTGACATCAAAAGTTGGCGCGTTTAGCACGAATTCCAAAATAGTATAATACTTGGTCGATTTATTTTTCACAATGTTTTTTCCAACAAAAATACCTATTTTTTTAATTTAAAACAATTTATTTTAGCCGTTGTTCGAGCGGGGTTTCAACTTAAATAAGAAAACGTTCAAATAACGAATAAAAAATTTTTTTTACTAAAAAAATAGATATTTTTGTTGGAAATTTTTTTTTTAGCAGTTTGAAAAACAAATCGACCAAGTATTATACCATTTTGGAATTCGTGCTAAACGCGCCAACTATTGACCTAGTACATTTTTTTTCAACACGGCCGGTTAAAGTTGGGAGTAGTAATAATTTTAAGTGCGTAGTTTGGCAAAATGTAAGATTTTCTTTGTAAATCTGGCCGCTGCAGTATGAATTTTTACCTTTCATTTACAGAAGGAAATCAGACAATGATATAGGACAAAAAAAATAAGAAAAGTGAAGATTTGTAGTCACAGCAATAGAAAGATCATTACAGGGTGATTTTTTTAAACTGGCAACACCATTTAAAATAAGTGACAGATTTTTTTCTAACTTTTTTTGGAGCAGTCACTACTTGCCCTATCATCCGCTTTCGGCTTGACGTTGATTAATGGGACACCACGTATATATAACTCGCGTGCAACCGCAGAAACCAAATTCGTATGCAACTTTTTGGTTAAATAGCTGATGTTTCATTCATTCTAGTATCCACGATCAAACATAGTAAAAGCGAACAAAGGACGTTGATGATGACAACGTAGCAGCTGTCGTTATTAGTTGTACTAATCCGTTCTACTACTCTGATTAGATATTCTAATATTCCACTCTTGAAAATAATTAGTATTTACACTAATTCAATTATTGAACTTAAGCCGAATAATAACAACTTCCGACTTATACATATTTTCAGTGCAAATAATAATTACGTACAAATATTAAAATCTGCGATGGCACGCGCGAAAAGTTGCATACATGTGTGTTTTCTGCGGTCTAATTTCAAACTGAAAATCAGAATGCAAATTATAAGGCATAAAGTTAACCTGTTTAAACATGTTCAACAACAATGGCGTGATTTATCGTAGGCGGAGCTTATGAACAAGCAAAACCAAAAATAAGAGTTGGAAAAATTGGTTTGATTAGATATACATCTGGTAACACATGGTAAGTTCGGAAACGTATTTTGTAAACATTTTTCGAGAAGAGGCCAAAAATGTATTGCCAGGCTATGAAAAAAGGCATTTTATGGCAAGGATTATGGAAAATAGCATTTTTTCGATATAATTTAAAAATTGCAAAAACCATGGCATGTGCATATGTCATAAAAAACTTGCCCTGCTTATTACTATAGTTCTAAAATTCTATCCTATTTTTGCCTTCTTCAGGGACGTAGCACACCTTTTTACCACACATCCTCTTGTGGTTTTCTAGTACCACTCTGGTGTGACTCTGTTGCAAACAGTCATCACAAACAAAAATGGCCCTCTTACTTTTTGTTTGCTGTGATGTGAACCTTTAAAAAAAATTAACAAATTGGTGTAGAAAATCAAAGCTATTGTGGACTTTAAAAAATTACGTTGTACAAATAAAACTTTAATTTTGTGGACAGTTTCAACAGTTGTTTTATTGACAGTGTTCTTTGAAAAACAAATTAGTAATAATTATGAGCACTTATGGAAGTGATCAGGAATGCAAAAATATCAAAGAAATGTACGTATGTTTGAATGTACATAATGAAACAGTATTATAAGTTAATGACATTAGGATTAACATAAAAGATAATAAGTACAAAAGACAATTGTAAATGCAAATAATAAGTAACATTAAGCAAGTAACGAGTGATTTTTTTGCTATTATCTTTTTGGCAACACTAGTTTTGACAGCTCACGCACGTTTTGTATCTTGTGTCACTGTCAAACATCTTCAGTTTGGTCTATAATTTAATCATGAATCGTCTTACAAACGAACAACGCTTGCAAATTATTGAATTTTATTACCAAAATGCGTGCTCTGTTAAGAAAGTTCATCGCGCGCTTCTTCCATTTTATGGTCAGTTTAATCGACCTACTGAGGCTTCTATTCGGGCTATTGTAAAAAAATTTCGCACCAAATTTACATTGTTGGACATTAAACCACCAACACGTTTACGTAGAGTGCGAACTGAAGAAAATATCGCAGCCGTATCGGCCAGTGTTGGTGATGACCGTGAATTATTGATTCGGCGCCGTTCGCAGCAATTAGGGCTCTGTTACTCCACTACGTGGAAAATTTTGTGGAAGGATTTGGGTGTGAAGCCTTATAAGATACAGCTGGTGCAAGAATTGAAGCCAAACGACCTACCACAACGCCAAATTTTTGGTGAATGGGCTCTTGAAAAGTTAGATGAAGATCCACTTTTTATCGAAGAATTGTGTTCAGCGACGAGGCTCATTTCTGGTTGAATGGATACGTGAACAAGCAAAACTGCCGTATTTGGAGTGAAGAGCAGCCAGAAGCATTGCAAGAGCTACCAATGCATCCACAAAAAACAACCGTTTGGTGCGGATTATGGGCTGGCGGCATCATTGGGCCGTATTTCTTCAAAGATGATGCGAATCACCACGTTACTGTGAATGGTGAGCGCTACCGTGCGATGATAACAAACTTTTTTCTGCCCAAAATGGAAGAGCTTGACTTGCATGACATGTGGTTTCAACAAGACGGTGCCACATGCCACACAGCACGCGAAACAATGGACCAATTGAGAGGCGAGTTCGGTGAACAGTTTATTTCACGCTTGGGACCAGTCAATTGGCCGCCCAGATCGTGCGATTTAACGCCTCTAGACTATTTTTTGTGGGGCTATGTTAAGGCTAATGTCTATAGCGACAAGCCCGCTTCGATTGACGCACTGGAAGCCAACATTGCCAACATTATTCGTGAGATACCGGCCGAAATGTTGGAAAGAGTATGCCAAAATTGGACTAAGCGGATGGACCATTTGAGGCGCAGCCGCGGCCAACATTTGCATGAAATAATCTTCAAACATTAAATTATATCGACCCAACTATCGATCCAAATAAATATTTCATGCATTTTTCTGAATTTTATGTGTTTTTTTTTTACTTTCCGATAGTTCTTATAAAATCACCCATTAGAAAACGATATTTATGTATTTCTCTTCTTTGATATGCTGATACAGTTAAATCAGAGACGTAGTAAATGAATTAATTGGATAAAATACTAATTGGTAAATGTATTCCAAACCATACTGGCCACCCTCAAACAAGGTTTCAGTTAATAGGAAGACGAGCAATTTTGGTTACTGCACGTTTGTAGGAACTGTTTTTAGTCTTGATAGTAACAACCCTTACACTGCCATCGGATCAGGGATGTGATTCTGCCTAAAAGCCATTTAGTTGGGGGTAAATTAGGCTCTTTTAAAACTACCAGGTCTCCTACGTTGAAGTTTTGAGTTTGGTGCTGCCATTTGGGTCTTTGTTGCAGTGAGGTAATATACTCAGCTGACAACCTTTTCCAAAATCCTTGTTGCAAAATTTTTTTTTGTGTTTTAAGCGAGGTAATGGAGTAGCTAAATAGCTAGGCTCTGGCATGACAGTAAGTGGTTTACCTGTAATAAAATGGAATGGAGTTAAAGGATTTAGCTCATTATCAGATATAGCACAAAGTGGTCTGCTGTTAATAATGGCTTCTATTTGGACCAGAACTGTATACATTTCTTCAAATGATAGCAGTGTTAAGCCCACAACTCGTTTTAGATGCAGCCTTACCGACTTCACATTAGTTTCCCACATGCCACCAAAAATGTGGGGAAGATGGTGGTATAAAATCCAATGATGTGCCGTCCTTTGCTATTGATGCAGCAATATCAGCATTTATTAATTCGTTTAATACATTTGTTTCATTTCAGAGAGCATTCGGCGGGCTCCATGGAAGCTTGTTCCATTGTCAGTATAAAAGTTACAACATCTCCCACGTCGGGATATAAATCGTTTGAATGCGGCAATAAAAGCTTCAGCGCTAAGGTCGCTTAGCAGCTCCAAATGTATGGCCTTAGTTGACACACACAAATAAGGCTATATAAGCCTTTGTCACTCGCGAAAGTTTGCAATTTGACATTTTGATAAGACATTGGTCTAGCAAAATCGCAACCGGAATTGAAAAATGGTCTATATTGTTGAACTCTTTCAGCTGGCAGTTTAGCCATCAATTGTTATGATGTTTGTCGCCGGAGCATAAAGCATCGCTTGCACTTAAAGACAGTTGAACGGATCAGATTTCTTGCTCCAAGTAACCACTATTGTTGCCGCAATAAAGTAAATAATTCAGAAGTACCAGCATGAAGATATGTTTTGTGTGTATCATAAACTATAAGTTCAGCTATATGACACTTAGGAATAATGATTGGGTGCTTTATGTTAAATGATGCTGAAGATTCTTGAATACGACCACCAACTCGAAGCAAGCCGTCTCTGTCCAGAAATGGAGAAAGCTTAATGAGTGGATCCTTTTTTGATAGTTGTCGATTTTCATTTAATAATGTTATAGTTTTTGAAAAAAATTTGCTTTGTAAACTGAGTAATTGCTTTATGTGAGCACCTTGAATTTCACTACAGGAAAGAAAGTTCTTGTTGTTTGATGACTTATATCTGAGACGATTGACTAGTTTTTCCTTTGCACGATATAACTCGTTTAAGTCATCTGCACCTGCCATCACATCATCCTCATAAATATTGTTGAGAATAATATTTGACGCTATTGGAAATTTTGTTTGATTGTCGAAGGTGCGTTGTTTTTAAACACGTACCGGCAAATATGGTGCACTAGAAGTCCCATACGTTACTGTACATAAGCGATAATGCTTATTAAGTTCACTGCAATACGTTGGTAGTCACGGTCCTTTTTCGAGATCCAGATCTGTCGAAACATTTTCATTATATCAGCTGTGAAAACGAATGAAGATCTTCGGAATCGAATAGCTACGACAAACAGGTCTCGTTGTATAGGAGGCCCTATCAAGAGTGTATCATTTAGTGAATGCCCAAATCAGTCCTTGAATGAGCCATCAAAAACCACCCGCAACTTTGTGGTGCTGCTGTCTGGTTTTAGTACAGCATGGTGTGGTAAGTAATACTGTGGATAGTTACCGATTTCGTCGTCAGGAATTTTTTCCATGTGTCATAATTGCTCGTACACCTTCATGAACTCCACATATTGTTGCCGTAACTCCTGATTCGTATGAAAACGCTTCTCCATTGTATATAACCTAGAAATAGCTCCACTTAATGCATTAGAAAATGTAGCGTTTTTTATTTGGAATGGTAACTCTACAATATACTTGCCGTCAGACGACTTAGAGTATGTGGACTGAAAGTGAATTTCGGCTGGATCATCATTTTTCAAACCCAGCGCACCTTTTTCTATAGTACATTCTTCAATTTCCCAAAATCGTTGGAGTATTTTGTCAATATCTGTTGAAAAAACGTATGAGGATATATTTGGAGAAACAGATGTAGATCGCATTTGTCCCAAAATTATCCATCCAAATACGGAGTTGATGGCAAATAAGACAGACGTATTTAGTGGCACCTTACCACTCCTTAAAATCGACCACACCATATCTGCTCCCAAAAGAATATCGACAGTACCAGCCATATCAAAAGTTGGATCGGCAAGATTTATTTTAGATAGCATTTCTTTATTTGATTTTGAGATACTGTATGAAGGTATATCAGCAGTAATTGTTTTTAAGATGTAGGCGTTTATCGTAATCATTTCTGTGCTTTGAGAGGAGTAAGCGTCGACCTTTACTTGACCTCTAGTGACACCCGCCTTAGTAGAAGATACACCCATAATTGATAAGCGGCCATTTGATATGCGTAAGCCCAATAACTGTACGACTCTGTCATTAAAGATCAGTGTGGCCATATTAGCTCTTTTGGAGCTAAATTTAGCTTTATTTTTTAATGTTTAGCTCGAAATATTTCATTTAGCTCTTAGCTTTTTTCCAGCTTTTTTCAACAATGGATTTAGCTTTTTCTAGCTTTTTCTTTAAATTCAATTTCGTGTAATTAATTTCTATTTCAAAATAAATAAAAGAGTTTATCAGAATAAATTTATGTGCCGTAACCATATAAAGTAGTTAAAAAAAATAATAATCTGGTAGTGCAGAAACATTCACTGCGGCAGATTTGATCGACATCATGGTGTAATAAGTGTACAATGGTTGGAATTAAAAACTCACTTTTAACTTGCGTCTATTTCGGAATCCTGCCATCAAGCTAAAGTCTTGAAAATTTTGTATAGTGAAAAATATTTACTCTATTCGAAATTTTTAAAGCCATTACATTCTGATGTTCAAAAAGTAATCAAAATGTTCGAAAGTAACGACGTGGACCCCATGCTATTTGTTTCAGAACTTCGCTTGCTTTTGAAAAATCGTTGTAATCAAATCGATTTGAAGTCCGAAATTTTTGGCCTTTTAAAATAAAATTTATACGGTTTTCTAATTCCAACTCCGTATGTAACTATAAGTTTGAATAATATCTGATTTAAAAAAAAAGACATTCTGAAACAGAAAAAGAAATTAGATACACTTGCCGAAATTTTATTAAACAATTAATATACCAACAACGACAACATTTGCCAAATAACTTTTCAACTTTACAAATCACAAACGTATTTTCATTAGAAAACAGTCTAAGCAATACAAAAGTAAATTGTATGAAAATTTTGAAGAAGAAATGTCAAATTTTAGCGTAGGTGATATTACTCTTTTGGAATTACAATGGCAAAAATCACTTGTGAGATTAAAATCGCAAATCTCACTTTTGCATGTGCTAAGGGTCGCGCGTTCTGTTTATTTTTCGAAATAATCTTCGAAAAAGATTCTTATCAATGCTCTATGTTTTTTGAAACCATAGTATCCAACACAGAATTTTTCAACTATTTTTAGATTTTTCCCTTACTATTTTTGCTTCATATTATATATTTTATGCATCTGTTAACAATATATGTAGGTTGACAAATGTGATAAGTTGGTGTCTGCAATAATGACGCGCACTATGAAATCGCCTTTTTAAAGTAAACAAAAGTAGCACAATAGTCGAAATAAAGCAACATACTTTTTAAGTTAGTATTTTGAATTAAAATTAGCGATGTGCAAATGTCGTGAATTTTTCGTGTCAGGCGTGATTAACGCGCGAATCACGCATGATCGTGCTTAAATTAAAAAATAATCACGCAATAGTGCGTGAGTGTGATTTAAAAATAAAGTACCGTGCGAGATTTTAAAATGTAATTTTCACGCACTCACGAAATTACATTTCGTAGCTAGCTGAATAAAATTTCCTCTTTTGTCTTAGTGCTGATTTACACTGAGAAACATTGTTTCCCGAAAACTTTATTTTTCAGTGCAAAAGAGCGAGATAGGAATACAAGTGGTATATATTTCTATTTCATCACTCGCACGCAAAAGAAAATGTTCGACGACAAATGTTTTAATATTATATCTGACAGTAATACGAAAGGACGTAAAGGCTTTGAGTTAATTAAATCAGAAAATTTCTGCTCTGAAAAATCTGTTCTGTTCTGAAAAAAATTTTATTCATAAGAAAATGTATTGACCGTTCTGTTAAAAATTCTCAAGTATAATTTATCTATAAATTTTTGGACGGTAAAAAACAGTTAAAAGCAGGGGAAGTGCTGAAACAATATAGAGAGCATTATCCGTTAAGAAATTTTTGGTTTGCTTAAAAAAATTTTGATTCTAACGCACTGTGGGTTTTTATATTTTCGAAAAATCTCTTATTAGGTAGGTTGTATTTTCGTACGAATAATAATTTGAAATTGACTTAACTTTTAACATTGTCGGTAGATTCTATTAAAATTTAATAATAATTTATTAATTTATTAATCTATTAATACTTATTTTAAAAGATACTAATTTTTTACATTTCCATGTGAACCGAAGTCAAAGTTTAAAAAATGGTCATAACTTTTAATTTCGTCCTGCGATTATTATTTTTTTAGAGAGCAGATGCAGTATAGTGCCTTAAAACCCAATGCTCACTTTTTGTGGTGTATGTTTTTCGCAAAAATCATTCCCAGAACAACCGTGAAAACAAATGTAACGCTTAATACACAAAAATTTAAAAAAACCTAAAAATATTTTATATTATTATCCATTGAAAGAGGCAAAAAATATAACATGAATCCTAACTTCTAATATTGCTATTAATTAAATTGGTAAAGTTAAAAAAATAATAAAAGACCCAAAATGTACAGTCAGAAGGAGAATCGCCCATGTATATTATTTCATTGGTCCAAAAACTCGTTCTTGTATGAACACAAAAAATTTCTTAAATATTTAAACTGTCGATTTTGTGTTTTCTGGGATATAAAAAATAAGTATCATGATAGAGTAGGCTTTTGTCGTGCGTGAGCGTGCGTGATAAAACCAATTTTGATCGTGATCGTGAGAGTCTTAAAATTTGCTGTGCGTGAGCGTGCGTGAACAAATTTTTTTTAGTGATCGTGCGTGATCGTGAGCGAAAACACTCACGCGCACATCTCTAATTAAAATGTATAAAAATTTTATTGCTTTAAATGATATTAAATAGAAAGAGTTTAAATTTTACTGGAATGATTTTTGCAATTTGATACCAAATTTTTTTAAAGAGGAAAGTTCACTTAGATTTCACTTTCCTCTGCTTGCGAATTGAAATAGCTAAGTTTTTTTTTTATTGCGATTTCCAACACACCAGTTTAGTGACTTCGAGTCGAAATCGTATTTATTTTGCGAAATGCTATTTTCAGCACTTGGGTGGTTGTTATTGATTGAATGTTTTTCATTTAAATGAGCCAAAATATATTTTCGTATTATTTATACCTACATAAACGCCATTTAAACTATAAAAAATTTAAAAATAATGAAAAGTTATTATTGCAAAGCTGTAAAAAAATTTAGCTTTATTTTGTGGCTTTAAAATTCCTTCTTTAGCTCTTCTTAGCTCTATTTAAAACCTGATGCTTTATATTATTTTAAAATCTGGTCACACTGTGAAAGATACTTGCGATTCTGTGTCGATTAATCTGCGTATACATATATATTTCCCAAATTTATTCTGAACACGAAGAAAAGCAGTAGGCAGTATCACTTGTGGATGAGTATTCGAAATAACATTATTGTTGATAACGATAGATGAAGTAGGTTGCGTATTGCCAGTTAGAAGTTGATTTGTTATAGTTGAGTTTAAACCGAATATTGTTGCATTATGTGGTTGTTCGAAATGCATTGAGTCCCTGTCAACGAAATTGGTATTATATACGTACCCGTTACTGGTGTTGGTTGATACATCAGGATAGTGGACCAAAGAATGGTGCTTATTGTTACAAAACCGACAACGAAACTTAGAATTACAGCCAGTAGCATTATGACCTGGCTTAAGACAGTTAAAACATAGAAAGTTGTCCTTGATAAACTTGCGTTTATCATCATATATTAAGATTGTTAAAATCTCTGCACTGAAAAAGTTGATGTTGCTGCTGACATTTTAAACATTGCTGTGATGATGAGCGGGAAATATTAGAACGAAATTTTTGTAGTTGCAGCAGTTCCCAATATTTCACTTGACTCCATATAAGTATATCTCTTCTCCAAAAAATCCAGAAATGAATAAATACTTACATCTGACTTGGACCCTACTTCTTCCGAACACAGTTGACGTGTCGTGGCATCTAATTTCGAAAGTAACGAATAAATTAGCCAAGGATCTCTTGTATTCATATCTATGGCCTTGAGACCTCGGAGACATTCATCAGCACCGTCCAGGATCTTACGAAGTCCCTTGTGAGTTGATGTACTGACTGCCGGTAGTTTGAAAAAGGTTTGAGAAGGCACAAAGATGTGGCCTATCATATCTGCTCTCCATTTTGTCCAATGCTTCCAAATATTGGTCTTCTGAAACTTGTATGTTTTAATAAGGTTGAAATAAAACTTTTGAGTTTATGTTAAAGTCGTCTTACTGTCAACAGAACCAGTAAAGAGGTCGCGAAAAGCAGCCCATTTGCTATAATCCCCAGAAAATTTCGGAATCATAATCTGAGGTAAGGCTACATTATTTGCTTTTGTTATTATATTACCTAAGTGATTTAGCAAGGTGCTTTGTTGGCAGGCTAATTTTTGTAACGTTTCTTCTGCCCTTTCTAATTTATTCTGCCGTTCTTTAATAGATTTTAGTAGTGTTTAGTAAATTGATAAGTACTTAGTCTCATACTGCTCGAATGTTTCGCCGTCAGACTCCTCTTCATCATCTTTGTCATCCTTCTCAGCATCGCACAGCTCATCTTCAATTGTTGTATATTCTTTCCAATATGATTCAATAGCCTTTAATCGCGCTTGCTTCCGTGGTAGTGTCATTAATTGTAGCGCAATACCTGTATGTTCGCGAAATACAAGATCGCACGCGGGTTCGTTTCAGCTTTAATGATTTTAAATTCACCATTATTTATTTTAATAATAAAACAAATCCTTAATATCATCCGGTTCGAAGGACCAAAATTATATGGTGTAGAAAATCAAAGCTATTGTGGACTGTAAAAAATTACGTTGTACAAATAAAACTTTAATTTTGTGGACTGTTTCAACAGTTGTTTTATTGACTGTGTTCTTTGAAAAACAAATTAGTAATAATTATTAGCACATATGAAAATGATCAGAAAGGCAAAAATGAGCAAAGACATGTATGTATGTTTGAATGTACATAATGAAACAGTATTATAAGTTAAAGACATTGGTATTAACATAAAAGGTAATAAGTACAAAATACAATTGTAAGTACAAATAATAAGTAACATTAAGCAGGTAGAAAATCGTACGATATTTATGTATTTCTCTTCTTTGATATGCTGATACAGTTAAATCAGAGACGTAGTAAATGAATTAATGGGATAAAATACTAATTGGTAAATGTATTCCAAACCACAAATAAATGAATGTTTTAAACAGAGACAGTAAGCTTACCTAGAAATATGTTTTATCCAAACATAGTGGGAAATTGTACTCCCACCGATTTTTTTTGAATCAGCATGAGGTTGATATGATTGATTTTCTTCTCTTTGGTTAGATAATATGGTCCTACAACCAAATTCTTCTCCTCATAACCAAACACATTAATGCTTATGTTTTGGTTATTCCGCTCAAAAATGGCAATATCTCTTAATTTTACAGGAAAATACAGTCCATCGAAATTTAAATCTAAATTACTCACGTTGATGTTCATTGACGTAATATTAACCATATAGCTGCTTTTGCGGAAAGCATTATTTGATTTGTTCAAAATGACTGATAATATCGCCCATTTAAAACAATAATCGTCGTTATTGTTAACGTTTATAATAACCTTCTTTAAAGCCAATTTACAAGGAAGTGGTATGTACGAGGGTCCCTTTGGTGGCTGATATTTGCTAATTTTCAAATTAATTTTTATCAACTGAACAAGAGTCCAACCCCTGTCGTTCCTGGAGCACCTCCATATTCTTTAACACATTTTCCTCTTTATCTTTATGTGGCAAATCGTCAAAATCCCGTAGAATTCAATATTGAATTTTAGCATTTTGTGTATTTTTAAAAAATGCTCCACTTCCTTTAAAAATACTTTCGGCTGTTGACATTCAATATTTGGATTATTATAGGAGAGCGTTATCAATCTGCTTGCGAAGGCACCTTTGATCTTCTCCACTCTTGATCCTCTTGAAGATGAAGCATGAGTTTTTCATGCATTTTTAAATTATTGATATTAGTAAAACTTGTTTCGAATTCATTTCAAAATAATATAAAAATTACTACGAAACAAAAAAAGTTGTTGTTGTCACAAAGTGCTAACAGTATGATATTTTAAAAAATACTGATGACCAACAACTTGTTTTTATGTCCTTTATAAAATTTTTCAATCCTAAAATTTTTAATTTTTGCATATGCCTAAAACTCAACCAGTTTTAAAAAGTACAAAGTCGCGAAATATGACTTTAGTTCAACAATGACAACAATCATAGTCATTGTTCTGCTGAAATTTAACTAAAAATATTTATTCACTTTAATATAATATGAGCAGTCCACTTGCAAACATTGATATGTTAATATAACGAAATTTGTAGAAAATAGATTAAAACTTCAAACAACAAATAAAATGGCTTTTTAGCGAATTTTTTCAACTTAGCAGTGTTTGCAAGTGTGCTACTCATCTGTTGTTGTGTGGGGTAAATAGTTCTTCAAATAAATATAGTCAAAAATTAATTTGATTTACTCCGTTAATGAATATATTCTTGCGTAAAGAAATGTATATGTAAATATAAGTGCTACATTAACAGAATTATATTTTTTCATAAAATCTAATTTTAATGAGTGAACCTTAATAAATTTTGGTGTTATTGCTTGATTAAAAAAATGCTTTTTTTGTATAATCACAGTATTTTTCTCTTTCGTGTTTATAATTTTAAAGTTTGTTGATGCTACAGTTCTCGTTATATCGCTGCGGAAAATTTGGTGACAAATGAACCAAAAGTACTCGTCCTATGACTTGAGAAAATGAGACTGTTACCAAAAATAAGGAGTAGTGAATGGTGAAAAATACATATTGTGTAAATCGTCACATATTATCCATTTTCAGTCAATTTAGTTCGTACTCCGGCTAGTAATGGAGTAAACGGCACTGAAAAAATTCGATGCACCTGGATTAAGGCCTATCACGTAGTATCTATATAATACTAATTGTCGCCCTTCAATAAGAGCTTAACTGGTATTTATAATATTGAAATATAAGTTCCTCTGTGGTCGAGTGGGTAGTGTACTACCGGAGGTTGTCGGTTCGAATCCTATCAAAGACACCGCTTAAAAATAAAATACAATTTCTACTTGGATTTGTAACAATAAAAAAATAAATTACAGCTGAATTTTGGAATAATATTAATATATAATCTACATTATTCTACACCGATTAGGACTCCATAAAATAGTTCAGAGACAAGTTACAAGATGCATACAAAGTATCAATTAACCCCATCCTAGGCTGTACCCATGTAAAAGTAGCTGGTCCGCTTCATAGGAAGTGTTAGAGCTCGGACTGGTCCCTACCACCTGGGGACCAGTCACGTGACTTGTTTTGTGTCAGTTCCATTTACCGTAGGGATATGAGTTATGAAGACTTTCAAATAAACAATTATAAAACCAAATTAAATTGTATTGTATCCAAGGTAGATTTATTTACCAGGTAGTCGCAGTTCCTTGAGTTTAATTGTTGAATGAAAAAATGATTTATATGCTGTTTCTAGAACCCAAACGATCGAATTGTGTGAACAATTTGTATGAAAAGCATTCATTTTTTCGAGTGGTTTCCATAAAAATTTTCTACTCAAGTCGATTGTTTGGGTTCTAGAAACACCACTTTAATGAAAATTATGGAGTAAAAGTATACCATAAACATAGTGAAGTTTCTCATTAAATTAAGTTTTGAGTGAACATATTAAATTTTATAATATTATTTAGTTAAAAATTAAAATGTTTATACTCAGTCATCCTTCTTGTATTGAATAACATTGAGTTGAAATTGAATTAAAAAATTTATATAAATCAGATTCGTTTGATTACATTATTTATTTCAAAAAATGTAGTCTTCGAGCAGTTTATTGTGTCAAGTGTGCCAAATCATGAACAATGGCAAAAAAATATTTTTAAATAAATCGAATCTAAAACGACACGTGCTAAGAAAACACAACTTTGCTTATCATAAAGCAAAAACCTATAACCATCAACACCAACAACAGTCAGCAGAACAAAGAAGTTTAGAAAGAAGTTCGATATTGAGGTGGATATTTACTTCGGAGCAATCACTCCCAGATTATGAATAGAATCAAAATCTCTGAAAGAATAGAATCAAAATCATCATCATTATCAACAATAAAACCGCCATTAAAATTAACCCCATCCATTATGGAAAGTTAATGGAAGAAGATGAGGAGATTCATCTCAATATAAACATTGATTTTTAAATAATTTAACGTAAAATAAAAATTGAAGTTGTGTGTATTTAGTCCAACTATATGGGTTTTATCCAAAGAAATTTATTATTCAGGCTTTAGTTCGTTCAATTTAATTTTTTACAATTAATCATTTTTTACTCATATAGTTCGACTAAATACACACAACTTCAATTATTAACACTAGAGGCACATAGTAAAAAATATGTTACATAGTTTCCGGTGTAATACGGATAAAACAAAACCTATGTAAATCCTAAGAACTAGTGAAAGGTGCTTTCTCAATCTTGGGTGAGAAATAAAAACAAAAAGCACAAGTGTGGTTGTTGATTAGGATAAGTGCCAAGTATGGTAAATTTTTAAGCCACCATAAAATAAGCTTAAAGCCAGGAAACATAAAGCTGTAATGCAATTTGGTTTAATTCCAGATATTTACCGCTTGACTTTGGATGCTGAGTAGCCTAGAGTATAGATAGCTCTGACGATGGGATTGTGGTTAATCCCGAAAACATCGATGTTCAGTTCGGGCTTTACAAAAGTCAAGAAATTGGTCTTTGCACTTTTCAATTGCCACATGCTTTGAAAAATTATTTCTCAATAAAAAATGATTTAATTGTAAAAAATTTAATTAACCGAACTAAAGCCTGAATAATAAATTGCTTTGGGTAAAATAAAAATATTCAAATAAAAATATGCTGTTTTATTTGGTTTCTCAATTATAAGGTTGTAGTTTTTATTTATTTTTTGTAAATTAAGATTATAATAATTTGAGTATTAATAAACCCTCCCAACTGAATAAAAGGTTGCGAATTGGGAGTTAAAAACTTCTCATAATCGTCTTTATCATTCACGTTCAAAAGTTGTAAATCCATCAATTCTATGATAGAAGAATTTTTCTCTAGTCTCTTTATTAAACAAAATTTTCCATTATCAGCGCCATTAATTACTTTATCATTCAACCTGTTGTATATCTTAGGGAGATATAGCATCCCATCATCAAGCTCTACAATCGCAACATTCCTATACTTGGCTTTATAACGATACATATTCAAAATCTTATATGGTTTTGCTGATTGTAAATCGTTCACAATTTGATTTGCTTTTGACTTGAGTATATTAAACGCTGCAACAATTTCAGAATTTTTTTATGTTTTCCGAAGTCTTATTATGTATTCTTTGAGACTCGTGATGAATCAACAAATACTACTTTGAAGCTGGGGTTTTATATCAATTTCTTATCGAAAATACAACTCTTTCTTCTTTAACTCATATATGAAAAAGTTATGTAACAATATCTCTTTTTTATTAAAAATTAAGTATAACTATATCTCGAAAATATTAATCTCTCCCTCTTTTTCAACTCTTACAAAATAGTCCCTATGGTATCCAAATTTCATGCCATACTATTTTTCCGTAAAGATCAAAAAATTATCTCTATGGGATCAGAATATCACAACACATACACGCACAACCAGCATATACAATTTTTCCATAAAGATCAGAATTTCATAACACACACAAGCAGCCTATACAATTTTTCCAGAAAGATCAAAAAAATTATATCTATGTGATCAGAATTTCACAACACACACACACGCCAAACAATTTTTTCAATAAAGATAAAAAAATGATCCAAAATAAAACTAAATGATCCCAAAAAAATTAACAAAAAAATGATCCTGTTCCAGAATCCTCTTAATTGTACTACTGATATATAAAACATAAATGTAAGTACTTCTCACCTATGTCCATGTGAAATATTATTCTGATAGAACTATCCGTTTAGAAATGCTTGATTTATGTTCCAAATATTTTGATTCTGTCCCACTGTGCGATGTTGGCGCTCCATCACTTGCTCTCCATAGTAATCGATTCTCTTGTCGCTTGTGCCATACAGAGTCTAATCGACAGCGGAAACTCCTTGCAAATATTTTGTTTGTTTGAAGCCTGTTTTGTTTTAAACACTCGCCTATTCTTCAGCTTTATATTCTTCCCCTTATATTATTACCGTCATCATTAGCTTATCTCATATTAGTTTACCTGAATTCAATAAATTCATTAAAGAAGTAGTATCTATGTGATTTATTATTAGAAACAAATATCACCTCTATCCTACCGAAAGTAATATATTAAGTAAAAGTATACATATCCACTATATTCGGGTATGTTCTGTATTCCAGGCAGAATTAAAATTGTGCCGAATTACCAAAGCAGTATTGCTATAAATAATAATTTGCAACAACAATGCTTTGCTAATTCCGCACATTTTAATTCCTCATGGAATACAGAAAACACCCGATTAACATGCAAGTTCCCGAGGGTTATTGAACTTTGAAACAATTGCTTGTTATTGTAGGGTTAATCGCTTCATCGCCAGAAATTAATTAGATAAACGAAAATATACAACTCTTAAGATGTAACCCACAACGAAAAGAAAAGTTTAACTTAAATGATAGAATCTATCAAATTAATTTTAATAATATTTTTATTTTTACCATTTTACAAACTATTCAAAATATTACATATATTTCAGACCTTCAAACTAGTTCCAATAGCTACTTAACTGGCTCCGATTTAAGTCGACAAACAAGCTATCTTCAGTACCAACAACAATCTAATGAGTCATCCAACGATAATATTGTACAGAACTCTTTGTTTGGGACAAATATGTCGAAGTTTTTTGATTTTCACAAGCATCAACAACAAAAGCTTCAACACGTAAGTATCCTTAATACACACATGTATACGTATTAGAGAAGTGATCATGTGCAACTTTCCACTCATGATCATGCACTTTCATGAAAAAAAGTAAATCATGATGTTAGCATGCGCATTTGGTGCGATTCTACGCTTTGCTGTAGCGGATCCGTAAAATTTTTTTAAAGAAATTAATATTGCACTAGTATGCATGTATGGTATATATTTCGAGCACGATTCAACATCACTTGTTTGTGCCAGTATGCTGGAGTAGTGTATGCTTTGTTTAATAAAAAGTACAAGTATAACATTGTTGATTTGGACCACAAGTATAACATTGTACAAATATAACATTGTTGATTTGGACCACAAAAGTGGTCTGCTATAAGCAAATATATGTATGTATGTAAATGATCTTAACTTTGGAAACGAATATTAAAAATACACAGAATGTAGAAACAACAATATGTGTATGGTATGTACATGCATAAGCAAGTGCATGTACAACAACAACAATAGGAATTAATACGTTTTGATTTTAAAATAAAAAGGGGTTAATACCAGTGACGGCAGTTTATTTAGAGAGGCTGCAGTGATTAAAATGATCTCTCCCAACGTTCTCCTCCTCTGTAACGCCTGTGTTTCAAGAATCGTTAGAGCTCTGAAGGGTAGCAATTTTGTGTACGGGCTGTCGACAGGAGCCCTTCGCAGTTTTTAATCGACCACTCGAACGCATTTTAACCGACTTCAAAAATAGGAGAAAGGTTATCAATTCGTCATGTATATATTTATTTATTTATTTTTATTTTTTTATGGATATTCCCTCAAAAGTCCGCCATTTATAAACCGATTTCGGATTTTGTTTTCTTTATTTAAGAGGATGTACTGCCAGATTGGTTTCGTTGAAAAGTGGTCGTACGAAGTAAATACATGTGCCTTTACATCTACTTCTAGTCAACCTATTCCTATGAAACTTTGTACACACATTAAGCTTCTGTTTGAATACTACATGATTAAAAAAGTGGGCAGTACCATGCCCATGCAAAGTAAATATCCTTTTTCAACAGCTTTTAATAAACCAATTCTTGTGAAACTTTGCATACACATTTAGTTATTGTTACAATACAACATTATGGTTAAAAAAGTGGGCAGTGCTACGCACATGAAAAGTAAATATTAATTTATACTACTTCTACTTAACTAATTCTTATGAAACTTCGTACACAATTAGATCTCGTGAAAGTGCAGCATTATGATAAAAACGATTGGCAGTGCCACGCCTATTTTGTAGTAGCTGTTTTTTGTGATAATTATATAAATACCTAGCCGTAATATTTCTTATTTTTCTTGCAGAATTTCCGAGAGTATTCTTATCGTTAAATACAAGCAAGTTACAGTATTATACTTAGGTGCGCCGAATTTTACGTACCCTGAGCTAAAGTCTGTCCAAATGTCTTTGATATCATATTCTATTTCTCTTAAACCATCTCCGTCAGGGTTGGAATAATAGCGTCGACTTATAATAAATTTAAGTCGTGACAACTCAAAGTTTTTACAGCTTCTTTGAGCTTAAAATTGGCAACAAAATTCTAAAACATTTTCATTCATTCTGCGGATGATCACTCAAAGTTCGTTTAAGATCGAATTATTTACCTTAGAAAATGATTAGAGCACTGCAATCATTGGTTAAGTACCAAAGTATTCTACACATTATTCTGATATAGCAAGGTTGGCAACCAATACCGTAATAAATACCGCTACCGATTAAATACCGTTTGAAATGGAATACCAGTATCTATACCGATACCGTAATTCTTTTCGGTTCAAAATACCGGTAGTCAAATACCGTTTTATGCAATACCGGTATCATAGCGGTATCATCATTTCGGCATCAAAAATTTTACTTTACTTCACGAACTAAACACTTTACTCTTTTTTGTTTAAATTTTCATTTGTTAATGGAAATGATGTTTGTTAACTTAACGTACTGCCAATGGAACACTGTTTTCATTTTGTATTTTACTTACAGTTCACACGGGTTGTATTTATATCATGTGAACGTCACCCAGAGTGCAATTCACTATTGTCTTATCGTTAAATACAAGCAAGTTACAGTACTATACTTAGGTGCGCCGAATTTTACATACCCTGAGCTACAGTCTGTCCAAATGTCTTTGATATCATATTCTATTTCTCTTACACCATCTTCGTCAGAGTTGGAATAATAGCGTCGACTTATAATAAATTTAAGTCGTGACAACTCAAAGTTTTTGCAGCTTCTTTGAGCTTAAAATTGCTTATCTGGGTGGGGGGCAATGCCCCCCCTCCCCAGACTTGATTTTGCACCCCCCAAAATTACTGAAATATTTAATAAAAATTAGTAAAAACTTCTCTATGTTTGGAAAGACATACATATTAGTATTTAAATCGTAAATGAATCCCGTTTACTTACAGAAATCATTACAATTTTTATAAAAATTTAGTTTCCAATAATTGACAAATTTTTGTTTATTACGTAAATACCCTAAACAAAAACGTGCGAGAGTGTTTGCTTTATTCTGATGATATATTTTTGTATTTTCTCTAACAAAATATAAAAAGTAGTACATACAACATTTTAAAAACCTTTTGATACTGGGTCCAGTTGTGCATACAATTAGCCCAATAGCCCATCAGCAACATGATTTTTAAAAGTTTTAGACCTTCAAAAAACTTTCATATCGATGGTCATAAGTTGACAACGCGTAACTGGGTTTTACAACTTTTCAGTAGAAGAAATTACGTTATAAATATGTTGAAAGCTTTACTAGCATAGAAATAAAATAGCTGAAATTTATTTAGTAGATAAACTAATGTCTGTTATTTTATTTTGAGAATGGGAAGGAAGTTTTCTGCGTTTTGTGAAAAATAATAAAAATTCAGTTACAAGTTTTCAATGTATGACCATCGATATGATATCCAAAAGTTTATAACGACCATTAACCGTAAGAAAATCGGAATCCACAATTTCTAAATTTTGTACTAAATGCATACTTCTTTTATTTTAAAACGTAATATTTCTTTAATATTGAGTAAATAATACTATCTGCTTTGATGTATGTATATGAAATGCTTTTGGTTTTATTGAATTACTTTTAAGATAACGCATGCTTGTTTGGATACGATTTTTTGCTTCATGACACATATTTTTCATAATGAAGTTAGTCAATTCTAATTTCGCGACAAGTCAAAATTTTCGCGACGAGTGTTATCAATTTCAATTTTGCAGTTCTCTACTTAAAACACAGAATTTTATATTTAGATGTGATTATTTCGAACTAATTTGCCTTTGAGTCCAAACGATTTTATTGCGCAAAATTCCGCAACGTGATATTCAGAAAGAATTAGACAGCATAATTATTCTAAGGAATCAGGGAAAAATTAAAAAATACAACGTTCTGTTCTGCCATGTATGTTGAGAATTTTCTTTTGAAGAATACCTACATAAAAAAAATATGTAAAAAATATATTTACTTCGCTTTAAAGCACCATCCAAAGTCGATTATAAGATTCTTCTAAAGACGCCGGAAAAAAGCCGATAAAATATTCGGAACAAAAATGAAATAAATTGTTTTATTTGCATCTAAAATAAAGAAAAAATCTGATCATAAACAGCCTAAATATTAAAACACAGAATATAAGATGTTTTGTTTTAATCAGATTTATGGCATTATGGCTTAAAATTTTTATAATCGAATGGACTATTCAATGATATTATAAATCTATGGATTTTCTTTTTTATTATTTGTGGTACAAAACAGCTTCCAAAAAGGCAACAATTGGTAATGAACTTTAAAAATTTCAAGAATATAAACTTTTATCCACTCTAACTTGGTCGCCTTTAATTCAATCAGAGCCACTATTCGACGCGTAATTTAGTAGCCTTTCAAATAATATATAATTCATTTTAAACGAACCAGCCTTTGATTCTGAATGACGCTTTAACAAGAAGTATGCACCGAAAAACGAAAATGAGCCGTTATATTATGCACAATGGCCGAAATGAAATTTTTATTCCTTTTTTGTGTTTAGCAGATCATAATTATTCCAAAAAAATGCTTTAGAAAAAGCAATAGATTTTTTAGTGGTGTTCTTAGTTAGGAAAATCCATAACCGGTTTAAAAATTTCGAAAAAAAATTTTGGCCCTGCCCCCTAAAAAATGTCTAGCTACGCCAATGTAAATACGCCAAGTAAAATATGTTTTTGACGTAAAGCCTTAAGTCATTACATATTTGGGACATATTTGGCAAACATGTTTTACTTTTTGTGACAAAAGTGAAATATGTCTCCATTTTTTGGGATTCTGGGAGGGAATAGTTTTAGTTGTGGCCATACCAAAGGAAATTACTGAATGTATTATACATCAAATTGAAGGTAATTCACTCCCATTCAGTAAGCTACAACAATATTTGGGAATACCATAATTACCTTCACTTTGATGTATAACACATTTAGTAATATCCTTTGGTATGGACACAACTAAAATTATTCCTTCCCAGAATCAGGAGTTCAGTAATTTGGCCATTTAATTAAACAAAATTTTGGTATTCCCAAATATTGTTATAGATTACTGAATAGGAGTGAATTACCATCAATTTGATGTACAACCCATTTAGTTATCTCTTTTGGTTTGGCCATAACTAAAATTATTCCCCCTTAGAATACTAAAAAGCGAAACATATTTCACTTTTGTCACAAATATGTTTCGCTTTTTATTTGCAAATATGTCCCAAATTAGAAACATATTTGGCAAAAACGTAATGACGTAAAGCTTTACGTCAAAAACATATTTAACTTGGCATATTTAACTTCACTCAAAAAAAATTGCATCCTATATGAAATACAAAGTTGGTTCTTATTTTTTCTTAGGTATATCCCTGCCTTTGTTCCTAATAGGAACCACAGGACACAATATAAATATATATATATTCTATATGTATCCCTGCCATTCATAAAGGGATCACCAACAAACTTTATTCTATATACATTTTGAAGGTTAAATATATAACACATTATTCCATCAACATATATAAATACTTTTGATAGCTCTAAAATTCTGCCCTTGGTAGACCATTTTTGGGTTTGCCCATATACCACTGAAAAGTGAGTTTTATCCTCCTTTAGATTTATGAAAATATTTTAACCAAATTTTCCGTATTAAGTCGCTTTTGTTCAAATAAATGTAAACATAAGGCTCGCCTCCGATCCAAAAATTTCAGCCGTAAATGAGGACCAAGCTCGTGATAGGTACAATACCATCTCATTTCTAGGCAACCTGCTAGGTGGGCAACATTTTTCCCATAATTCTTTCCCATATTAAAAACGTAAAGCAATATTGCCAAGCTAACAGATTGCTTAGAAATGAGATGGTATTGTTAAGTTTTAGTAACAGTTCAGTTTTTTTGGATGTTTACTTAAAAGTTTTTCAGAAATTGAATGGTGCTCTTTAAATTAAAAACGGACGCTTAGTAAAAAAGTTATAAGCAAAAAATAAAAAAATCCATGCAAGAAACTAAAAATTATAATTTCGAAGTGAAATATCTCTTAAACTATAAGACATGCAATACAAACGCTGATACCAACATTTGTTGTCTTATCTCGCAAAATCTAAAACGCTTGAAATCGTTAAAATCGGCCAGTATTTAAGAATGTTACAAGCCGCACAAAGTTCTTCATACAAGAGATATTTAGCTTTCATCCCCTGTAGTTCCGCCCCTAAGTTCAGATATTGCCTTCAAAAGACATGATTCTGAAACCTTAACTCCTCCGATACAATTGTTTAAAAATTCAGACAAATCTATTCAGTGCTTTAGAAGTTCCATACTTATTACTAAAACTTTTAACAATACCATCTCATTTCTAAGCAATCTGTTAGCTTGGCAATATTGCTTTACGTTTTTAATATGGGAAAGAATTATGGGAAAAATGTTGCCCAGCTAGCAGCTTGCCTAGAAATTAAATGGTATTGTACCTATCACGAGCTTTGTCCTCATTTTGATCTCAGTGCTATTTACGGCTGAAATTTTTGGATCGGAGCCTGGCCTGATGTTTACATTTATTTGAACAAAAGTGACTTAATACGGAAAATTTGGTTAAAATATTTTCATAAATCTAAACGAGGATAACACTCACTTTTCAGTGGTATATGGGCAAACCCCAAAAATGGTCTACCAAGGGGAGAATTTTAGAGTTATCAAAACTATTTATATATGTTGATGGAATAATGTGTTATATATTTAACCTTCAAAATGTATATAGAATAAAGTTTGTTGGTGATCCCTTTATGAAGGGTAGGGATACATATAGAATACATATATGTATATTGTGTCCTGTGGTTCCTATTAGGAACAAAGGCAGGGATATACCTAAGAAAAAATAAGAACCAACTTTGTATTACATATAGGATGCAATTTTTTTGAGTGAAGATAAATACGCCAAGTTAAATATGTTTTTGACGTAAAGCTTTATGTCATTACGTATTTGCCAACCAAAGGAGATAACTAAATGGGTTGTACATCAAATTGATGGCAATTCACTCCTATTCAGTAATCTACAACAATATGTGCTTATACCAAAATTTTTTTTAACCACATAAATGACCAAATTGCTGAACTTCTGATTCGGGGAAGGAATTATTTTAGTTGTGGCCATACCAAATGAGATTACTAATTGTATTATACATCAAATTGAACGTAATTCACTCCCATTCAGTAATCTACAGCAATATTTGCGAATACCGAAATTTTGTTTAACTAAATGGCCAAAATACTGAACTCCGGATTCTGGGAAGGTATACCAAAGGAGATTACTAAATGTGTTACACATCAAATTGAAGTTAATTCGCTCCCATTCAGTAATCTATAACAATTATTGGGAATACCAAAATTTTGTTTAACTAAATGGCCAAATTACTGAACTCCTGATTCTGGGAAGGAATGATTTTAGTTGTGTCCATACCAAAGGAGATTACTAATTATTTTATACATCAAAGTGAAGGTAATTATGGTATTCCCAAATATTGTTGTAGCTTACTCAATGGGAGTGAATTACCTTCAATTTGATGTATAATACATTCAGTAATTTCCTTTGGTATGGCCACAACTAAAACTATTCTCTCCCAGAATCCCAAAAAGGGGAGACATATCTCACTTTTGACATAATTGCCAAATATGTCCCAAATATGCAATGACGTAAGGCTTTACGTCAAAAACATATTTTACTTGGCGTATTTACATTGGCGTAGCTAGACATTTTTTAGGGGGCCGGGGCAAAATTTTTTTTCGAAATTTTTAATGCGGTTATGGACTTTCCTAACTAAGAACACCACTAAAAAATCTATTGCTTTTAAGAATAATAATTTACAAAATTTTATTTTTGTAACTTTTTAATTTTCTAAAGCATTTTTTTAGAATAATTGTGATGTGCTAAACACAAAAAAGGAATAAAAATTTCATTTCGGCCATTGTGCATAATATAACGGCTCATTTTCGTTTTTCGGTGCATACTTCTTGTTAAAGCGTCATTCAGAATCAAAGGATGGTTCGTTTAAAATGAATTATATATTATTTGAAAGGCTACTAAATTACGCGTCGAATAGTGGCTCTGATCGAATTAAAGGCGACTAAGTTAGAGTGGATAAAAGTTTAAATTCTTTGAAATTTTTAAAGTTCATCACCAATTGTTGCCTTTTCGGAAGCTGTTTTGTACCACAAATAATAAAAAAAATCCATAGATTTTATAATATCATTGAATAGTCCATTCGATTATAAAAATTTTAAGCCATAATGGACTTAAATCTGTTGAAAACAGAAAATCTTATATTCTGTGTTTTATTATTTAGGCTGTTTATGATCAGATTTTTTCTTTATTTTAGATGCAAACAAAACAATTTATTCCATTTTTGCTCCCAATATTTCATCGGCTTTTTTCCGGCGTCTGTAGAAGAACCTTATTAAGTAAATATATTTTTTACATATTTTTTATGTAGGTATTCTTCAAAAGAAAATTCTCAACATACACAGCAGAACAGAACGTTGTTTTTTTTTTGAAAATTTTCCCTTATTCCTTAGAATAATTATGCTGTCTAATTCTTTCTGAATATCACGTTGCGGACTTTTGCGCAATAAAATCGTTTGGATTCAAAGGCAAATTAGTTCGAAATAATCACATCTAAATATAAAATTTTTTGTTTTAAGTAGAGAACTGCAAAATTGAAATTGATAACACTCGTCGCGAAAATTTTGACTTGTCGCGAAATTAGCCTTGACTAACTTCATTATGAAAAGTATGTGTCATGAAGCAAAAAATCGTATCCAAACAAGCATGCGTTATCTTAAAAGTAATTCAATAAAACCCAAAGCATTTCATATATTACGTTTTAAAATAAAAGAAGTATGCATTTAGTACAAAATTTAGAAATTGTGG
Source organism: Panzeria rudis (assembly GCA_956483635.1). Taxonomy (NCBI): domain Eukaryota; kingdom Metazoa; phylum Arthropoda; class Insecta; order Diptera; family Tachinidae; genus Panzeria; species Panzeria rudis. The sequence continues at coordinate 66,366,885 of OY101449.1, forward strand.
ATTCCGATTTTCTTACGGTTAAGGGTCTTTATAAACTTTTGGATATCATATCGATGGTCATACATTGAAAACTTGTAACTGAATTTGTATTATTTCTTCTACTGAAAAGTTGTAAAACCCAGTTACGCGTTCTCAACTTATGATCATCGATATGAAAGTTTTTTGAAAGTCTAAAACTTTTAAAAATCATGTTGCTAATGGGCTATTGGGCTAATTCTATGCACAACTGGACCCAGTATCAAAAGGTTTTTAAAATGTTGTATGTGCCACTTTTTATATTTTGTTAGAGAAAATACAAAAATATATCATCAGAATAAAATAAACACGCTCTCACGTTTTTGTTTATGGTTTTTACGTAATAGCCAAAAATTTGTCAATTATTGGAAACTAAATTTTTATAAAAATTCTAATGATTTCTGTAAGTAAACGGGATTCATTTACGATTTGAAAGGCCTATCTACGCCAATGCGTATTTATCTTCACTCACTTATTTTTTTTGTGTTTAGTTACACATGTTACCGTAAGCTTAGTTTGAGTTTCTTTATGTTGGAGGTGGTCGGGATCCCCCGCTATCTTGAAAATAAGTGAGTAAATATTTTCTTAGATTATCTCGTAATATGAAAATTTTGTTAAAAGCTTTGTCTTACATAATAATATTATCTACAACTCCACTAAACACATTTTTCTTGTAAATTATACAATTAAAACGTTATATATGGTAAAAAACGTAACGTGCGTCACGTAGCGTGCGTCACAAAGAGTTCACGGCTTTTGATAAAAAATAAAATTTTTTGGCTTCAATTAAGTTATCTTAGAATTCTCTTAAATTCATCTTTCTTTTAGGAATTAGATTTCGTGTGTTTATTATGCGAAATTCGCTAAAAACGATGAGCACACAAAACTTTATGATCAGATTACTTCGCTACAAATACCTGTAAAAAAGTATGTTTTACGCAGGGATGATGAAGTTGGTACAATTGTACTATTTTTGGTACTATTGAAACCAAAAAAGTACGATGGTACCCCTGTGACTCATTTGGTACTATTTGCAAATTTTCCTAAGTTGTTGGGTGGTATCCATTGATTATTCAATAATTATCTCTACTCTACGGTAGTTATTTCGTGAATGGATTTGTGTAGTTATTTAAGGAGAATACATAACAGGTGGTCTTGAGAGAACAGCTTATAATATTTGCTTGTTACTGTTCAAGCTAAATATCAACAGCTATGCTGATGGCGTAGCTTAATGTCAAACTTCATATTCTATAAACAAATCATTGGTTTTCTTAAATAAAGACGGTATGTCTTAAAACTGATTATTCCAGTAGAGAAAAAACAAAATATTTCTGAAATTGTGTCCACGGTATCTTTGATTTTTTTTAACTCTCGGCATATATTTGCCAAAATAACTTTGTGTAAAAATTCCAGATAAAAATAACGGAAGAACGTATATGTCGACATAAATAACATTTACTAAGTATTATTATTATTATTATTATTATTATTATTATTATTATTATTATTATTATTATTATTATTATTATTATTATTATTATTATTATTATTATCGTTAATTGCTTTTACGTCATATCGTGGGCGCATAGTGCCAATATAAAATTATTCCAATCATTTCGATTTTAGCTAAGGGTTTTTACCCTATTCCATGATACATTTCCTGGATGTAAAGTAATCTTATCTTCAAGACAACGTCTCCAGCTACCTCACGGTCTACCACGCCTTCTACTTCCTTGAGGGTTCCAGTCAAACGCTTCCCTGCAGATGTCAACACCTGGTTTTCGTAGGACATGGCCACTCCATTTCCACTTCCTTTGCCGAATTTCATATAGTATATGTTGTGAATTGCATCTCCTGTACAACTCAACGTTAGAAATCCAGTTGTCAGGCCACCAGATTCATTGTATGTAACGCAGTGATCTATTATTTACTAAGTAAAATAGAACGAAATATTTAAATATTTATTGCCGAAAATTTATGGAATCAATATAGGAGTCAGGTTATTCTGCATGAAAAATATCGAGACTAGTCCCTGATATCTTGAAAATTTTATGCTCATGGAAAGAACGTTTAAAATAGAGCTATTTCGCATTAATATCTTAAAATCTACGTAAGTCGACTTACGCATTTATTCAAGAAAACCACAAAAATGTCGTATTTCAAATTTTATTAGAAAAAAATATCTTGTGCTATGGCTTGTTTATCCATTGTGAACGAATTTTAAATATTTTTTTTTAGCAAACTTCAAGTTATAAGAATAAAGAAATTAGTAAGTAATTTCCTTGTTATATGGCAGAAGTGAAGTTTCATTGAGTTAAATTAAAACTTAAATTATCTGATTTTTGGCACCTTATTTGAAAAAGAATTTATCAAAAATATTTTTAGAAAACAAAGCCATATTTGATCTTTGACACAATGAGCACATAAAATCAATAAAAATCGTGTGGCTTACTTGGTTACAACAATTCAAAAAGATTTTAGTACTATTTGAGCCGAAAAAGTACTATTTTAGAAGCTCATTGGTACGAAATGAATTTCTTCATTTATCATCCCTGGTTTTACGCTATTCGAAAGTAACTCTTATCCAACTAACACTATGTGTAAGTACATATCTCTTTTGAAAGACCAAAAAATTTATCCATATATCATGTCTACGTTGTCTCTTTTTTACAACAATATTTTATGTTTTCAAATACTCTCAGGCTGCTAATATAACGACCAAAGTTACGTTAAATGACTGATATTTTAAGTCATAACTTTATTACTAGTGGTTGGATTTTTGGCATTTTTGATAGGTAAGACTCCGCATATTGTAAGAAAAAAATTTTAAGAAATTAGGGAGACAATTAGTTACATATAGTTGTGCAAAATGAAAAATGGTAATCATAATCTGAAATTTTTAAGAATTCTGGCGCCTTGTACCACCTCCACACATTTTTCCATCTGTCTAAAAATTGGAACATAATGGTTTTTAAACTATTCTTATATTTCTATGGTATTAGAACGAGAATCGGAGCAATTGTCTATACATAGGGATACCCTAATGTGTATATGTGACGCGACATGGCGAAAGAGACCTTATCTTGCCAGGGGTTTTTGATACCAATGGATAAAGGACAAAATTCTGAACAAAATGACACCAAAATCATGCAAAAATCTCAAAAATTTATGAAGTTACAGCATTTTGAAGTTTTTATTTCAAAAAAGGTAGTTTCGAGATAATTGAGGTTAAAGTTTGATTATGTTTTCGAACGTGTTTTTTTAGGATTTTGGCTGCCCTATGAAGTGCCCCTGTATTTATTTTGATTTCGTTTGGGACTTTTACACACCCCTGGCATTTTTTAACTCCCCCTCCCCCCAAGTGCTGACCACCCCACTAAAAGTTTATTTTGCGTGACCTTTTTTTTCATAAATGAAATGAAATAGTATAATATTTTTATTAATAATTTTTAAGTACACATGTAACATTAAAAAGCTTGTAAAACTACGATATAGGCAAGTACACTTTTGTAGGAACTCAATTCACTTTGAACGGCAATATTTTGTTGTTGGTTAAAAGTTCTAAAGTGTCAAACACAGCTCATTAAACAAATGAAAATGACCGATAATGTGATGTAGATACACGACGCAAAACTTCGAAAATACGCAACCAAAGCAAAGGACCAATCACAGCAAAGCAAAGTGATAGCTAGAAACTTTATCCTTGTGCCATGGGTAGAGGTTTCGAAAATGTACTTTTATACCATCTTGTAGATAAAAAATCAAATAATCGACCAATTATAGTTCATATTGAGATATGTAGGTAGCTTTGTGTGTCAAAAACCCAAAACATGAAATTTAGACTTTAATTCACGTTTTGGCCTGTACTGAAAATTTTACTCTGGTAAGATAAGGTCCCTTTCGTCATGTCGCGTCACATATACAAGTATAAAATATTTGAATTGATTCTTTTGTTATTTAAACAGCATTTTGTTCAGTTTCATTAATAAAATTGTAATACCGGTTAATACCGGTATTCAGGTTTCGGTAGCGGTATATACCGATACCGACATAGTTAAAATACCGCTACGGAAACCGAAATAAAAGAAAAAAGTAATATCGCTACCGTTATTCGTTTCGGTTGCCAACCTTGTGATATAGTGATTAAACGACACTCTCTACTAAATTCATCTTGCTTGTGGTTTTCTAATCAAGCAATAATTTTTATTGTAGACGGGCTCAAGGCGAATTCAGTACTAGGTAAACTCGTCATTAAAACAAGTACAACAATACAAAAACAACATGCAGTTCGGCCATTTTGAACAAACCTAATCTGTCAAAAACAGCAGGCCAAAACAGGGATGGAAAAGTTAGTACAGTTACCAATTTTTGGTACACTTCGAATCTTAAAAGTACAATGGCACACCAATGGCTTATTTAGTACAATTAATAATTTTCTTACTTTTTTTAGCAAACCTCATTATTGCAGTTTATTTATTGTGATAAAATATATTCTTTTCGTCCGCTCGTACATATGCCACTATTATCTGAATTAAATTTAAATTTTGCGAAGTATTGAAAACAAAGTTCGGCTTAAAAGTGCTCAAATAAGGCTAGCTCACAAAATGTCTCTATAATAGGTCCGTTTGTTTACTTTTACAGTAAAATGCAGTAAATGAGTAATTACTGAGTAAACTGCAAAATTTACTCTCAAAAATGCTATTGCCCAAAAAAGTACGCGAACGGAAAAATAGTAAAAATTCGTAAGATTAAGGAAATATCTGATGGCAAATAAGTATATTGCTGAAAAACATTTACAGTTTTGACTACTCAACTTTCTTTCTTATTGGTAATCGATACAATACTACTTATAACACGCAAATTTTAAGAAAATATAAAAAAATAATTGTATGTAATATTTTCCATTTGTTTTTACAATTTATTTGATTTTTTTAATTTGTGTCTAGTTAAATTTATTCAAAAGTAAATTATCATTTGTTTTTGCTACTGAATGCCTTATAAACAAGTACAGTAGTAAGTAGCCAAGTACTTAGCACTTTCACAACACTAACAATTTAAAGTAATACAAACAAAACAAAGCAAATATTGATTGAAAACAGTACAATTGGCTTTTCACTCATCTGCTTGCTTTAATATCCCGTTTCATGCATACAACTGCAAACGAAACAAAAGCAGAAATGTATTTTGTTGAATGGTTCATTGTGTTTAGCATAAATAAACTAACACATTCCCTACTATGATGAACAAATCAATCGGGAAACGTTTCCAAATGTATTTTCTTAAAACTATTCAATTTTGTTCTCATTCTTTACTTTTCTAGCTGCGTACATTTAAGTTAATGTACATTTAGTGTACACAAGCACAAACAATACAAAACTAAATTGGACTATTATCACGCAATTCATACGCTGATTTTAAAATCCTGTTTTATTTTTAATTCGCTTTAAAATTGCTTTCAAAACCCTTTTGCATTCATACGATGATTTTTAGTTGCATGTCTTTTTTATAAATTACTCTCAAAATTTGTTTTTTGCTCCTTCGCAACAACTGAAAATGTGATTTTTTCTCTACTCCTTTTGCTTCTCTACCCCGTTTGCCATCATACTCCAAAAATCATGTTTTAAAAAACATGAAAAAAATCATCGTATGAATTGCGTGTATCATTCTCGTTGTTTTTGTTTTACACATTGAAAAATACAAAACAAAACGAAAGCTAACGTTTCATTTAGCTTATTTTCCTACTCTCGTACTCGAACGGACATAATGTAAGCTATTTTAGATTGGGAATTTGCCACAGATATATGTACAGAAAAGTGATGCATTTTCTGTATTAAACAATTTTTCTGATTTCAAATATCTGTTTTGGTACAATTATCCCCAAAAAATACAACGTTAGAGAACAATGGTACAATTTTAAAATTTCATTTACCATCCCTGGACCAAAATACAAAGGAAAAAGATGGCGCTCAGTAAAATGTAAACAAACAATAGTAAAAAACAAATCGATTTTGGCAGATTGGGTGTAAGCAGCCCAATTCGCCTAAGAACAGCTGATGATCATATGCGCTGATGAGTTCACCTGGTATTAATTCGCTAGGAAAAATTACTTCAATTTCATGGAATTTTTATAAAATTTCCGTATAAGTTTGAACCGTTGAAATTTATATTTTGCACAAACTAAAAATAGTTGTATGGGAATTTTAGTGTTTAAACATTGACCCTCATATTCATAAAATTTAAAATGAGTTCGAAATGTATTTTATTTAAAATTGTTCATACAAAATTTTCTTTAAATAGATATCAAATAGATTGTATTTTTTATCAGTAAGCCTGAAAATGTTGTTGATATTGAAGAAAAACCGTATTACAATACAAATTTCTTATATGAATTAAAATAAATTTCGCTCTTACTTACTACATTTTATAAATATGTCAAATAAAGTCCATATATATATGAAATAATGTTCCGCGGGAGGATCTCAAAAATTTCCGGGGAATAGTAGCTAGTCTTTTCCTGGGAATTCCCGCCCAAACCCTGTTACATACTCTTCATTCTCTAACTAAGTTAGAATGCATAGTGTTACTAGCGTAATGTCAAGAACCTCTCTTCGATTTAGAATCCTGACCCTATGTTCTGACTCGACAGTTGGCATTAATAGTTTTGAATAAAAAGGCAATTTTTCTTGTGAAATAAAATGGGCTTTTTTCACTTAATGGTGTATAAATTTTATATTTTTTGTCCGAATTCCTCGATTTGAAATCTTCTTTTATTCGGCACAAAATTGCCTTTTACGTGTAGGCTTAAAAGACATTCCCCTTTTTCGTGTTTGGCGATTTTCGCCTTCGACTACGACATTTTTGTAATAGATTAAAGACAGCATGATACATTTTTCTTTAATCTATTACAAAAAAGTCTTAGTCGAAGGCGAAAATCGCCAAACACCATAAGGGCCATTATTAAATATTTTTCCATAACAAATTATGTATTTAGTCGAACTATATGGGTTTTAATCCAAAGAAATTTTATTATTCAGGCTTTAGTTTGTTTAGTTGTTAAATTAAATTGATCGAACTAAAGCCTGAATAATAAAATGTCTTTAAGCCCCTAATTGTGTAAATCACATTACCGAAGTGAAATTTATATTAACTCTTTACAAAACAAACACATTGAAATTCAAGCGTTGCTTTTCCTTTCAAAAATTTTAAAATTTGTATGAAAAATAAAACAAATTTATAAAATATTTGGAATTTTTTTTGTGCTCTGTATAAATTTTACTTGGGTGACGTGATTTAAGCAATTAGGGCCTATAGCTGTGCCGAAAAAAAATAAAATTTGTTTTTGTATATAATTTAATTAGATGCAACATTCTGGAGGTATTCCAAATCGATTGCATGACTTTTTCCCTTCGATACATCGATAATCCACCCTAATGCTAACGTAGTGTAAAAAAATTTGTTCTTTAGTAGAACGCACGCTTTATCCTTGTATTTTTACAATGAAATGCATATTTAATAATTTTTAATTTTTCATCGTTTAGTGTTTACGAATTAGCGGCCCAAATAATATTAATCCGACTGTGAATGAAAACTTGCATATGATGGAAAACAATCGACTTAATTCCCAAATAATAGATTCAAGCTGTAAGTATGACTTAATTTAAAATTTTTAAATTTTCAGGAAATTCGGTAGACAAAATTAACAAAGCATCCAAATTGAGTAGATAGGAACTGGGCTCACGACCGTAATTAAAATTTTAAAATTTGGGTAATTAAAATTTGAAATTTTAATTGCTAAATAAACAAATGTGTAATTTGATACCCGTGGGAAAAAAGATGAAAGTGCCCTGTAGGCAAAATGTGTATAGTAAAGATTGTGAAAAATTATAGTGTGGGTAATGCTTTTTGGTGTTATAGAAATTTAGGGTGTGGTTCTAATGGAGTGATATTGAGACATTGCGTAGTGAGTTTGGAGCTCGAAAGTATTGGCTTAGTATAGACAATGTGGTTCTTATGGGGTGATATTGAGACATTGGGTAGTGAGTTTGGAGCTTGAAAGTATTGGCTTAGTATAGACAATGTGGTTCTTATGGGGTCATATTGAGAAATTGGGCAGTGTTTTAGATTATATGTGGAAATAAAGAGTGTAGACAAGTTTGGTGACAACGTCACCCAACTTGTAGATAAAAAAGTCGACTTGGGTTCCTACGGGGTTTATTGTGTCCCTGTTTTTAATTTTTTTGTTCTTGATAATAGTTTGTGATGCTTGTGTTTACATTTACTTTGTGCATGGCTGTGGGTGCGTGTATGTGTGGGGGATGGGTGTGTGTGTGTGTGTGTGTTTCTTTTTTCTTATCTTTAGATTTGTGAAGAATGTGTGTATGTCGTTTCAAATGTCCGTCTTGTTTATTTCTTGGGATAATAATTTGAATATTTGTTCTACAGAATCATGTTTATTCCTTTGTTTATTCAGCTGCACATTTTTTGAGAATGAGTCATCATTTGAAATGTCCGTCTGATTATTTGTTTTGCAGAATCATGTTTATTGCTTTGTTTATTCAGCTGCACATATTTTGAGAATGAGTCATCATTTGATAACAAAATTTTATTAGTCATCATTTAGTTGTGTTGTATTTGAAATAAAAAAAACATTTGTTTTAATTTTTTCTATGCATTTAATTTTTATTAAATATATTTAAGTGATTAAAAAGTTTTAAAATTGTTAATTTTAAGACAATAATAATAATAATTTGTATACATAAATTATTTTAAACAAGATATTTCTTTTGTTAGTAAAATAACATTTCTTAATGCGCAAACACCATATGTATGATAATTACAATATAAATAATCGGGATATTTAATTTCCATTTGTTTAAAGTTGATGCATCCAAAGTCCTCGATGTTAAAAACTTTTTTTTTAAATTATTTTTTTAGCCATTGTCTCTTTTCTTCTCCTTTAACATGTATTTTAGAATAGCGTACATTAGCTTTTAAAAACTTGCCGACGCTTTGAAATGTGACTGATCCAGTTTACTTCTTTTTGCTTCTTTGGCGATAGACATTTAAAATCAAAGGGGGGTTCTATAATGAAATTTGTGGCTTCATTGTTGTTGTTGTTGAAAACGATCGCTACTTCTTTTGCGATGAAATCATTTGAATCGCTTTTGAATCCTTGCATATCTATACAAACTATATTATCATCCATATTGTTTAATTTATAAGACTTTTCGGACTTGTCCTTTTATGGGTACATATTCAATTATGCGATCATGAATAAGAATGCAGTAAGCTGATGTCTTTGATGCAATATTTGTATCTGTTTCAAATTCAATTTTTATATCAATTGGTCCGTTATTGAGCGATTCGTTTTGATGTCTGACATCTACTACAATAATCGGTGCATTATTTTTAAATTCTTGAGCAGTTAGAAGCGGTTGAGATTCTCTCATGTAATAGCTCTGTTGAAATCTTAGATACATATCATATAGAATTGCATAGCGTTCATTCTTAAATTTGATATTTAGGTCATCATATGGACATGATACTGAATTTAAATGTACTTTTAAATTTGTCAGGTCACAATGAACAAACTTATTTTCTTGTTGAAAAGCAATCAATACAAAACGGGGTCGATCTCTACTTGCAGCTAACTTAACATTCCAGATATGACTTGTTCCTGTATTAAGTTGTGGATTAACATGACAATCCCAACTACGGAATGCCATCGGTATAGAAGCACCATTGTTAATAATTTTTATCATATTCAACTTGCTAAAATCAGATAATTGTACATTTGAAATTCTCTATGAGATGAGTGAAATTGAAAGTTTTGCTTTTTTCCTGGAAACGCTCGAGTGTACAAGATCTTCATCGTTCTTATTACGCAAGAGTATCAATTCATGTTTTCCATTTAGTATGACTTTATTGTAGTCTTCAGCGAAACCCAAAAGCATTTTAAGGGTACATAAAAGTTAAAATATCCATTAACAAGTTTTAAATCATCAATTTTATTCCAGCCAGCATTCTGCATTCCAGTGCTTTCCGTTGGTGATAAAGAAACCAAATTTTTTATGGTACTTGTACCTCCTAAATATCTTGTATGATCAATTTCAATACCATTAAGTTCATAACGAATTTCATCGTGAGATATGCAACAAAGTTGTTTTTTTAATTTAAAGTTGTCTGTAGATGTGGAGGTTTTCTCATCTACAACAGATGTCTCGAAATATATATAACTTTCACTAGGTAACACATACAAATCTTGATTTTGAATTGAAATGCGAATTTCATCATTATTGTTGTAAGATTGTATTTATGGCACGTATGTATGATAGTCCTTTTTGATTATATTTTCATCAGATAAGGGTTTATCTAAGACATTTATTATTGAACTCATTTTGCCTTCAATTTAACATTCAATGACTTGAGAAAATTTTTATTTGTCGTTAGAGTTTTTCGATGAATTGACATCTTTAATTGTGGTTTAGGTCGTGATAACAATTTAGGTTCGTGTGCTGATGGTGTTGTTGTTGTTGCTATATTCTGTGATATACTCGAGTTGAATATTAGCATTATTTAGTTGGTCTTAAATGAATTCGTATTGTTATTTCCTCTCCTCGGAAATTAATTAAATCACCGTGCTGATCAACTACTCGTAGAGCTAGTGAACTTATCTCTCTGGAGTTCTCCGGTAAATAGCTGAGATTTCATGTAGTGTATGCGCCTTGGAATTATTCATATATGTATTAACAGCGATACTACTTTCAATTCACAACAGATTCACCTTGAAAATATTAACTGGAAGATCAGAATAATGATGTACGTTTGGAGTTAGGATTTTACTATTGAATCCCAAGAGTTTTCCAATTGTATTTTCTTTATTAAAATTTATTGCATCCTTAGAGCTGTTGACTTAAACTTGCATTGTATTGTTATTAGCTTCTATAAAAATTCTATTTTCTGTATTGTAGCGTTTATATTGTTCCTCTATATAGTCAACTATATCATTCAATTCATAAGATCCAATTGGTATTTCAATCACATTTTCACCTATATGAAACAAATTGTTGTAGACATCAACATTTGGGATGCTATTATATGAATGAAAATCAGTTAGAGCACACTCATATGCCCCATTTAAATCATTTAACAAATGCTTTTGCTCCTCTGGTTTTAATAACCTTTTCAACTAGATATGTATTAGGAAATCTTGTTTTTAAAAGTTCTTCATCATAAAATCCACCTTTAATAGGATTTCCATGATAATCTTCTAATATGTATGTTGTGGGATATGTATTTTGAATAGATTTAGTTGTGAAAATTTCTGTTGTCCAGTTTAGAGTATAACCTTTTTCAAAAATATGCTTATATTTGCTTATGCGCACATGATCACCAACATTAAATTTCGATATTTTATACATCTTCAATTGACTGTATACTGTATTCAATAATTTTTTCCCATTTGAAGAGTTGACTTTAATTGGAGCCATTTTAATTGTACGATGAACTTTTCTGTTATATGCTTCTAATTGATCTTTATAGATATCAAGCCAATTGTATGTACCATTAAAACTAAATTCTTTCCACATCAGCCCTTTTAATGTTCTATTAAATCGTTCTACTATTGATGCTTTCATTCTGCTATACGTTGAATAGTGATTGATGTTGTACTTATCCATCAATTTTCCAAAGTGTTTATTGAAAAATTCTTTAACATCATCTGTTTGTAGGTTTTTTGGTACTCGTCCCAATCGAAAAATATCTGACATGGCTTGGGTTGTTTCAAGTGCAGTTTTTGTTTTAAGTGGTACTGCCCATGCAAATTTGGAGAATGTGTCAATTACAGTTAACAAAAATCTATAATTTTTATTGTCCATAGAATAATTTCCCATTTCAACTAAATCAGCTTGTCAAAGATCATATACTCCTTTCATCACAACTCTACGACGTAAAAAAGATTTTCGAGCTTGTTTATGGAGTTCATTTACTAAAATTCTTTTTGAAGCCATTTTTAGTATTGAGAACTATTTTCGATGTGTTGTGATCTATTTGATACACTTTTAGCTATTGACACAAACATGTAATTTTCAAATCTATAAATCTTCTCATTTTTTCTTTTGTATACTTTCAACAAATTTTTATAGATATCCGTCTTCCAAAAATTGTTTGATTTTGGAAATAGTTTCTTGCATTTTCTTATTCTCTGCCAACTGTAATATTATTGCATGTTGTAGCATTTCGATTTGAGTTCTTAGAGTATCATGAATATTGTTGTTATCTTCCTTAAAATATTTTAATAGCTTGTGTTATATTTCTTCGATTTGAGTTTGCAGAAACAATTTATTGACAACATCGTTTTCTTCCACAGCTTTTGCCACATTTTTGATTCTTTTGTTTTGGACATCGATGTTGTTGTTCGTATCCATAAAGAACTCCAACATTTTAGGGGCATTTTTCAATGAACTTATATTACTTGTATCGTTTAGATAATGTCCAAACTTATCAACAGACATACTTTATATAGAAAAAAGTTTCCTTTTGAAACCAAATGCTTAGCATTAAAATTTGGCAGCGATCGGAGAACGTTTGAGCCTGCCGCCCAAGACTTAAAGTTTGAAAAATCGAAATATATGGGAAAAATCAATGTTTTTATTGAAATACTTAAATTTTAATACATAAAACTAGTTTTAGTTGTTGATTTTTAATATTTAATTGAATTGCCAATTAAATTACCATTTCAACGAGCTTTATAAATCCAAAATTTAATGGAAAATATCAAAGTTAGACAATTTTATAGCTGAAAAATACTAAATACAGGCAAATTTAAGTGAGTGTGGATTTCTTATGTGAAGAGAATTTCTGACGATATGACTCGACGAACTGAAATACCAATTGTTTTTGATTTTCGTCATTTGTTAAGATTCGATTGTAATCTTTCATGAATTTGACGCCGCGTTCGGCAGCATCGTTTACGACGAACAAATTACGACAAAAGTCCAAAGCGTCTTGATAGTCATCATCTTCTTCCCATAACGATGGATCTTTTTCCAAAAAACAGGCAGACAAACCAAATGCAGTGAAAAAATATTTTGTTTTATATGATACTAAATCGCTCAATGAACTGGAACGTAAAACTTCAACGTTTGCAATTCGACGGTTCTCCAATAGGTTTACGTTCGGTTCACTTGATTGGAGACATTTGATCATTTTGCGCTTTGCTTCATCTGAAACGGAAGGATCAAAAAATGCTAAAGCAACGTTTTCTGGTGCTAGATACCACAAATGGTTTTTGATTTTTGATAGAACTATGTTGGACACTGCTGCATCTGTTTCAGCGTATGCGATCGAGTCCTTTACAAATTGTAGATCTTGATTTGGAGCTGTGATGGCATTTGGACATCCATACCAGACTTTGACATATAGTCGAACTAGAAAAATACATACATCTCGCAGCGCGCTCAATTGTCTATCTGTGCATTTGAATTGTTCGCGAAAAAGAAATATTTTCAGGCAATAAATTGCTTTCCCCATAAACCTTGCATGGGACGTTGAACTACACGTCCGAAAATTGCCACCGTTTCCACCAAGGAATGTGACTGTGAGCTGTAGAAATTCTTTATAATCAGCGCGAATTTGATCTTTTTGTAAATTTTGATAGCAGACATGTTTGACTTCATCACAATCCTCTTCGCTTATTTTTGAACGGACAATTTTGTCGTCGAGACCGCATTTGAATGAAGTTTGATTGAGATTGTCCCAAGCTTCCGCAAATCGATTGAAAATAGGAACTTCGGGTGCACTGATCGCTGAGTATTTCAAGTCAAAAACACTTTTCAAGACAATTTCGAAAATATGATGACGACATGGAAGTTTGATTAATTTCCGCTGTAAATATTGTTGTAAGAATGCGATTGTACCATTGTTAGGACCAGTGTTTGAAGAAGTAGTGTCGAAACTCATCGCACCAACGCGATCAATGATATTCCAACTAATTAAAGCATTACGAACAGCGCCCGCAATATTCTCTCCCGTGGCGGGTTCTACAATTGCTGCACTGAGAAATTTTGCGGTGCCTTTATAACTGACGAGAATTGCGATTCGCTCAACTTTTTTTACCAACTATTGCTTCCATTAATTTGCCATCCCAATGAACAACTAATGATTGTGCACTATTTATCTACGGAAAAAAATATATATATAATTAAAATTAAACCAAAAGTAAAGTAAATTACGTCTTCGACGAACTCGGCCTGAATCTTCTCAAATTCTTTTTCACGGTGCTTTCTTCGTAAATTTTGGAGAGACGTTCGATTGACAACATGCTCATCAACGTTGACACGCAAGGCTTCTGTCACTGCCATTATTATATGTATTGCTTTTCTATCGGAAACCTTAGCATCATCCAGAGCGGCTGAAAGACGTGGTGTTATCAATTGCGTACGGCCTCTTCTTTCCTCTGGTTGAGTGTCATAATCGTCCACGTCCATTGTTGGATCGTTGTCGTCGGAAATATTATCGCTTTCACTAGCACTATTGTTTTCTTCAATCGCTGAATGAAATCATAAAAGAAGTTAGGAATTCATTCATTCCAATAATTGATATGTATTATACAATGCAAATTAAAAATATTTACCAATATCTACGTTTTGAGACTCATCGTGCTTTCGCTTTCGTGACTCTTCTCTTGCTCTTCGCTCCTGCGATCGCTTTTCACGGCTGAATAAATGCATATCGACTCCGATCATGCATCCGAGGCGCCCTTTTTGTCTTTGTTTCAATAAAAATTCCCGATCATCTTCAATGCGAATCATCTGCAACGCGTTGTTGTGAGCAATGTCGAAGAGATTGTCCAAATTTTCGAGAAATTCTGCCTGATCTTTGTTCGCTTTCCCTTTCGACGACTTTTTAGAAACACGTCGCCATTCATTGTACAGTTTTATCAATTTATCAGCACATTTGTACAAATCACGGATCGGTAAGCGGGCTTGTAGCCAAAAAAGGGATGCACCGTTCACTGCCAATCTTGCACTTTCTTTCTGCGATAATTTGGCGAATCGAATATTATAAAAATAGACTTGCAATACTTGTCGATTGGAGGGTAATTTAGCTCCACTTATTTGATGTGTCACATTGCCAATCAAATATATTTGACGTAATTCTTTATCAGACGTACGAGTAATCACTTTTGATGTGGTTGGTTCCATTTCGGCAAAGGTTGATGGTTCGTCCGACTTTATATTATCAAGCTGCAAATCAAAAATGCAATCTTGGTTACAGACAATTTAATTATTATATTAATTATTGCCAATTAATGGTAATTTAATTGGCAATTCAATTAAATATTAAAAATCAACAACTAAAACTAGTTTTATGTATTAAAATTTAAGTATTTCAATAAAAACATTGATTTTTCCCATATATTTCGATTTTTCAAACTTTAAGTCTTGGGCGGCAGGCTCAAACGTTCTCCGATCGCTACCAAATTTTAATGCTAAGCATTTGGTATCAAAAGGAAACTTTTTCCGCCCAGTAATCGGAAATATATATATATATATATATATATATATATATATATATATATATATATATATATATATATATATATATATATATATATATATATATATATATATATATATATATATATATATATATATATATATATATATATATATATATATATATATATATATATATATATATATATATATATATATATATATATATATATATATATATATATATATATATATATATATATATATATATATATATATATATATATATATATATATATATATATATATATATATATATATATATATATATATATATATATATATATATATATATATATATATATATATATATATATATATATATATATATATATATATATATATATATATATATATATATATATATATATATATATATATATATATATATATATATATATATATATATATATATATATATATATATATATATATATATATATATATATATATATATATATATATATATATATATATATATATATATATATATATATATATATATATATATATATATATATATATATATATATATATATATATATATATATATATATATATATATATATATATATATATATATATATATATATATATATATATATATATATATATATATATATATATATATATATATATATATATATATATATATATATATATATATATATATATATATATATATATATATATATATATATATATATATATATATATATATATATATATATATATATATATATATATATATATATATATATATATATATATATATATATATATATATATATATATATATATATATATATATATATATATATATATATATATATATATATATATATATATATATATATATATATATATATATATATATATATATATATATATATATATATATATATATATATATATATATATATATATATATATATATATATATATATATATATATATATATATATATATATATATATATATATATATATATATATATATATATATATATATATATATATATATATATATATATATATATATATATATATATATATATATATATATATATATATATATATATATATATATATATATATATATATATATATATATATATATATATATATATATATATATATATATATATATATATATATATATATATATATATATATATATATATATATATATATATTGCACTAAACTCTTTAATGCATTTTGATTTATTTATTTATAATTTACTATACAGAATAATTTTTTTATTTTTTTTATTCCCAAATGGGATAATGAGCATTTTGAATCAAAAATTCGTCCATCTCACTCTCAAGGATTAAGCTTTGTTCACCATCTCTGCGTAGTTGAAATATTCCACTCGAGGGATCCATAATTTCATCATCTGTCAGAGTATTATATCTTTTAGGTAGAAACATTATATTTTTTTCCATCTCAACTCTTAATGTTGGTCCATATTTTGTTGTTACCCGTGTTATATTTTGAACAGGATATTTAGCAGCTACATCTAGATCCTTTTTTTGAGGAGTTCATTTTTTAAATAGATCTTGTAACATTGAATCTTTAATTGAAATTGATCTTGAAAGTAGTGATGATGAGTCCAATAAGCCTAACCGAAAATACTTATTGTGAGAAGGTTAATATGTATATGTGTAGAAATAGCTCTAGAGAGATAGAGATAGGTATATAGGAATATTAATATGAATGTTCCTTCTTTTAATTTTTTAATAGTCTCTTTGAAAATGAGTTGGAAAGAGAAATATGTATATTCTATACTCTCTATTCTAGAAGGATTATAGGAAAATGGAGAAGGATATAAGAGGAAAAATAATATTGAATTTTATTCACTTTGTAGCTAAATATTTAGGAAAAAAATTATCAGTATCGACGAATCCTTTGAAAAAGTAAGCAGCAACAAAATTAATACGGAATATTAACAAAAAATGAGTCAAATAAGAAGGAGTCTTAATAAATTTATATCGCATTTTGATAACTTTAGACTATAAGATCATTGGGAAATGATCATATTTTTTCAAAATATGCTGGATGAGAATGATGAATTTGATATTATGGAAGATGAGGACAACACAGTGGGACATTTTAAATGCTGTCCCTGGTATGATCCGAATTGTGAGGAAGGACCTGATACATTACATGTAGGTGCTCGATATACTTTCTACGGAAAGCTATATTAGAAAATTTAATGGAATCTTATTATACAATGTTTCAACCATCATAATAAAATTTAATACATAAAATAGTATTATTAAAATAAAATATTCACTGTCTTGTATTATTTTTTCTAAAGGATAATTAGGAAAATTAAAGAAATTTTTGAGTTAAAAATTTAATGAATAACTTATCAGATTATCCAACTTTTTTCACTGCAAAATGTTGAAATAATTAAATTTAATACAATTTCATAATGTTGTGAAATTCAAATTCAAGAAATAAACAAATCAAATCAAGATTATGCAGGATCTAACAGTACAGTTAAACTTATAGACAAACAAAAATTTGTAAGTAAGCAAAAAACAAGACAAGAATTGTTTTGATCCAACAAAAATTGTTTTCTCTGCTAGCAGCAAGTCGCGTATGCACAGACAACGTCAACGTTTTTTCAATTCGATGACGTAAGGACTGCCTTTAGGCAGCCGCTAAAGCACACAACCTTTTAGCTATATTCTTTCATTCACACACACTATTTCAAATTCTTTTTTCCGACGGCATTCTTTAATAAAAAATTTTTGCTAAAATGTATTTTTATCTAATTATCGATGGCGGATATTGAAACTAATAGTCTTCCTTAACCTATTCAATTACATTAGAGGTCAACTCTTCAAATGATGGTATTTTAAGTCTAATCTAATAACAATTAAGTTATTAAATTTCTATAGGTCTAATCTAATATGTATCCAAATGTTTGTAAATGATGTAAGCTTCCCTTACATCATCCAAATTAAAATTTTATGAATCTTCAACCAATGCAGAATGGAATATGGTAGGTAATAACATATACCATAGTCATACAAGTTGTTTACAACTAAATAACTTAGATAATTTGATTTATTTGTAAAGTCCTGTGTTACATCATAGTACTACATTTGGATGTAGTACATACTTTTCCAACATATTCATAATCATCCTTACTATATGACTAATTAGTAATAATTTCTTCGAAACTAATTCAGATGATTACAGGAGGAGATGATACCTGTACATATAATTAAGTAGAATTCATTAACAATTCAGTTATTTTATTAGCAACGTCATCATATCGACCATCATCGTATAAAAAACCTTCTAGTGTGTTCGTACTTGATACCTTGATAATATAAATCGAAATTAGTCAATAAAATATAGTTTAGTAATGCGTTGTTATCGTTCACTATAATTTTCTTTAATATGAATATGCATAGATACATTATTATTTAAAAATTCTCTTATATATATTCTAAATATGCATGCATATATAATACATATCGCACCCTATATACAAAAGGGTCACAACTCAAAATACTAAAATTTTCAGTGTGTTGCTTCTGCACATAGCAGAAGCAACACACTTAACATAAACATAGACATAACTGTATTTTTCCAGTTAAAGAAGATAGTGATGTGAAAGAAATTTTTACAGTAGTTGCAGATGTGTACTCTGAATTAATTTATGGAAAAAAGTCAGTTTTGGAAAATTTTGAGTTGTGACCCTTTTGTATTTAGGGTGCGATATGTCTAATGTTGAATTAGAGGAATACTTAATATGATAACTGTAAGCAAATGGAATATGCTTTTACAATTATCTAACAATATTTGAGTTTGGTATATTCACTGATTCCTAAATACAATCGAAATCTGTACATGTATACTATAAAAGACCTATATATTTGCTTTTTTAAGTTCTCCCTTATGTTTTTATTAAGACTATCCCATTATGGTATTGAATTAAGCACATGAATCTAATGGGAATATTTTGGTAGTTGACTTCTTATCAACCTGTAATTTAATAATATTCAAAAAGATATCGAGTAATAATATTCCGAAATATATCTACAATTAAATTGAATTTTCAAGGATATGTGTTGTAATATGAGTTTTAAAAATAGTACGTATTTGTATATTCAGTTTCGGTATGGAATTAGTCAACAGATTTTACAGAATCTCATTCATAATAATAATTTGAATTTACATTAATTCAAATAATTGAACTAGAAAGCCTAAATAATTACTTTCATCTTAGATTTTGCATTTATTTGTATCAAAATTTTTCAAACATGTAATCAATCATCACAATCTCTATAATAAACACTTGCTTCTTTCATATTTTTAGAATGTTTTATTAAACGCTGGTGTTTTAAAACAACCAGCTTTACTCTGCACATCAAAAATAAAAAAATAAAAAAAACTAACCTTGTTTAGCAAATCAGTATAAGAAAATGTATGTATTATTAAGTAATATACATACAAATGTACGTTCAATGACACGCTTCAGAAAAATAAAACAAAACTCAAACAATAGAACACATCAATACAAAGATTATCTATCAAATACCATCTACTACTTTCCAGCGGTCAAGAGAAAAATTAACTTATAAAATCCCTACTTGATAAAATATTTAATGTAAAGAAATATCTCTGTGCCGGTGTTTGAAGTAATTTTGGACAATTATGAATCAGCCACATTTTCGCAACGTGTGATGTGTGCTTCGGATCGTTGTCCTGATAGAAAGCAAATGTGTCCAATATGTTTAATTTATCGGCACTTTGCTTCACATTTTGTTTCAAAATGTCCAGATATTGGAATCGATTCATTTTACCCTCTATAAAATGAATGTTTCCTACTCCTGCACTGGAAACATCCCCACACCATCACCGTTCCTCCCCCATGCTTAACTGTAGCCCGAGTATTATTGGGTAAAAACTCAGTATTTGGCTTACGCCAAACGTACTGCTTTCCATCTGATCCATGCAGGTTAGACTTACTCTCATCAGTAAAGAGTACCTATAAAATTAGTGAAAAGCTTAATAATAATCAAATTAAGAAAGTTTTTATAAAATTACCGTGTTCCAAAATTCGGAATCTTTTAACAAGTGTTCCTTACAAAATTTTACCCGTGCAATTTTATTTTTTTGGCTGATATACGGTTTTTTTCTGGCTATTCGCCCATGAAAATCATTTTTTCTCAACACGTTTCGAATGGTCTCGGCACAAACATCTTTTTTTAAATCCGTTTTAACCATATTCTTCAATTCATTCGCCGTCATGAATGGTTTTGTTTTTATTTCCCTTAAAATCAGTCGCTCATCATAATCATTTAATTTGTTTCCTTGGCCAATACGACTTTTATTTTCCACTTGAAAATTCTGTTGATACCTTTGAATGATAGCATGAACTGTGGACGGGCATCGATCAACAATTTCACCGATTTTATGCACTGATTTACCCTTTCCATGTAATCTTATAATTAAATGCCGCGTTTCCGAAGTTGTTTGTTTTTTTCTCTGATTCATTGCAATTTTGATCTGCACTGGCAACACTACACTTGCACAATGATTCATCATTTTCATTAGAATACACATAAACTTACTCAGCACAAAACATAACGGTCCAAAGAACCGTTTTACAACAATAACTAGTTATCTACATCACGTGTCCAATTATGCGTTTGACATGAAATTTGTTGGTTTTGTTTTATTTTCTTAATTTTATACATCGTTTTAAAGGTTTATTAATAATCTACAACTCTGTTTCAAAGTTTTTTAGAATTTTCACTGAAGTGAAAAAATCGGCTTTTGAATAATCCCTTACCTAGTGTCCAATTATACGTTTGAACCACTGTACATACATACATAAACAACAACGTACAAAACAGCAAAATTTACAAAACAGCAAAATTTATCGATCACAACAGACATATATCGTATACACACACTCAACCTAACACACACCTACAAAAAAATGATGACGTAATACTCATACAAAAACATAACATGTAATAAAATTTCATACTATGTATTGTGAAATTCAAATTCATTTGTCTAGCAATACGAAACGCTGTTTCTTAAATAAATAACGACACCTTCATCTCACCCAGGGTTCCCAGTTTTATATCATACCTTATCCCCAATTTTCGATTTTTCATTCCCCGAAATCCCCAAAATAGCTTTTTCCTCATCCCCAAAAATCCCCACAGTACCTAAAAAATAAGATGATACTCGTATTACATATTTCAAAGAAAAAATGCGTTCATTTATTTATATAGTTAAATCCATTTATATTGAATATTTTTAAAACTAATTTTATTTTTACATAGTTTGAGTTCTAACCCCCATATTAAAAAAATTTTAAATAAGTTTGAAATATATTTTATTTAAAATTTTTCATACAAAATTTTCTTAAAATAGATTTCAAATACATATTATTTTTTTGTGAATATGGGGGTAAATATCTACATACATACATATGTATGTATATATAAAAAGAGTAATGTAAAGAACTCACAACAATAAAACAAGCAATGTTTATCATTTCAAAAACTTCAGAGTCAAAATCTTCTTCTGAATATCAGTTAATACAATTTTGTTGTACATGTTGTTTGTATTAAGAAGTTTTATTGTTTGAGAAGAAAACTGAAATATTCTTAAAGTGTATAAAACGATTCGAACCTATTTCTGTGTTCGACTATGCCTATTAAGGTTTTTTTCTATGACTTTAACGAAGTCTTGTCAGCCACACACCAGAACATATTTGTTGGGTCACTGGCATCTTGAATTGATTTTGGTACAAAAGAAGTATATTTCAAACCCCCAAAAATCCTCAGCGAAAAAAGTCCTTTTCTCCAAAAAATCCCCTGGGGATTTTCAGGAAATTTTTATCCCCAATCTCAAAAATAAATCCCCTGTTTGGGGACAAATCCCCAAAACTGGGAACGCTGATCTCACCAACGAAGCAATAGTCGCACAGCTGTAAAAAGTTCTACTAAATATTCTAAGTACGCAATCGCATGCGCATGAAATTTGACAATATGCGTACATACTTATGTACATATCTGCATATTTATTTGATGTATGCATGTACATACATACAAATAAGTGTTTGCTCTATGTTTGTATTAATTTTTTTCAAGTGAGAACTTTTGTTTTTTTGTTGCAAAATATTCGCATGATCGTTTGGATTTGTAGTTATGTGTAGCTAATAGTTATGCTGATATATTTTATTTGAAACATGCATTTTGTTTGCAGATGTTTTTTTATATACAAGTGCATTTCAGTTGTTCAATATTTTGGGACCATGGTATTGATAACCAGAGTTTTTGAATAGGGTTAATGAACTTGTGATGGATATTTTGATTTCTTTATTTTAATGTAACAATTGTAGATAGATGTTAAGATGACATTATTATTTTATGGGGTTTTGTCTGTGCGACTATTGCTTCGTTGGTGAGATGAAGGTGTCGTTATTTATTTAAGAAACAGCGTTGCGTATTGCTAGACAAATGAATTTGAATTTCACAATACATAGTATGAAATTTTATTACATGTTATGTTTTTGTATGAGTATTACGTCATCATTTTTTTGTAGGTGTGTGTTAGGTTGAGTGTGTGTATACGATATATGTCTGTTGTGATCGATCTAGTATCTACATAAATTTTGCTGTTTTGTACGTTGTTGTTTATGTATGTATGTACAGTGGTTCAAACGTATAATTGGGCACTAGGTAAGGGATTATTCAGCTTGAGTGACGTCAGAGTTCCAACATGCGCAGAAATGTTTCTTTATGCCTGCGTGATGGCGTAATCTTTATTTAATCATTCTTGGTACAGACTCTTTATGTAAACACAACCTCTAACCAACCCCCACTAACAAACAAAAATTAGGATGATGACTCATTCTCCAACACATCCACCTGAATAAACACAAAACACCAACAAGATTAAGCATGCATATTTAACGTAAACAAACATTTCAGAGCATCTGTCATACTAAGCAACACAGCTACAAATCTAAACGATCGTGCGATTATTTGATGCAAAAGAAAAAAAAATACACCCACTTGACAAAAAATAAAAATAAAAAAAATATTATAAACAAAAAGCAAACGCTTATTGTATGTACCTATGTATATTCATACATATTAATTGGAACTTAACACCCCCCCCCCCCCCCTCTAACACTTCCATAACCACATTCTTAACACCCCCTCTAACACTTTCATAACCACATTCTGAAAATATACAAACCCTCCACCAGTCAATTGGTGGACGAACATGCTTAAATAAACACAACTACATTTTAAATGTAAACACAAGCACCACAAAAAATTATCAAGAACAAAAAAATAATAATAGCCTGACAAGTTTGGTGACGTTGTCACCAAACTTGTCTACACTCTTTATTTCCACATATAATCTAAAACACTACCCAATATCTCAATATGACCCCATAAGAACCACATTGTCTATAGTAAGCCAATACTTTCAAGCTCCAAACTCACTACACAATGTCTCAATATCACCCCATAAGAACCACATTGTCTATACTAAGCCAATACTTTCAAGCTCCAAACTCACTACCCAATGTCTCAATATCACCCCATTAGAACCACACCCTAAATTTCTATAACACCAAAAAGCATTACCCACACTATAATTTTTCACAATCTTCACTATACACATTTTGCCTACAGGGCACTTTCATCTTTTTTTTCCCACGGGTATCAAATAACACATTTGTTTATTTAACAATTAAAATTTCAAAATTTCAAATTTTAATTACCCAAATTTTAAAATTTTAATTGCGGTCGTGAGCCCAGTTCCTATCTACTAAATTGGTATAAATTGTCCTCTGTACAAAGATTTGTATTCACTTCACCAAAAATTGTAATTATACCCTAAGTCTATACGTACCCTACATACGTTTGTCATTCCGTTTATAATTTCCACAATGTTAATTTGCAAACTTACAAAGTATATATATATATAGGTTTTTTTCATTTAGTTTTAGTTACTGTATTCCAGTCAAATAAGGGTTTCACTGCGGAATGAGAGATAATGAGCTGAAAATTCATACACATCTTCGTTTTGGTGTTCTAAAAGTTGTCTCAAAAGTATCATAAAATCTCGTGTGTGCACCGTAAGTTATTCAAGGTCAAAGGTCACGAAAATCAGTTTTTCGGAATTACCTCGGTTTCTATAGCACCAATGATGTTAACAGTTATTAGAAAAATTTTAGAGCATAAAACTTGCGACAAATTTTGCATTAAACATTTTTTCATACGCCCAACCGTTTCTGAGATAGAGGGCAGAGAGCCCGCAGCGTTCAGCCATGCTCAATGTAATGCAAGGTCAACCGTGAATCTCAGTGAATAATAACTTGTATAAAGTTATTAAATCATTGAAATATCATTTACAAGAAATATTTTATAATGTTTATTAGTTAATACGTTAAATTTGATATCATTTTGCATATATCTAATATATTCGTTTAATAATACCTACACAAAAAGAAAAATGACATATTAAATTCAAGTATTTTCTACTTACTTTGAGTACTTGAGTTGTATTAAAAAATTTATGTACCAATAACACAAAATGAAGCCGAAAACGGGATAAAATTCTTAAATCATGTAAAAAATTTTGAATCACGTAAAAATTTCTTAAATTAAGTACCAAAATTTTTATTTTAAGTACGACTATTTCTATAAACTTTATACAAAGTCATAGGGTGTTGGTATTTGCTTGCTTGCTGATAGCCACAATTCACTGTAGTACTCTTGTTTTTGGTTATTTTGTTTGATCGTTTTTTTTTGTCTATGCAAGTTTTTGACTTTTGACTCATAAACCATCAACCCAAACGGAATTGACCTGAACATATCTTGAAGGAAATTAAATGCTCTATGAAAAAGGTCCTAGTGAAATTTTTTGTCAGATGAACCGTTTTCTTATAACCATGCCCCCAACCTTAGTACGATTTTACAATTTGATTTTTAAACTTTCAAATTTTGTAATTCATGTAAAAACTAATTTCTGAAAAAAGCCAATAACTATTCTTAAAGGAAATTAAATTCTCTACAAAAAAGGTTTAGTAACATTTTTAGCTAAATTCACTCCTTCAAAAGTTTTTCATAGTTAAAGTTAAAGTAAAAACTAAACTTTAACTATGAATAGCTTTTGAACGAAAATGTTTAGCTAAAAATGTTACTGAACCTTTTTTGTAGAGAAATTAATTTCCTTTAAGAATAGTTATTGGTTTTTTTCAGAAATTAATTTTTACATGAATTACAAAATTTGAAAGTTTAAAAATCAAATTGTAAAATCATACCAAGGTTGGGGGCATGGTTATAAGAAAACGGTGCATCTGACAAAAAGTTTCACTAGGACCTTTTTCAGAGAGCATTTAATTTCCTTCAAGATATGTTCAGGTCAATTCCGTTTGGGTTGATGGTTTGCGAGTCAAAAGTCAAAAACTTGCATAGAAAAAAAATCTAAAATTGCGATAACCTCTTAATATTAATATAAAGCGATCAAATTTTGACAATAATTCTTTTTTGTCATCCCAAATAATATTTTCGATATACTTTTAAAAAAACAAAAGTAACTTTTTTTGGCCCACTCTAATGTTGCATTTGAATATTCAGCAATTGAATCAGTCTTTCTGTACTTGAGTTCAGGAAATCCAGAATTGCCGTACTTTTGACACCGTTTGGGATTAATTTATGTACCGATCGATTGATTTTTCTTTTCCGTCTACCTACTTTGTGTAATTAAAAACTCATTAAATGAAATATTTATTGTATATTCTAATTTTATATTAATTTATTTAAAGTAGATTTTAAGAAGAAATAAAACGGGCAAATATATTATTATTTCGCACTCCATAACTTTATTATTCACTGAGATTCACGGTTGACCTTGCATTATATTGAGTATGGCTCAACGCTGCGGGCTCTCTGCCCTCTATCTCAGAAACGGTTGGGCGTATGAAAAAATTTTTAGCACAAAATTTGTCGCAAATTGTATGCTCTACAATTTTTATAATAACTGTTAACATCATTGGAGCTATAGAAACCGAGATAATTGCGAAAAACTGATTTGCGTGACCTTTGACCTTGAATAACTTACGACGCAGACACGAGATTTATGAGACTTTTGAGACAACTTTTAGGACACCAAAACGAAGGTGTATACGGATTTTCAGCTTATTATCTCTCATTCCGCATTTGGCCCCTTTTTTCTGCTTATTTGACTGGGCTATATCGTCAATAATATGGAACTAGCAATAAGTAATCAAATCCTAACTCTAAAATTTTACAGCCTTATGCAAAAAAAATCTTACCTTAGGTTTGAAGTTCATGTCAGCTACCAGCTACCATTAACTAACATACCTATGTTAAAAAATAGTATGCAAAAACACTATGTTAACTACTGTATGCTTTAATAAATTTGACATGTTGATACTGGCAATACCATCATTCTCTCTTGTCTCTTTATAGTTAACGATGCAACAAAACGATTATTAATTCATCCGGATATTCGGATATATTAATAGAGTTTTGTATAGTTTTAATATAAATTGAAATTTTTCTTTAGTTAAGATGTAAATTAATATTTGTACTACATAAAAACATAAACTAAATACATATAAGAGGGTTCTGGAACAGGATACATTTTTTGATAATTTTTTTTGGATCATTTTGTTTTTTTTAATCATTTTTTGATCTTTATGTGGAACATGATAAATTTTTTGATCATTTTTTGGAATCATTTTGTTTTTTCGATCATTTTTATGAATTTTATGGAACAGGATAAATTTTTTGATCATATTTTGGGATCATTTTATTTTTTGATAATTTTTTTGATCTTTATGGAAAAAAATTATATGGCGTGTGTGTGTGTTGTGAAATTCTGATCCCATAGAGATAATTTTTTGATGTTTATGGAAGAATTGTATAGGCTGCTTATGTGTGTGTTATGAAATTCTGATCATTATGGAAAAATTGCATAGGCTGCTTGTGTGTGTGTGTTGTGAAATTCTGATTCTATAGAGATCATATTTTGATCTTTACGGACAAATAGTATGGCATGAAATATTGTAATAGTGGAATAAGAGGGAGAGAGATACATATTTTCGAGATGTGGTTATATTTCATTATTAATAAGAAAGAGATTTGTTCATTGAATGAATTTATATTAAAAATGAATGAAATAACTCTTCTCATGAATTGATATAAAAGGCCATTCAAGAGTTATTTTTTACTAGCTTTTTTGACCCGGCGTTCTTCCGTTTGGTGTAAAAATGGAAAAAATTTTAGCACTTGGGACACGTGAGCAGGCTACATATAATTGGCCATGAGAAAAGCATGGTGTTTCAAATTTAGACCTGCCATATTTAGTGTCTGACCCTGCGATTTGTTTATTGTTATAGCGAATGCCAGTTTTACTGGACACTGCAAACGTTTAAATTTAAATGGCAGACTTTTTGATAATATTGGTATACGGGGAATAAAAACATGTTCCCCTTTTGATGAGCCTGTCAAAATTGTTGCTCCAATTAGATTGCGACTAACATGAGACACTTGAAGTCTTGTTCCATTGCATAGTTTTGGTGCGCTAATGTATCTCATAAATATAATAGGGACACCAATTTTCAACTCAATTATATGTTGCGGAACTCTAGATACCTCGATAGAGTTCAGAAACTCAATTGGATATGAAGTAGAATGATCTTCGTTCACTACACTATCAACTAGTTGTGCTTATCAGCTCTTTTGAGTGATCGTTTTTTTCCGCTCAGCTCACTTTACTGAACTATTTCACTCAGTTAGCTAAGTAGCTCAGTTAACTTAGTAGCTCACTTGTTTACAAGGCAAATTCCTAAAGAAACATTTCTGTGCTGTTTCCACAATGCAAATAAGCGACTTGAGTAAAAAATGTGTATGGAAATCACTCCAAAAACTGAGTGCTTTTCATATAAATTTTAGACAACCAGGGCTTGTTTGCAATGTGGAAACAACACATTCATCAAGTCGAATTCTTAACAAGTAAAATTGACAGCACAGCAACAAACAATATGGCTTGTGCGCACCTGGTGACTTTATGTGTATTTATAATATTTAGTTGGAAGTCAAAATTTGCTTGTTTGTTTTGATAAAATTATAAATAATAATATAATTTATAATAATACATTATAAATAATAAGAATGACAAGAAGTGATTCAAAAGTTTAAGAAATTGTGAAAGAAAGTAAATAAATATTATATAAATAAAAGAATGGACTTTAGAAATGGGAGTAAAAAAGTTCCAATTGGGCTAAAAAAATGTAATGTATACTAAAAAAGATATTTTCTTCAAAAAGTGTGTGAATTAGGTTTTGCAAGTATTAGGTTGTAGTGGTTTTTGTACTGGATGTTTTCAAGGAAAATTCGGCAAAGGCGCCACTATTTTTAGTTCGCCGTGAACTATGAACAGCAGACACAAGAAAGAAAGATGAAACATTCACCTTAAATTCGCCTTATGTCTTTCACTGAGCTAAAAACGCTCAGGAAAGTGAGCGTTTCACTTCGCTCAATTGAATGAATGATTCAATTGAACTAGTTCGTTCAGGAGCCGCACAAGTCTACTATCAACTGAGGTATAAATTGTAGAAACACCTGAAATTTTTTCCAAAATTTGATGGTTAATTTGTGCTACACAATTGTTTTTCGATGCTAGTATAGCTCCCTTGCCCAACTAATTTCCGTTTTCCTTATTATTGTTAATTTCTGGATAAACTTTGGATATTAGCTCTTCTCCTGAAGAAACTAACTTACAAAATCCCTTTGGAAACGAAATCTCTCCATTTACATCTCTCGAAACTTGGCCATTTCCAATCTTAAGCAGTTCAGTGGCATGAGCTCCAGCTTCATGGTCATTAAAAAGAGCTACTCGCATATTAGTTGTAAAACTAATTTTTGAAACCTTGTTCCAGAAGTGTGAAGCTTTTAAGCAGGCTTTAATTTCATCAGCTGGAGTTCCTCTTGGCACTACGGGTAAAGTCCCCAGCAAGCAATACGACCATTCCTCCCATTATCTTAGCACAGCTTTTGATATCTTGCACACTTCGGTTTAATGCCTCTACTGCATGTCTATGGGACATAGTACATACCAATAATTTACATCTTTGGAGCAATAGACCACCAGCGCTATTTTTGGTTATATTGCACGTTGGAGATTCAATTTCTGCTAACTCTATTGGTAATTTAAAAGCGGAATGCGCCGTCCGACCACCATTAAGAAGAGTTGCAGCTATACCCGAAGAAGCAATT
Source organism: Panzeria rudis (assembly GCA_956483635.1). Taxonomy (NCBI): domain Eukaryota; kingdom Metazoa; phylum Arthropoda; class Insecta; order Diptera; family Tachinidae; genus Panzeria; species Panzeria rudis. The sequence continues at coordinate 66,396,769 of OY101449.1, forward strand.
GAGTGAAGATAAATATGCCGAGTTATATATGTTTTGACGTAAACCCTTACGTCATTGCATATTTGGACATATTTACCAAATATGTTTTCGCTTTCCAAATATGTTTTCGCTTTTCAAATATGTTGTCGCTTTTTAAATATGTTTTTGTTCTAAATATGTTTTCGCTTTTCAAATATGTTTTCGTTTTCTAAATATGTTTTCGCTTTCCAAATATGTTTTCGCTTTTCAAATATGTTTTTGTTTCCCAAATATGTTTTTTTTGTTTTCGGCAACAGCACTGCTTTTGTTTAAATTTTTCATCCACTTAGTACTATTTCTCTAGAGGATGTTCCGAATTGTGGACAAACTAATGTAGTTGACAGGATGAGATGTACCGCAATTTGAAGGTATTCCATCCTGTTATTTTATTGTTTTAACCAGAATCCGGAGAAATAATTTTACCTATTTTAAACAGTAAAATAACAGTATGGAATACCTTCAAAATGCGGTATATCTCATCCTGTCAACTACATTAGTTTGTCCAGAATTCGAAAAATCCTCCAGAGAAATAGTACTAAGTTTTTGAAAAATAAAAAAAAAATTTAAAAAATAGGTAAAATTATTTCTCCGGATTCTGGTTAAAATAGTAAAATAACAGGATGGAATACCTTCAAAATGCGGTATGTCTCATCCTGTCAACTGCATTAGCTTGTCCAAAATTCGGAAAATCCTCCCGAGAAATAGTACTAATTTTATGAAATATTAAAAAAATAGGTAAAATTATTTTATGAAAAATTAAAAAAATTAAAAAAAAATAGGTAAAATTATTTCTCCGGATTCTGGTTACAACAGTAAAATAACAGGATGGAATACCTTCAAAATGCGGTATATCTCATCCTGTCAACTACATTAGATTGTCCACAATTCGGAAAATCCTCCAGAGAAATAGTACTAAATTTATGAAATATTAAAAAAATTTTAAAAAATAGGTAAAACTATTTCTCAATTATCTGGTTAAAACAGTAAAAAAACAGGATGGAATACCTTCAAAATGCGGTATATCTCATCCTGTCAACTACATTAGTTTGTCCAGAATTCGGAAAATCCTCCAGAGAAATAGTACTAAGTTTATGAAAAATTAAAAAAATAGGTAAAATTATTTCTGCGGATTCTGGTACAACAGTAAAATAACAGGATGGAATACCTTCAAAATGCGGTATATCTCATCCTGTCAACTACATTAGTTTTTCCAGAATTCGGAAAATCCTCCAGAGAAATAGTACTAAGTTTATGAAAAATTAAAAAAATAGGTAAAATTATATCGCCGGATTCTAATTAAAACAGTAAAATAACAGGATGGAATACCTTCAAAATGCGGTATATCTCATCCTGTCAACTACATTAGTTTTTCCAGAATTCGGAAAATCCTCCAGAGAAATAGTATTAAGTTTATGAAAAATTAAAAATATAAAATAATAGGTAAAATTATTTCTCCGGATTCTGGTTAAAACAGTAAAATAACAGGATGGAATACCTTCAAAATGCGGTATATCTCATCCTGTCAACTACATTAGTATGTCCAGAATTCGGAAAATCCTCCAGAGAAATAGTACTAAGTTTATAAATATTAAAAAAATTAATAGAAATAGGTAAAATAATTTCTCCGGATTCTGGTCAAAACAGTAAAATAACAGGATGGAATACCTTCAAAATGCGGTATATCTCATCCTGTCAACTACATTAGTTTTTCCAGAATTCGGAAAATCCTCCAGAGAAATAGTACTAAGTTTATGAAAAATTAAAAAAATAGGTAAAATTATATCGCCGGATTCTAATTAAAACAGTAAATTAACAGGATGGAATACCTTCAAAATGCGGTATATCTCATCCTGTCAAATACATTAGTTTGTCCAGAATTCATAAAATCCTCCAGAGAAATAGTACTAAGTTTATGAAAAATTAAACATATAAAAAAAATAGGTAAAATTATTTCTCCGGATTCTGGTTAAAACAGTAAAATAACAGGATGGAATACCTTCAAAATGCGTTATATCTCATCCTGTCAACTACATTAGTTTGTCCAGAATTCGGAAAATCCTCCGGAGAAATAGTACTAAGTTTATGAAAAATTAAAAAAATTAAAAAAAATTGGTAAAATTATTTCTCCGGATTCTGGTTAAAACAGTAAAATAACAGGATGGAATACCTTCAAAATGCTGTATATCTCATCCTGTCAACTACATTAGTTTGTCCAGAATTCGGAAAATCCTCCAGAGAAATAGTACTAAGTTTATGAAAAATTAAAAAAATTAAAAAAATAGGTAAAATAATTTCTCCGGATTCTGGTCAAAACAGTAAAATAACAGGATGGAAAACCTTAAAAATACGGCATATCTCATACCGTCAACTACATTAGTATGTCCAGAATTCGGAAAATCCTCCAGAGAAATAGTACTAAGTTTATAAATATTAAAAAAATTAATAGAAATAGGTAAAATTATTTCTCCGGATTCTGGTTAAAACAGTAAAATAACAGAATGGAATACCTTCAAATTGCGGTATATATCATCCTGTCAACTACATTAGTTTGTCCAGAATTCAGAAAATTATCCAGAGAAATAGTACTAAGTTTATGAAATATTAAAAAAATAAAAAAAAATAGGTAAAATTTTTCTTCCGGATTCTGGTTAAAACAGTAAATTAAGGATGGCATACCTTCAAAATGCGGTATATCTCATCCTGTTAGCTACATTAGTTTGTCCAGAATTCGGAAAATCCTCCAGAGAAATAGTACTAAGTTTATGAAAAATTAAAAAATAGGTAAAATTATTTCTCCGGATTCTGGTTAAAACAGTAAAATAACAGGATAGAATACCTTCAAAATCCGGTATATCTCATCCTGTCCAGAATTCGGAAAATCCTCCAGAGAAATAGTATTAAGTTTATGAAAAATTAAAAATATAAAATAATAGGTAAAATTATTTCTCCGGATTCTGGTTAAAACAGTAAAATAACAGGATGGAATACCTTCAAAATGCGGTATATCTCATCCTGTCAACTACATTAGATTGTCCACAATTCGGAAAATCGTCCAGAGAAATAGTACTTAGCTTATGAAATATTAAAAAATTTAAAAAAATAGGTAAAATTATTTCTCCGTATTCTGGTTAAAACAGGAAAATAACAGGATGGAATACCTTCAAAATGCGGTATATCTCATCCTGTCAACTACATTAGTTTGTCCAGAATTCGGAAAATCCTCCAGAGAAATAGTACTAAGTTTATAAATATTTAAAAAAATAAAAAAAATAGGTAAAATTATTTCTCCGGATTCTGGTTAAAACAGTAAAAGAACAGGATGGAATACATTCAAAATGCGGTATATCTCATCCTGTCAACTACATTAGTTTTTCCAGAATTCGGAAAATCCTCCAGAGAAATAGTACTAAGTTTATGAAATTTAAAAAAAAATAAAAAATAGGTAAAATTATTTTTCCGGATTCTGGTTAAAACAGTAAAATAACAGAATGGAATACATTAAAAATGCGGTATATCTCATCCTGTCAACTACATTAGTTTGTCCAGAATTCAGAAAATCATCCAGAGAAATAGTACTAAGTTTATGAAATATTAAAAAAATTAAAAAAAGTAGGTAAAATTATTTTTCCGGATTCTGGTTAAAACAGTAAAATAACAGGATGGCATACCTTCAAAATGCGGTATATCTCATCCTGTCAACTACATTAGTTTGTCCAGAATTCGGAAAATCCTCCAGAGAAATAGTACTAAGTTTATGAAAAATTAAAAAAATTAAAAAAAATAGGTAAAATTATATCTCCGGATTCTGGTTAAAACAGTAAAATAACAGGATGGAATACCTTCAAATCGCGGTATATCTCATCCTGTCAACTACATTAGTTTGTCCAGAATTCAGAAATTCCTCCAGAGAAATAGTACTAAGTTTATGAATAATTAAAAAATATAAAAAAATAGGTAAAATTATTTCTCCGGATTCTGGTTAAAACAGTAAAATAATAGGATGGAATACCTTCAAATGCGGTATATCTCATCCTGTAAAATACATTAGTTTGTACAGAATTCAGAAAATCATCCAGAGAAATAGTACTAAGTTTATGAAATATTAAAAAAATTAAAAAAAATAGGTAAAATTATATCTCCGGATTCTGGTTAAAACAGTAAAATAACAGGATGGCATACCTTCAAAATGCGGTATATCTCATCCTGTCAACTACATTAGTTTGTCCAGAATTCAGAAAATCCTCCAGAGAAATAGTACTAAGTTTATGAAAAATTAAAAATATAAAAAATAGGTAAAATTATTTCTCCGGATTGTGGTTAAAACAGTAAAATAATAGGATGGAATACCTTCAAAATGCGGCATATCTCATCCTGTCAACTACATTAGATTGTCCACAATTCGGAAAATCCTCCAGAGAAATAGTACAAGTTTATGAAATATTAAAAAAATTCAAAAAAATTGGTAAAATTATTTCTCCGTATTCTGGTTAAAACAGTAAAATAACAGGATGGAATACCTTCAAAATGCGGTATATCTCATCCTGTCAACTACATTAGTTTGTCCAGAACTCAGAAAATCCTCCAGAGAAATAGTACTAAGTTTATGAAATATTAAAAAATTTTAAAAAAATAGGTAAAATCATTTCTCCGGATTCTGGTTAAAACAGTAAAATAACATGATGGAATACCTTCAAAATGCGGCATATCTCATCGTGTCAACTACATTAGTTTGTCCAGAATTCGGAAAATCCTCTATAGAAATAGTACTAAGTTATGAAATATTAAAAAAATTAAACGAAATATGTACAATTATTTCTCCGGATTCTGGTTAAAACAGTAAAATAACAGGATGGAATACCTTCAAAATGCGGCATATCTCATCTTGTCAACTACATTAGTTTGTCCAGAATTCAGAAAATCATCCAGAGAAATAGTACTAAGTTTATGAAATATTAAAAAAATTAAAAAAATAGGTAAAATTATTTCTCCGGCTTCTGGTTAAAACAGTAAAATAACAGGATGGAATACCTTCAAAATGCGGTATATGTCATCCTGTCAACTACATTAGTTTGTCCAGAATTCGGAAAATCCTACAGAGAAATAGTACTATGTTTATGAAATATTAAAAAAATTTAAAAAAATAGGTAAAATTATTTCTAGGGATTATGGTTAAAACAGTAAAATAACAGGATAGAATACCTTCAAAATGCGGTATATCTTATCCTGTCAACTATATTAGTTTGTCCAGGATTCGGAAAAGCCTCCAGAGAAATAGTACTAAGTTTTTGAAAAATTAAACAAATTTAAAAAAATAGGTAAAATTATTTCTCCGGATTCTGGTTAAAACAGTAAAATAACAGGATGGAATACCTTCAAAATGCGGTGTATCTCATCCTGTCAACTATATTAGTTTGTCCAGAATTCGGAAAATCCTCCAGAGAAATAGTACTAAGTTTATGAAAAATTTAAAAAATAGGTAAAATTATTTCTGCGGATTCTGGTTAAAACAGTAAAATAACAGAATGGAATACCTTCAAAATGCGGTACATCTCATCCTGTCAACTACATTAGTTTGTCCAGAATTCGGAAAATCCTCCAGAGAGTTTATGAAAAATTAAAAAAATTAACAAAATAGGTCAAATTATTTCTCCGGATTCTGGTTAAAACAGTAAAATAACCGGATGGAATACCTTCAAAATGCGGTATATCTCATCCTGTCAACTACATTAGTTTGTCCAGAATTCGGAAAATCCTCCAGAGAAATAGTACTAAGTTTATGAAATATTAAAAAATTTTTAAAAAATAGGTAAAATTAATTCTCCGGTTTCTGGTTAAAACAGTAAAATAACAGGATTGAATACCTTCAAACAGTAAAATAACAGGATGGAATACCTTCAAAATGCGGTATATCTCATCCTGGCAACTACATTAGTTTGTCCACAATTCGGAAAATCCTCCAGAGAAATAGTACTAAGTTTATGAAAAATTAAAAAAATTAGGTAAAATTATTTCTCCGGTAAAATAACAGTAAAATAACAGGATGGAATACCTTCAAAATGCGGCATATCTCATTCTGTCAACTACATTAGTTTGTCCAGAATTCGGAAAATCCTCCAGAGAAATAGTACTAATGTTATGAAATATTAAAAAAATTAAAAAAAATAGGTAAACTTATTTCTCCGGATTCTGGTTAAAACAGTGAAATAACAGGATGGAATACCTTCAAAATGCGGTATATCTCATCCTGTCAACTACATTAGTTTGTCCAGAATTCCGAAAATGCTCCACAGAAATAGTACTAAGTTTATGAAAAATTTTAAAAAATAGGTAAAATTTTTCTCCGGATTCTGGTTAAAACAGTAAAATAACAGGATGCAATACCTTCAAAATGCGGTATATATCATCCTGTCAACTACATCAGTTTGTCCAGAATTCGGAAAATCCTCCAGAGAAATAGTACTAAGTTTATGAAAAATTAAAAAATAGGTAAAATTATTTCTCCGGATTCTGGTTAAAACAGTAAAATAACAGGACGGAATACCTTCAAAATGCGGCATATCTCATCCTGTCAACTACATTAGTTTGTCCAGAATTCGGAAAATCCTCCAGAGAAATAGTACTAAGTTTATGAAATATTAAAAATATTAAAAAAAAAAGTTTATGAAATATTAAAAAATTTTTAAGAAATAGGTAAAATTATTTCTCCGTATTCTGGTAAAAACAGTAAAATAACTGGATGGAATACCTTCAAAACGCGGTATATCTCATCCTGTTAACTACATTAGTTTGTCCAGAATTCAAAAAATCATCCAAAGAAATAGTACTAAAGTGGCGCTACTCTGTTCTGCTGTGTACGTTGAAAAATTAAGTTGATGTTAATTTTTCCCTTGTTCCTTGGAATATTAATCATGCCCAATTCTTTCTGAATATAACGTTACGAACCTTAGCCTAATAATCAATTTGGATTCACAAAGCAAATACGTTCGAAATAATCATATTAATAAACAATTAGCTACTGGCTTGAGCTTTTCACATGTTTACATGTTCATATATACTTAAGTATAAAATCAAACCAAAAAAGTTTGTCTTGAGTAGAACAAAAATCAGAAAAATGGGAATGAAGAAAAATAAACCGATGGCAACGCTGGGAAAGTGCACTTTAATATCAACTTGAGAGTGAGTTAATTCTCGTATTCAATTTTCACGAAAAAGTTGTATATATAAGAATTAAAATCACATTCAACAGAGCCACCTCACAAGTGGTGATAAGCAAATGCACGTGAGCACTGACGATGGAAGTGTAGCGGCTTCCGAAAGTGGCGCTACTCTGTTCTGCTGTGTACGTTGAAAAATTAAGTTGATGTTAATTTTTCCCTTGTTCCTTGGAATATTAATCATGCCCAATTCTTTCTGAATATAACGTTACGAACCTTAGCCTAATAATCAATTTGGATTCACAAAGCAAATACGTTCGAAATAATCATATTAATAAACAATTAGCTACTGGCTTGAGCTTTTCACATGTTTACATGTTCATATATACTTAAGTATAAAATCAAACCAAAAAAGTTTGTCTTGAGTAGAACAAAAATCAGAAAAATGGGAATGAAGAAAAATAAACCGATGGCAACGCTGGGAAAGTGCACTTTAATATCAACTTGAGAGTGAGTTAATTCTCGTATTCAATTTTCACGAAAAAGTTGTATATATAAGAATTAAAATCACATTCAACAGAGCCACCTCACAAGTGGTGATAAGCAAATGCACGTGAGCACTGACGATGGAAGTGTAGCGGCTTCCGAAAGTGGCGCTACTCTGTTCTGCTGTGTACGTTGAAAAATTAAGTTGATGTTAATTTTTCCCTTGTTCCTTGGAATATTAATCATGCCCAATTCTTTCTGAATATAACGTTACGAACCTTAGCCTAATAATCAATTTGGATTCACAAAGCAAATACGTTCGAAATAATCATATTAAGAAATAGTACTAAGTTTTTGAAATATTAAAGAAATTAAAAAAAAAATAGGTAAAATTATTTCTCCGGATTCTGGTTAGAACCGTAAAATAACAGGATGGAATACCTTCAAAATGCGGTATATCTCATCCTGTCAACTACATTAGTTTGTCCAGAATTCGGAAAATCCTCCAGAGAAATAGTACTAAGTTTATGAAATATTAAAAAAATTTTAAAAAATAGGTAAAATTATTTCTCCGGATTCTGGTTAAAACAGTAAAATAACAGGATGGAATACCTTCAAAATGCGGTATACTGTCAACTATGTTAGTTTGTCTAGAATTCGGAAAATCCTCCAGAGAAATAGTACTAAGTTTATGAAAAATTAAAAAAATTAAAAAATTAGGTAAAATTATTTCTCCGAATTCTGGTTAAAACAGTAAAATAACAGGATGGATACCTTCAAAATGTGGTATATCTCATCCTGTCAACTACATTAGTTTGTCCAGAATTTGGAAAATCCTCCAGAGAAATAGTACTAAGTTTATGAAAAATTAAAAAAATTAAAAAAAAATAGGTAAAATTTTTCTCCGGATTCTGGTTAAAACAGTAAAATAACAGGATAGAATACCTTCAAAACGCGGTATATCTTATCCTGTCAACTACATTAGTTTGTCCACAATTCGGAAAATCCTCCAGAGAAATAGTACTAATGTTATGAAATATTAAAAAAATTATTTAAAAAAATAGGTAAAATTATTTCTCCGGATTCTGGTTAAAACAGTAAAATAACAGGATGGAATACCTTCAAAATGCGGTATATCTCATCCTGTCAACTACATTAGTTTGTCCAGAATTCGGAAAATCATCCAGAGAAATAGTACTAAGTTTATGAAATATTAAAAAATTAAAAAAAAAATTGGTAAAATTATTGATCCGGATTCTGGTTAAAACAGTAAAATAACAGGATGGAATACCTTCACAATGCGGTAATCTAATCCTGTCAACTACATTAGTTTGTCCAGAATTCGGAAAATCCTCCAGAGAAATAGTACTAAGTTTATGAAAAATTCAAAATATAAAAAATAGGTAAAATTATTTCTCCTTATTCTGCTTAAAACAGTAAAATAACAGGATGGAATACCTTCAAAATGCGGTATATCTCATCCTGTCAACTACATTAGTTTGTCCAGAATTCGGAAAATCTTCCAGAGAAATATTACTAAGTTTATGAAAAATTAAAAAAATAGGTAAAACTATTTCTCCGGATTCTGGTTAAAACAGTAAAATAACAGAATGGAATACCTTCAAAATGCGGTATATCTCATCCTGTCAACTACATTAGTTTGTCCAGAATTCAGAAAAGCATCCAGAGAAATAGTACTAAGTTATGAAATATTAAAAAAATTAAAAAAAATAGGTAAAATTATTGATCCGGATTCTGGTTAAAACAGTAAAATAACAGGATAGAATACCTTCAAAATGCGGTATCTCTCATCCTGTCAACTACATTAGTTTGTTCAGAATTCGGAAAATCCTCCAGAGAGTTTATGAAAAATTAAAAAAATTAACAAAATAGGTAAAATTATTTCTCCGGATTCTGGTTAAAACAGTAAAATAACCGGATGGAATACCTTCAAAATGCGCTATATCTCATCCTGTCAACTATATTAGTTTGTCCAGAATTCGGAAAATCCTCCAGAGAAATAGTACTAAGTTTATGAAATATTAAAAAAATTAAAAAAAAATAGCTAAAATTATTTCTCCGGATTCTGGTTAAAACAGTAAAATAACAGGATGGAATACCTTCAAAATGCGATATATCTCATCCTGTCAACTACGTTAGTTTGTCCAGAATTCGGAAAATCCTCCAGAGAAATAGTACTAAGTTTATGAAATATTAAAAAAATTAAACGAAATAGGTACAATTATTTCTCCGGATTCTGGTTAAAACAGTAAAATAACAGGATGGAATACCTTCGAAATGCGGCATATCTCATCCTGTCAACTACATTAGTTTGTCCAGAATTCGGAAAATCCTCCAGAGAAATATTAAAAAGTTTATGAATCATTAAGAAAATTAAAAGAAATAGTTAAAATTATTTCTCCGGATTCTGGTTACAACAGTAAAATAACAGGATGGAATACCTTCAAAATGCGGTATATCTCATCCTGTCAACTACATTAGTTTGTCCAGAATTCAGAAAATCATCCAGAGAAATAGTACTAAGTTTATGAAATATTAAAAAAATTAAAAAAATAGGTAAAATTATTTCTCCGGCTTCTGGTTAAAACAGTAAAATAACAGGATGGAATACCTTCAAAATGCGGTATATGTCATCCTGTCAACTACATTAGTTTGTCCAGAATTCGGAAAATCCTACAGAGAAATAGTACTATGTTTATGAAATATTAAAAAAATTTAAAAAAATAGGTAAAATTATTTCTCGGGATTCTGCTTAAAACAGTAAAATAACAGGATAGAATACCTTCAAAATGCGGTATATCTTATCCTGTCAACTACATTAGTTTGTCCAGGATTCGGAAAAGCCTCCAGAGAAATAGTACTAAGTTTTTGAAAAATTAAACAAATTTAAAAAAATAGGTAAAATTATTTCTCCGGATTCTAGTTAAAACAGTAAAATAACAGGATGGAATACCTTCAAAATGCGGTATATCTCATCCTGTCAACTACATTAGTTTGTCCAGAATTCGGAAAATCCTCCAGAGAAATAGTACTAAGTTTATGAAAAATTAAAAAAATAGGTAAAATTATTTCTCCGGATTCTGGTTAAAACAGTAAAATAACAGAATGGAATACCTTCAAAATGCGGTATATCTCATCCTGTCAACTACATTAGTTTGTCCACAATTCGGAAAATCCTCCAGAGAAATAGTACTAAGTTTATGAAATATTTAAAAATTAAAAAAATAGGTAAAATTATTGATCCGGATTCTGGTTAAAACAGTAAAATAACAGGATGGAATACCTTCAAAATTCGGTATATCTTATCCTGGCAACTACATTAGTTTGTCCAGAATTCGGAAAATCCTCCAGAGAAATAGTACTAAGTTTATGAAATATTAAAAAAAAATTTAAAAAAATAAGTCAAATTATTTCTCCGGATTCTGGTTAAATCAGTAAAATAACAGGATGGAATACCTTCAAAATGCGGTATACTGTCAACTATGTTAGTTTGTCTAGAATTCGGAAAATCCTCCAGAGAAATAGTACTAAGTTTATGAAAAATTAAAAAAATTAAAAAATTAGGTAAAATTATTTCTCCGAATTTTGGTTAAAACAGTAAAATAACAGGATGGAATACCTTCAAAATGCGGTATATCTTATCCTGTCAACTACATTAGTTTGTCCAGAATTCGGAAAATCCTCCAGAGAAATAGTACTAAGTTTATGAAATATTAAAAAATTTAAAAAAATAGGTAAAATTATTTCTCCGGATTCTGGTTAAAACAGTAAAATAACAGGATGGAATACCTTCAAACAGTAAAATAACAGGATGGAATACCTTCAAAATGCGGTATATCTCATCCTGTCAACTACATTAGTTTGTCCAGAATTCGGAAAATCCTCCAGAGAAATAGTACTAAGTTTATGAAAAATTAAAAAAATAGGTAAAATTATTTCTCCGGATTCTGGTTAAAACAGTAAAATAACAGAATGGAATACCTTCAAAATGCGGTATATCTCATCCTGTCAACTACATTAGTTTGTCCACAATTCGGAAAATCCTCCAGAGAAATAGTACTAAGTTTATGAAATATTTAAAAATTAAAAAAATAGGTAAAATTATTGATCCGGATTCTGGTTAAAACAGTAAAATAACAGGATGGAATACCTTCAAAATTCGGTATATCTTATCCTGGCAACTACATTAGTTTGTCCAGAATTCGGAAAATCCTCCAGAGAAATAGTACTAAGTTTATGAAATATTAAAAAAAATTTTAAAAAAATAAGTCAAATTATTTCTCCGGATTCTGGTTAAATCAGTAAAATAACAGGATGGAATACCTTCAAAATGCGGTATACTGTCAACTATGTTAGTTTGTCTAGAATTCGGAAAATCCTCCAGAGAAATAGTACTAAGTTTATGAAAAATTAAAAAAATTAAAAAATTAGGTAAAATTATTTCTCCGAATTTTGGTTAAAACAGTAAAATAACAGGATGGAATACCTTCAAAATGCGGTATATCTTATCCTGTCAACTACATTAGTTTGTCCAGAATTCGGAAAATCCTCCAGAGAAATAGTACTAAGTTTATGAAATATTAAAAAATTTAAAAAAATAGGTAAAATTATTTCTCCGGATTCTGGTTAAAACAGTAAAATAACAGGATGGAATACCTTCAAACAGTAAAATAACAGGATGGAATACCTTCAAAATGCGTTGTATCTCATCCTGTCAACTACATTAGTTTGTCCACAATTCGGAAAATCCTCCAGAGAAATAGTACTAAGCTTATGAAATATTAAAAAATTTTTAAAAAATAGGTAAAATTATTTCTCCGTATTCTGGTAAAAACAGTAAAATAACAGGATGGAATACCTTCAAAACGCGGTATATCTCATCCTGTTAACTACATTAGTTTGTCCAGAATTCAGAAAATCCTCCAAAGAAATAGTACTAAGTTTTTGAAATATTAAAAAAATTAAAAAAATAGGTAAAATTATTTCTCCGGATTCTGGTTAGAACAGTAAAATAACAGGATGGAATACCATCAAAATGCGGTATATCTCATCCTGTCAACTACATTAGTTTGTCCAGAATTCAGAAAATCATCCAGAGAAATAGTACTAAGTTTATGAAATATTAAAAAAATTAAAAAAAATAGGTAAAATTAATTCTCCGGATTCTGGTTAAAACAGTAAAATAACAGGATGGAATACCTTCAAAATGCGGTATATCTCATCCTGTAAACTACATTAGTTTGTCCAGAATTCGGAAAATCCTCCAGACAAATAGTACTAAGTTTATGAAATATTAAAAAAATTAAAAAAATAAGTAAAATTATTTCTCCGGATTCTGGTTAAAACAGTAAACTAACAGAATGGAATACTTTCAAACAGTAAAATAACAGCATGGAATACCTTCAAAATGCGGTATATCTCATCCTGTCAACTACATTAGTTTGTCCAGAATTCGGAAAATCCTCCAGAGAAATAGTACTAAGTTTATGAAATATTAAAAAAATTAAAAAATAAGTAAAATTATTTCTCCGGATTCTGGTTAAAACAGTAAAATAACAGAATGGAATACTTTCAAACAGTAAAATAACAGCATGGAATACCTTCAAAATGCGGTATATCTCATCCTGTCAACTACATTAGTTTGTCCAGAATTCGGAAAATCCTCGAGAGAAATAGTACTAAGTTTATGAAATATTAAAAAATTTTAAAAAAATTGGTAAAATTATTTCTCCGTATTCTGGTGAAAACAGTAAAATTACAGGATGGAATACCTTCAAAATGCGGTATATCTCATCCTGTAAAATACATTAGTTTGTACAGAATTCAGAAAATCATCCAGAGAAATAGTACTAAGTTTATGAAATATTAAAAAAATTAAAAAAAATAGGTAAAATTATATCTCCGGATTCTGGTTAAAACAGTAAATTAACAGGATGGAATACCTTCAAAATGCGGTAAATCTCATGCTGTCAACTACATTAGTTTGTCCAGAATTTAGAAAATCATCCAGAGAAATAGTACTAAGTTTATGAAATATTAAAAAAATTAAGAAAATAACTTGACAGAGCTAAATATTTTTGTTGTCTGGATCTAATGTCAGGTTTTCACCAAATTAGTTTAGAGAACAAATCTAGAGACAACAGCATTCTCAACCAACAATGGTTCATACAGATTTACTAGATTACCTTATTGCTTAAAATTAGCGCCTAATTCCTTTCAAAGAATGATGACTCGCATTTGCTGGTTTAAAACCAAACCAGGCTTTCCTATACTTTGGTTTCCTATGATTTGGTTGTGTTGGGTTGTTCAGAAAAATACATGCTCTCGAATTTACAGGATGTATTTGATTTGTGTATAAAACACAATTTAAAACTTCACCCAGAAAAATGTTCATTTTTTAGGACAGAAGTCACTTACCTTGGACACAAATGTACAAAGGAATATTACCTGATGATAGTAAATACGCAACTATTGAAAACTATCCAACGCCTAAAGATGCGGATAATGCAAAAAGATTCGTTGCATTTTGGAATTATTATCGAAGATTCATCAAAAACTTCTCGGAATATTCCAGACATCTAACGAAATTGTCCAGAAAAGGAAAAATATTGGAATGGACTAAAGATTGTGACAATGTATTCAAATATCTACAGAAAGCTTTAATGGAGCCCATACTACTTCAATACCCTAATTTCACAAAATAATTTTGTATAACAACAGACGCAAGTAAACAAGCTTGTGGAGCCGTACTAACGCAGGAATATGATGAAAAGCAATTACCAGTAGCATACGCTTGAAAGTCTTTTACTAAAGGTGAAAGCAATAAATCTACAATTGAACAGGAATTGACAGCTATCCATTGGGCCATAACGCATTTCAGACCATACATATATGGTAAACATTTTCTGGTACGCACTGATCACAGACCACTTTCTTATCTGTTTTCTATGAAAAACCCAAGTTCAAAACTAACAAGAATGAGACTTGATCTAGAGGAGTATGATTTCACAGTAGAATATCTTAGGGGAAAAGATAACTATGTTGCCGACGCACTATCACGTATAAAAATAATTGATCTCAAAGAAATGAATCAGAAAATTTCAACCGAACTCAGAGTCACGACCAGATCGATGACATACATACAATAAACAACGTGGTAATAAAATAAACAACCAGCATAATGTAATTAAAAATAATGATAAGCCCAACATATTTGTACCATTAAATAATACTGACGGCACAAAATTTTGCAAGTTAAAGATTACTCCCGGAAGATGTTACTTCAAAATAGGAAAATCAATAATTGCACATGTACAAATTAATGATTTATTTATTAACGGGAATTTTGACTTAGGACAATTCTTCCCTAGGCTCGAAAAAGTGGCCGGTAAATACAATATTTATAAATTACAAGTCCATCTAGTGAGAAAATTTTCGAATATATCTCAATAAATGAATTTAAAATTGTGGGCAATAAAAAACTAAAAAATTTAAAAGTAGCGCTACTCAATGAGGTGACCCAAATTGATAATAAGAGTGCCAAGGCAATTCTTGATATTATGCTGATATACCACAATGATCCAATCGAAGGATGACATTGCGGTTTACAAAAATCAGTAGAAAAAATTAAGAGATATTACTACTGGAAAAATATGTCAAAAGATATATCTAAACACATAAAAATGTGTCATAAGTGTCAAACTGCATATATATATGTATATATATATATATATATATATATATATATATATATATATATATATATATATATATATATATATATATATATATATATATATATATATATATATATATATATATATATATATATATATATATATATATATATATATATATATATATATATATATATATATATATATATATATATATATATATATATATATATATATATATATATATATATATATATATATATATATATATATATATATATATATATATATATATATATATATATATATATATATATATATATATATATATATATTATATATATATATATATATATATATATATATATATATATATATATATATATATATATATATATATATATATATATATATATATATATATATATATATATATATATATATATATATATATATATATATATATATATATATATATATATATATATATATATATATATATATATATATATATATATATATATATATATATATATATATATATATATATATATATATATATATATATATATATATATATATATATATATATATATATATATATATATATATATATATATATATATATATATATATATATATATATATATATATATATATATATATATATATATATATATATATATATATATATATATATATATATATATATATATTATATATATATATATATATATTTATATATATATATATATATATATATATATATATATATATATATATATATATATATATATATATATATATATATATATATATATATATATATATATATATATATATATATATATATATATATATATATATATATATATATATATATATATATATATATATATATATATATATATATATATATATATATATATATATATATATATATATATATATATGTGTGTTCTTCCGCCACCAGGAAGGGTTCTTACAGACCGATGTTGACGAAAATTTCCAATCAAATGGTTTATTGCTGATGCTGTGGGTGCAATGCGCACATTAAAATGACGACGATATGCACGCAAAATTCAATTACTTTTGTACGTTGTTCGATCGTGTAATGATTCACAATTAATTTCCCAAGTCTTTTTCACAAAATGCTGAAAAAAACAAAGAAAAAAATAATAATTAAAAAACTTATAAAGAATTCAAACCATATAGCTCATTTCGCGCCACCCTGTATAAGGCTAATCAAACAAGGTAGTCGCACTTTTACAACAAAACTAGCATCTTCATTAGAAAAATATCAAAGTTGGCAACTGATACCGCAATTAATACCGCTACCGATTAAATACCATTTAAAATTAGGTACCGGAAACACTACCGATACCATAATTGCTTGCGGTTGTAAAATACCGGATGTCAAATACCGTATCCCTTAATACCAGTATCATACCGGTATCATCGTTTCGGTATAATACGGCAAGAATAAAATTAACTTTTAAATAAAGTTCTTAGAAAATGCCTGCTTCTCAAGTCAAATATATTTTTAAGCACATTACCCAAACAAGGGAGAGGTTTTATATTAATTAGTATATGACAGAACGTTTGGTGTCGGAAGTCGGCGTTCGGTAAAATTAAGTTCAAATGTTTTGTTAACTTAATTTTGGAGTTTTTTGAGTATTGAACCTAATCACGCACAATGGAATACAAATGAAAAAAATTTATAAAAAAGGTAAACATAGCAGCTTCTAAACAGGTCGTCGATAAGTAGGTCACCTCTTGTGTAGCATAGTACAGAATTTGTTTTCAAATTTTAGTTACTGCGGTAACCACAGTATACAAAATTGGACCTATTTTTTTATACAAATATCAACTTTAAGGCGTGTTTTCTCCATACGCAAGGCTGGAATCATTAGCTAAATAGGGTGACAGGTAATAAGGTCAATGGAAATAATGTCAATTGACTTTATTTCCCACCATAAAGGGAAATAAAGTCAATTGACTTTATTGCATTTTCGAAAACGAAATAAAGTCAATTGACTTTATTGCACTTTCAAACATTTAGTTTGCATAGCATCATTATACTTCCCACTGAATAATAATCTAAATGTACCAAGAGTCAATTAAAAGCCATATTATATTAGTTTTTTGCATTATAATACAAAATTTCAAGAAATTTTATTTTTATTACTAAAGATTCTTTACGTAGCCGGCCTTCGGCCGGGCTTACGGGTTCTTCGCAGTATATCGAAAAGCGGCTTCACTGAGTAAAGACTTTTGCGTAGCTGGCCTTTTCCGGGCTTAAGGGCATTTTATTCTCACTATATCGAAAAACGTCTTCGCTGCGCTAAGATTTTCTGCCTAGCCAGGCTTCACTATTGGGAAGCCGGATATGCAAACCTATTTACTCAGTGAACCCGCTTTTCTATATACCTAGAGGAAAAAACTATAAAGCCCGACCAAAGGCCGGACAAGAAAAACCTTTACTCATCGAAGCCGCTTTTCGATATACCAAGAAAAAAACTTAAAGCCCGGCCGAAGGCCGACTATGCAAAAATCTTTACTCACCGAAGCCCCTTTTCGATATACTGAGAGGAAAAAACATTAAGCCCGACATACATTAAGCATTGTTGACGTTATTTCCATTTTAATAGGGAAATAAAGTCAATTACTTCCGGCTGTATGCAAAAATACTTAAAGTAGCTTTGCCAAGCAATGTTGAGTAAAGATGTATTCTAAAAAAATATTTTATCAAAATTTTAAAGTAGCCACTCACGTTTGTTAAGACTAGTTTAAGTTGATATTTCCAAAATGTTTATTTTTTACCTCAAATATTTTTGTTAATGTAGCACATATTGATTCATGCTATATCAGAAAATGAAGCTTGAAGTCTTACGGCTGTATGTTAAAAAATATTTTACTTTAGCTTTAAAGTTCATAGTAGTTACCAAGCACTTTAAGGCTAACATAACTTTGTTAAGAAATTGTATGCAAAAGACAACTTTAATTATTTTGTGATTTAATAATAAATACTGGTAACACCACCGTGTTCAACAACAACTTCATAGTTTATGATGTACAAAAACGAATACAAATTTCATTCGAGTAGTCAAATAAATTTTTATATTATTAAATAACTTTTTATTACTTTAAAGTAAAACAACTTAATTCAAAATATACGAGCTTCTGACATTGTAGTAAAGCATATAAACATTTCTATGAAGTAAAAGTAAAAAAAATAATGATAAACATAGAAGAATTAACACAATTTCTTTTATTCGAATGAAATGGGTATTTGAATATAAAACTTTTTTCGATTTGTTTTGATTTTATATACATCACTAAGACACTTTTTTATATTTGTATTTTTTTTTTTGTTTAATATTTTTTATGAATTTTTGTATGTATTTCGAGTCCGCTGGATAATTTCGCTATGTTTTCCATCACATGAAACAAAT
>OY101449.1:66418278-66520778 GCA_956483635.1 Panzeria rudis
TTACGAAATGCAAAAGCAGATTCAAATGTGTGGCAACACTGATCTGTGCCGGGAGATTATAATAAAAGCGTGGCAGCGCTGTAGCTGAAATTATGTTAAGTTGTGTTTTGATAATCGAAAAGACTATATAAAATAGCGTTTAATTCGTAAACAATTAATATTTAATAAAATTGTAATAAAACATTAAAGCGGTGTTCGTGTCTCATTTATCGGAGTTATTACAAAATGTAACGGCACAAACTGTCAACCCGATCATTATCTGCTTTATACCCCTAAATCACTGTAATAAAATCAAAACCTGGCAACCAAGTACCACAATTAAACTTGGCATCACTCGACAACTGCCAGTAGAATTCAAACTAACGGAAAATGGAAGTTTTCGGAATCTTCATTAAATGGTAGCTAGAACTTACAAGATTATTCGAGACTGCTTAATTGCAATTACAAACAGTTACATTAAATTTAAACGACATCAGCTGCAAGAGCTGTAAACTTGATAACAGCGTAATTTGTTTAAGCTGCAAACATTAGAGTATGTGTGTGTGCGAAAATAAACAAACAGAAGAAAAATCTCATGCATCTACACACGCACATACACTAGACCATAGTAAGACCAAATGATCATGCCGTATACTTAAAGATAAAAAGAGACATCTACATTCCAGAAAGTTAGCGAAGCTACCAGACGGTTTTATAATCGACTATATAAGGGGAGGTTACCAGACGACGTATAAGTGTGTTTTTAAACTTAGACGAGTAAACATCGCCAAGAATAGTTAGTGTGTACATCGCGTTTAGTTGTACGTGTTTTTAAGTAATAAATAAAGTGTTACTGAGAATTTATTTGTAAAATAAATATCCGTGTTTTATTTTATTGCAATTCAACGAATCCTGTGAAAATAATAAAACCGTTTTTATGTAAAGGACTAAAAACGTAACAATTGGTGTCAGAAGTAAAATTGCAAAATAAAATAAAAAGGACATTAAAAAAGGACGTTATTAATTAATAAAAAGGACATTAAAAAAAAGACATTATTATGCTTTACACCCCTTCTATGCTCGATGCTGAAGTCGTAGCTTTGAAGACGTTCAATCCACCGCGCTAGCTCCCCTTCAGGATTTTTAAAATGCACCAGCCATCTCATTGCAGAATGGTCGGTCCTCAGCGTAAAGTGTTGGCCATACAGGTACTTATGGTAATGTTTTGTGCACTCTAACACTGCCAAAAGCTCACGTCGTGTCACACAGTAGTTTCTTTCACTACTTGTGAAAACACCCCTCCTATGCCATAGCCGCTCGCATCGGTATCAAGCAAACATTTTTCTCCAGCTATGGGGAGGCTAGTACTGGTTACGTACTCAGTAAATCCTTTAGTGTCTGGAACGCATTCTCCTGCTGTTCGCCCCAGTGATACGGCCTCGACTTCTTGGTCAGCTCATGCAGGCTTACAGCGACGTTGGCAAAATTTGGTACAAAGCGTCTGTAGTATGTACAAAGGCCCAGAAAGCTGCGCAGTTCATGAAGATTTTTCGGGCGAGGCCAGTCTTTAACTGCTCGTATTTTATCTTCATCCGTTGAGATTCCGTCTGCCGTAACACGATGGCCCAAATACTTTACTTTTCTCTGGAACAATGCACATTTCTTCACGCTAAGTTTTAAACCAGCTGATGATATGCGTTGAAGAACTTCTGCCAAATTTTTGAGGTGCTCATCAAAAGTTTTTCCCATCACGACGATGTCATCAAGGTACACCAAGCAAGTCTTCCAGTGAAGTCCCTTCAGCACTCGTTCCATTAGGCATTCAAAAGTAGCTGGAGCATTGCAGAGCCCGAATGGCATAACTTTAAACTGCCATAATCCATCGCTCGCGCTAAATGCAGTTTTCTCCTTATCTTTCTCTGCAATCTCCACCTGCCAATATCCGCTTTGTAGGTCCAACGTGGAGAACCATTTCGTTCCAGCCAGCGTGTCTAAGGTGTCGTCCTGCGGCTTCCAAACCACCCTAGCAGTCTCCTGAGCTAGTGCAAATGAAATATTTCTGCGAAGCTAGCCTTTTGTGTAGCACACACTGCAAGCTTGATGTCAGGATCACGGATGCCGTTAACAAACGCCTCTGTTTTGACATGATCCAGGAGTGGGTGGTTTTCGCCTGGATACGTAAGCTGCACTAACCGCTAAATTTCCATTGCGAAATCTTGTAGAGACTCATTGGGCTTCTGTCCTCTACATCGCAATTTCATGCGGTATATATCTCGCTTATGTTCGCCACTATATTTCCGCTGCAGTGCCGCCATTCTGTCATCATAATTGTTTCTGCAGCTCACTGGTACGGTTTCGAGAACTTCTGCTGTGGCTCCTTTTATGGCCAAAATCAACTCTATGCCCTTTTCTTCTTTGTCCCATCCGTTTTTACTCGCAACTGTCTCGAACTGGAATTTGAAGATGTTCAATGGTGCGCTGTCATCGAAACAAGGAGTCTTAATTCTGCTGGAAACCTCTGGAATATCTCTCACTGGCCCTCCTTGACACTGAAGATTAACAATTTTTCCTTCCAGGTCATGCAATTTCTCGTCCACATTTTTTACATGCACTTCGACGCCGCCAATTTCTAGGCTATGGAGTTTATTCTCTAGTTCTGAGAGTTTCTCGTCGAATTTGCTGACTTGTACCTCAATGCCATCTACTCTTCTATTTATGGCCTCAGAAATTTCCACAAGCTTCTCATTTGTGGCCTTTGATGTTACCTGAACTTCAGCCTTAGCTTCAGCTAGCATTCTCTTTTTGCTAGCTCTAGATGTTTCTTGAACTTCAGCTAGCATTCTCTCGTTTTTTTCTAAAAGTTTCTCGTTATTCACTCTAGATGTTTCTTGAACTTCAGCCTTTACTTCAGCCAACATTCTCTCATTGTTACCTCTAGATGTTTCTTTAACTTCTTGAAATTTTTCCATCATAGCGGCGAACATTGTACTTAAATCCATGTTGCTTGTCGTGGCACGAGTACATACCTCTTTATCCTCAAATTCGTATGTCCCGATGTCGATGCCACGCTGCTTGAACTCATTTATCAGCCTCTTCTGAAGTTCTACTTTATTGCCTGTTGTTGGCAGTTCCAGCTTACTCAGCTCCTTTTTTAGCTGCTCAACTTTTAGCTCTTCAAACTTCATGGCTTAAATTTTTTTTAATGTCCTTTTGTAATTTTTATTAAATAATAATGTCTTTTTTTTTAATGTCCTTTTTATTAATTAATAACGTCCTTTTTTAATGTGCTTTTTATTTTATTTTGCAATTTTACTTCTGACACCAATTGTTACGTTTTTAGTCCTTTACATAAAAACGGTTTTATTATTTTCACAGGATTCGTTGAATTGCAATAAAATAAAATACGGATATTTATTTTACAAATAAATTCTCAGTAACACTTTATTTATTATTTAAAAACACGTACAACTAAACGCGATGTACACACTAACTATTCTTGGCGATGTTTACTCGTCTAAGTTTAAAAACACACTTATACGTCGTCTGGTAACCTCCCCTTATATAGTCGATTATAAAACCGTCTGGTAGCTTCGCTAACTTTCTGGAATGTAGTTGTCTCTTTTTATCTTTAAGTATACGGCATGATCATTTGGTCTTACTATGGTCTAGTGTATGTGCGTGTGTAGATGAATGAGATTTTTCTTCTGTTTGTTTATTTTCGCACACACACATACTCTAATGTTTGCAGCTTAAACAAATTACGCTGTTATCAAGTTTACAGCTCTTGCAGCTGATGTTGCTTAAATTTAATGTCACTGTTTGTAATTGCAATTAAGCAGTCTCGAATAATCTTGTAAGTTCTAGCTACCATTTAATGAAGATTCCGAAAACTTCCATTTTCCGTTAGTTTGAATTCTACTGGCAGTTGTCGAGTGATGCCAAGTTTAATTGTGGTACTTGGTTGCCAGGTTTTGATTTTATTACAGTGATTTAGGGGTATAAAGCAGATAATGATCGGGTTGACAGTTTGTGCCGTTACATTTTGTAATAACTCCGATAAATGAGACACGAACACCGCTTTAATGTTTTATTACAATTTTATTAAATATTAATTGTTTACGAATTAAACGTTATTTTATATAGTCTTTTCGATTATCAAAACACATCGGTATCAAGCAAACATTTTTCTCCAGCTATGGGGAGGCTAGTACTGGTGACGTACTCAGTAAATCCTTTAGTGTCTGGAACGCATTTTCCTGCTGTTCGCCCCAGTGATACGGCCTCGACTTCTTGGTCAGCTCATGCAGGCTTACAGCGACGTTGGCAAAATTTGGTACAAAGCGTCTGTAGTATGTACAAAGGCCCAGAAAGCTGCGCAGTTCATGAAGATTTTTCGGGCGAGGCCAGTCTTTAACTGCTCGTATTTTATCTTCATCCGTTGAGATTCCGTCTGCCGTTATTTTATATAGTCTTTTCGATTATCAAAACACATCGGTATCAAGCAAACATTTTTCTCCAGCTATGGGGAGGCTAGTACTGGTGACGTACTCAGTAAATCCTTTAGTGTCTGGAACGCATTTTCCTGCTGTTCGCCCCAGTGATACGGCCTCGACTTCTTGGTCAGCTCATGCAGGCTTACAGCGACGTTGGCAAAATTTGGTACAAAGCGTCTGTAGTATGTACAAAGGCCCAGAAAGCTGCGCAGTTCATGAAGATTTTTCGGGCGAGGCCAGTCTTTAACTGCTCGTATTTTATCTTCATCCGTTGAGATTCCGTCTGCCGTAACACGATGGCCCAAATACTTTACTTTTCTCTGGAACAATGCACATTTCTTCACGCTAAGTTTTAAACCAGCTGATGATATGCGTTGAAGAACTTCTGCCAAATTTTTGAGGTGCTCATCAAAAGTTTTTCCCATCACGACGATGTCATCAAGGTACACCAAGCAAGTCTTCCAGTGAAGTCCCTTCAGCACTCGTTCCATTAGGCATTCAAAAGTAGCTGGAGCATTGCAGAGCCCGAATGGCATAACTTTAAACTGCCATAATCCATCGCTCGCGCTAAATGCAGTTTTCTCCTTATCTTTCTCTGCAATCTCCACCTGCCAATATCCGCTTTGTAGGTCCAACGTGGAGAACCATTTCGTTCCAGCCAGCGTGTCTAAGGTGTTGTCCTGCGGCTTCCAAACCACCCTAGCAGTCTCCTGAGCTAGTGCAAATGAAATATTTCTGCGAAGCTAGCCTTTTGTGTAGCACACACTGCAAGCTTGATGTCAGGATCACGGATGCCGTTAACAAACGCCTCTGTTTTGACATGATCCAGGAGTGGGTGGTTTTCGCCTGGATACGTAAGCTGCACTAACCGCTAAATTTCCATTGCGAAATCTTGTAGAGACTCATTGGGCTTCTGTCCTCTACATCGCAATTTCATGCGGTATATATCTCGCTTATGTTCGCCACTATATTTCCGCTGCAGTGCCGCCATTCTGTCATCATAATTGTTTCTGCAGCTCACTGGTACGGTTTCGAGAACTTCTGCTGTGGCTCCTTTTATGGCCAAAATCAACTCTATGCCCTTTTCTTCTTTGTCCCATCCGTTTTTACTCGCAACTGTCTCGAACTGGAATTTGAAGATGTTCAATGGTGCGCTGTCATCGAAACAAGGAGTCTTAATTCTGCTGGAAACCTCTGGAATAACTCTCACTGGCCCTCCTTGACACTGAAGATTAACAATTTTTCCTTCCAGGTCATGCAATTTCTCGTCCACATTTTTTACATGCACTTCGACGCCGCCAATTTCTAGGCTATGGAGTTTATTCTCTAGTTCTGAGAGTTTCTCGTCGAATTTGCTGACTTGTACCTCAATGCCATCTACTCTTCTATTTATGGCCTCAGAAATTTCCACAAGCTTCTCATTTGTGGCCTTTGATGTTACCTGAACTTCAGCCTTAGCTTCAGCTAGCATTCTCTTTTTGCTAGCTCTAGATGTTTCTTGAACTTCAGCTAGCATTCTCTCGTTTTTTTCTAAAAGTTTCTCGTTATTCACTCTAGATGTTTCTTGAACTTCAGCCTTTACTTCAGCCAGCATTCTCTCATTGTTAGCTCTAGATGTTTCTTGAACTTCAGCCAGCATTCTCTCATTGTTACCTCTAGATGTTTCTTTAACTTCTTGAAATTTTTCCAACATAGCGGCGAACATTGTACTTAAATCCATGTTGCTTGTCGTGACACGAGTACATACCTCTTTATCCTCAAATTCGTATGTCCCGATGTCAATGCCACGCTGCTTGAACTCATTTATCAGCCTCTTCTGAAGTTCTACTTTATTGCCTGTTGTTGGCAGTTCCAGCTTACTCAGCTCCTTTTTTAGCTGCTCAACTTTTAGCTCTTCAAACTTCATGGCTTCAATTTTTTTTATTACAATTTTATTAAATATTAATTGTTTACGAATTAAACGCTATTTTATATAGTCTTTTCGATTATCAAAACACATCGGTATCAAGCAAACATTTTTCTCCAGCTATGGGGAGGCTAGTACTGGTGACGTACTCAGTAAATCCTTTAGTGTCTGGAACGCATTTTCCTGCTGTTCGCCCCAGTGATACGGCCTCGACTTCTTGGTCAGCTCATGCAGGCTTACAGCGATGTTGGCAAAATTTGGTACAAAGCGTCTGTAGTATGTACAAAGGCCCAGAAAGCTGCGCAGTTCATGAAGATTTTTCGGGCGAGGCCAGTCTTTAACTGCTCGTATTTTATCTTCGTCCGTTGAGATTCCGTCTGCCGTAACACGATGGCCCAAATACTTTACTTTTCTCTGGAACAATGCACATTTCTTCACGCTAAGTTTTAAACCAGCTGATGATATGCGTTGAAGAACTTCTGCCAAATTTTTGAGGTGCTCATCAAAAGTTTTTCCCATCACGACGATGTCATCAAGGTACACCAAGCAAGTCTTCCAGTGAAGTCCCTTCAGCACTCGTTCCATTAGGCATTCAAAAGTAGCTGGAGCATTGCAGAGCCCGAATGGCATAACTTTAAACTGCCATAATCCATCGCTCGCGCTAAATTCAGTTTTCTCCTTATCTTTCTCTGCAATCTCCACCTGCCAATATCCGCTTTGTAGGTCCAACGTGGAGAACCATTTCGTTCCAGCCAGCGTGTCTAAGGTGTCGTCCTGCGGCTTCCAAACCACCCTAGCAGTCTCCTGAGCTAGTGCAAATGAAATATTTCTGCGAAGCTAGCCTTTTGTGTAGCACACACTGCAAGCTTGATGTCAGGATCACGGATGCCGTTAACAAACGCCTCTGTTTTGACATGATCCAGGAGTGGGTGGTTTTCGCCTGGATACGTAAGCTGCACTAACCGCTAAATTTCCATTGCGAAATCTTGTAGAGACTCATTGGGCTTCTGTCCTCTACATCGCAATTTCATGCGGTATATATCTCGCTTATGTTCGCCACTATATTTCCGCTGCAGTGCCGCCATTCTGTCATCATAATTGTTTCTGCAGCTCACTGGTACGGTTTCGAGAACTTCTGCTGTGGCTCCTTTTATGGCCAAAATCAACTCTATGCCCTTTTCTTCTTTGTCCCATCCGTTTTTACTCGCAACTGTCTCGAACTGGAATTTGAAGATGTTCAATGGTGCGCTGTCATCGAAACAAGGAGTCTTAATTCTGCTGGAAACCTCTGGAATAACTCTCACTGGCCCTCCTTGACACTGAAGATCAACAATTTTTCCTTCCAGGTCATGCAATTTCTCGTCCACATTTTTTACATGCACTTCGACGCCGCCAATTTCTAGGCTATGGAGTTTATTCTCTAGTTCTGAGAGTTTCTCGTCGAATTTGCTGACTTGTACCTCAATGCCATCTACTCTTCTATTTATGGCCTCAGAAATTTCCACAAGCTTCTCATTTGTGGCCTTTGATGTTACCTGAACTTCAGCCTTAGCTTCAGCTAGCATTCTCTTTTTGCTAGCTCTAGATGTTTCTTGAACTTCAGCTAGCATTCTCTCGTTTTTTTCTAAAAGTTTCTCGTTATTCACTCTAGATGTTTCTTGAACTTCAGCCTTTACTTCAGCCAGCATTCTCTCATTGTTAGCTCTAGATGTTTCTTGAACTTCAGCCAGCATTCTCTCATTGTTACCTCTAGATGTTTCTTTAACTTCTTGAAATTTTTCCATCATAGCGGCGAACATTGTACTTAAATCCATGTTGCTTGTCGTGACACGAGTACATACCTCTTTATCCTCAAATTCGTATGTCCCGATGTCAATGCCACGGTGCTTGAACTCATTTATCAGCCTCTTCTGAAGTTCTACTTTATTGCTCAGCTCCTTTTTTAGCTGCTCAACTTTTAGCTCTTCAAACTTCATGGCTTCAATTTTTTTTAATGTCCTTTTGTAATTTTTATTAAATAATAATGTCTTTTTTTTAATGTCCTTTTTATTAATTAATAACGTCCGTTTTTTAATGTCCTTTTTATTTTATTTTGCAATTTTACTTCTGACACCAATTGTCTTCAAACGTCTTCAAAGCTACGACTTCAGCATCGAGCTTAGAAGGGGTGTAAGGCATAACAATGCAGACGCTTTATCACGACGGCCCTGCAGCTTGGAGTGCAGACATTATGTTAAGGCCGAAAAGAAGGAATGCGTTATTGATATTCGGCTAACACATATCGATTCCGATGAGGACTGGTCAGCAGCACAGAGGAACGACACCATATTGGCGACAATATATATAGCAGCCAAAGAGGAAAATAGAAGACCTGCTCGCAATGAAATATCAGCTGAAAGCCCACTTGTGAAATCTTATTGGGCTCAGTGGAATAGCCTGAAGCTGATAAACGGGTGCTTGTACCGCGTATGGGAAAGTGCAGATGGTAAAATGGCTTCCAACCTAATAGTTGTGCCATCCTCCAAGGTGAATAAGGTTTTGCACGAGTTCCACAATGGTCCTAGTGGCGGTCATCTGAGAGTGACAAAAACGATGGAGAAGCTAAAACAGCGTTTTTATTGGGTTTGATGTCAACAAGCCGTAGGCGACTGGATAGCAAACTGCCCACAGTGTATCGCAGCAAAAGGTCCAGTAAGAAAAAGTCGAGGACAGCTGCAGCAATACAACTCGGGTGCACCATTTGAACGGATAGCAATGGATGTAGCAGGTCCTTTTTCCGTCAGCGACGCCAGAATCGCTATGTTCTTGTGATGATGGACTGTTTTAGTAAATGGCCAGAAGTATATGCCATACCCAATCAAGAAGCAAGGACAGTTGTGAATGTTTTTGTCAACAACTGGGTATGTCGCTATGGTGTTCCAATAGAATTACATTCTGACCAAGGTAGAAACTTCGAGTCCGCTATATTCCGGGAAATGTGCGAATTATATGGGATAAAGAAAACAAGAACGACGTCGCTGCATCCACAGTCCGATGGCATGGTAGAAAGATTTAATCGTACTCTAGAGGAGTACCTGCGAAAAGTGGTAAGCGCGCATCAAAGGGACTGGGACGAGCACATTCCCAAATTTTTGTTGGCATATATGACTCGACATCACGAACACCTGCTAAAATTGTCTTCGGGACGGAATTAAAATTGCCTGCTGATTTGGAATTTGGCGTTAAGCCTACACCAACAAGTGAAGAAGGCACCAGCTCTTCCCAAGAGCAAGAAAATTTAAATGAGCTACATGAATTTGTACGCAACCGAATTAGAATGGCCAGTGACAAGATGAAGGCTAGGTATGACCGAGCTGCAAATTCTGAGGGATTCAATGAGGGTCAATTGGCTCTACTTTACAACACGCAACGAAAGAAGGGATTGTCTCCAAAATTGCACTCATTGGGATGGACCGTATAAGGTGATTAAAAGGTTGAACGATGTCGTCTATAGGATACAGAAGTACAACAGCCCAAGGTCCAAAATGAAAATAGTACACCTGGAACGACTGGCGCACTATGGAAAAGGTGATTGTGTGCCTATTCGGGACGAACAGGCTTAAGTGGGCGGCAGTGTTACGAAATGAAAATGCAGATTCAAATGTAACGGCACAAACTGACAACCCGATCATTATCTGCTTTATACCCCTAAATCACTGTAATAAAATCAAAACCTGGCAGCCAAGTACCACAATTAAACTTGGCATCACTCGACAACTGCCAATAGAATTCAAAATAACGGAAAATGGAAGTTTCCGGAATCTTCAGGAAATGGTAGCTAAAACTTACAAGATTATTCGAGACTGCTTAATTGTAATTACAAACAGTGACATTAAATTTAAACAACATCAGCTGCAAGAGCTGTAAACTTGATAACAACGTAATTTGTTTAAGTTGCAAACATTAGAGTATGTGTATGTGCGAAAATAAACAAACAGAAGAAAAATCTCATGCATCTACACACGCACATACACTACACCATAGCAAGATCATATGATAATGCCATGGTAGAATTATGCAACAGGTAGTAGCGAAGCTACAACAACCCAACAACAGCAAAAACAACACGGCTTTTTATTGTTGTTTATGTTCGAGGTTGTCAAAAAGCACAAAAGAAAATTTGAAAAAAAATTTATATGTTCACATGTGTGTGTTTACCAGACGCTTGCGCCGAGACGGCTGAGCCACGGCTAAGCCGAGCCGCCGACTAATTTCCACAGCCGCCGCCGATTTATCTTGCGGCTAAAATCGGCTTAATGGAAGCCGCCACCGACGATCGTTTTTCGGCTCAAAAACGGCTTAAAATAGTCCGCCGATTGCTTTTTTAATTTCCACTTCTACTTTTTTATGTTTTTTTTTCATAATTTTTGTTCAAGCATTATTTTAGTAATTTGCAGTCTACACCCAACTTAACATTAACTTTAAGTTAATGTTAAGTGTAGACCGCTCAAGTTAATGCTTTTTTCAGGGTATAACATAGTTGTTAGTGCAATTGTTTTAACAGCGCAGTAATAACTCCAAGTTACAACAGCATATCAAGTTAGGAACAGAATGCTCACTTTTGACAGCTAAAAGAGGCTGTTGTCATGTGTTGTGCATTTTTACATACAAAGTGCTCTTACTAAGATAATATGAAGGACATAGTCAAATTAGAAACCACATTATAAAATAAGAATTGCGTTCCCTCTCATACAATCTTCGTAATCTTGTTGTATAGTGACGGGTCTAGTTAGTAGTCTATGGTTAGGTGGAGACGTAGAGTAAGATAACGAAAAATATTTTTGTATGCATTACTCTGCGACCTAGGCTTGCCAGATCAAAATTGTGAAAAAACTTGACATTTAGAGAAAAAAAGCTTGATTTTTTTTTAGACGAACTGCCAAAAACTGTCAAAAACTATTCAAAAGAATAAATATTCATTATCCGACTTAAAAAAGGAGAAAATTATCAATTCGTTTGTATTTCTTATGTGTTCCTTCAAGGCTCTGCCATATACGATTCGAGTTGAAATTTTTTTTCTTTATTTGGATTATATTACTTACTTCCTAATGGGTCCTGTTTTTTATTTCATAAGAATTTTTATTTTTCCCACATATATTTGGTATTTCTTTACTTTAATTTGTTTGCAAAAAAAATATTGAAAACATTAAATTTCCCTTAAAATTAATTCTTATCATTAATTCGGGAAATTACATTATTTTTCTTTCTTTAAAAACGCATTATTAATAGGAATCGAAAATACAAACGAAGTTAATTTATGAAGATTTCCTCTTCGTCCAGTTTTTAAATTATACCATGTTTAGTCATTAGAAATATCTTTGAGAAGAAGCTCTTAATCTGTATATAATTTATTATTTTCTATAGACTCGACGAATTTCCATTGATAGTTCCCAGCAAACAGCTTTTTGCAAAAGTGAAAATTACATTTAAAAATTTATTAGAGAAAGACTTTCATTGTAACCCAAAGCGTATTAATAGCAAGTGGCCTTATTAGTACGACAACAAATCGACTTCACCTATCTGTCATGTGAAATGCATACATAAAAAGTTTTATTTGGTTTTTTTACATAGAGTTTGCCATTTTGGTAAAGTTCATTTACAATAATAAGGCCACCTGGTATCAATTCGCCTTGCTTTAGCCTATGTCTATACGTGATAAATTTTTATCATGACAAATGTCAAACTTTATATTGAAAAATAACCTGCTTTATCTTATCTGTTTTTCCTATATAGAATTTGCCATTTATCATGATACAAATAAATCAGGTATAGACGTTTGTTTCAATATACATAAATTATAAAGTATTATATATCCGAATAGTTCTAGCATGATTCATGAATTAGATTCCAACGGAAAAATATATAATTGATGTTCATGCATAAAATTGCGAACAGAGAAATTAATTTTTAGCTTGACAAATAGCTTTTTAGGTTGAATCTGGACAAGCCTTAAAAAAGTTTGACAATCAAGCCTTTGCTTTATTTTTCATAACAATTTAAAAATTTTTGAGAGGCAAAGCAATGCTTAATTTCTATGCATTTTGTTTGGTGAAGAATTGGTATGAAAAAGAAAAACTAATTTAACAACAAAATGAAAATTTTCACTTTTATTAAATGTCCATGTGCATTTCCAGCCGAATTTGAGCCGCCGCCGACTATTTTTTCCCAGCCAGCCGCCGCCGATCAAAACCCCTCGGCGCAAGTCTCTGGTGTGGGTGTGTGTTGGTATAACATAAGCAACTTTTGACAGAGTCGAACCCAAAAAAAAAAAAAGTTCGTTAACGCTTCACCACTACCTGTATTATTCTACCATGGATCATGCCGTATACTTAAAGATAAAAAGAGACAATTACATTCCAGAATGTCAGCGAAGTTACCAGAAGGTTTTATAATCGACTATATAAGGATAGGCTGCCAGACGACATATAAGTGTGTTTTTAAACTTAGACGAGTAAACATCGCCAAGAATAGTTAGTGTGTACATCGCGTTTAGTTGTACATGTTTTTAAGTAATAAATAAAGTGTTACTGAGAATTTATTTGTAAAATAAATATCGGTGTTTTATTTTATTGCAATTCAACGAATCCTGTGAAAATAATAAAACCGTTTTTATGTAAAGGACTAAAAACGTAACAATATATAAGTATATGTGTATGTATATATATATATATATATATATATATATATATGTATATGTGTATATATATGTATATATATATATATATATATATATATATATATATATATATATATATATATATATATGTATATATATATATATATATATATATATATATATATATATATATATATATATATATATATATATATATATATATACATATATATATATATATATATATATATATATATATATATATATATATATATATATATATATATATATATATATATATATATATATATATATATATATATATATATATATATATATATATATATATATATATATATATATATAACGAGTGATTTTTTTGCTATTATCTTTTTGGCAACACTAGTTTTGACAGCTCACGCACGTTTTGTATCTTGTGTCACTGTCAAACATCTTCAGTTTGGTCTATAATTTAATCATGAATCGTCTTACAAACGAACAACGCTTGCAAGTTATTGAATTTTATTACCAAAATGGGCTCTTGAAAAGTTAGATGAAGATCCACTTTTTTATCGAAGAATTGTGTTCAGCGACGAGGCTCATTTCTGGTTGAATGGATACGTGAACAAGCAAAACTGCCGTATTTGGAGTGAAGAGCAGCCAGAAGCATTGCAAGAGCTACCAATGCATCCACAAAAAACAACCGTTTGGTGCGGATTATGGGCTGGCGGCATCATTGGGCCGTATTTCTTCAAAGATGATGCGAATCACAACGTTACTGTGAATGGTGAGCGCTACCGTGCGATGATAACAAACTTTTTTCTGCACAAAATGGAAGAGCTTGACTTGCATGACATGTGGTTTCAACAAGACGGTGCCACATGCCACACAACACGCGAAACAATGGACCAATTGAGAGGCGAGTTCGGTGAACAGTTTATTTCACGCTTGGGACCAGTCAATTGGCCGCCCAGATCGTGCGATTTAACGCCTCTAGACTATTTTTTGTGGGGCTATGTTAAGGCTAATGTCTGTAGCGACAAGCCCGCTTCGATTGACGCACTGGAAGCCAACATTGCCAACATTATTCGTGAGATACCGGCCGAAATGTTGGAAAGAGTATGCCAAAATTGGACTAAGCGGATGGACCATTTGAGGCGCAGCCGCGGCCAACATTTGCATGAAATAATCTTCAAACATTAAATTATATCGACCCAACTATCGATCCAAATAAATATTTCATGCATTTTTCTGAATTTTATGTGTTTTTTTTTTACTTTCCGATAGTTCTTATAAAATCACGCATTATATATATATATATATATATATATATATATATATATATATATATATATATATATATATATATATATATATATATATATATATATATATATATATATATATATATATATATATATATATATATATATATATATATATATATATATATATATATATATATATATATATATATATATATATATATATATATATATATATATATATATATATATATATATATATATATATATATATATATTATTATTATTACAGCTATTTTGTTAATTTTATTTTCAGTATGGAATTGTTATTAGTAGAAATATGTGATCGATTATGGCCTTGTTGGCTAGATCGCTGAAGTTCAATAAAATAAATTAAATTAAAACTCATTTGAAAATACCATACCATAGCAATGTTCGGTCGCATTATATTCATACACAAAACATTCAAATATTATTTGAGTGTTTGAATACATGAACGAGTAATTTTATACAATCAGTAGCGGCAAATGGCTTTGCCTTTTGTTGTTACTTTCCTTTAAAAGCAGCATTTATATATACACACATATATATAGGCATACAAACAGACACTAAAAAACATGAAATTCTGTGTTCGCTTTGCAAAACCAAAAACAAATATATAAACGCAAATTTTACTAGTAGCACTTTAGATAAACTCTCTTATTTGAGTAAACATTCAAATAATTTTATGCTCGAGTATACTCGAGTAGTTAACACATTTTACTCTATTATATTTATTTGAGTGTTGTAGTATTTTTTCTTTTCGATTTAAGTTGCTTTTGATTGGCTTTTGCTTTGTGTATTCATTAATTTGATTTTTCAACATTGAATGAAATCCATTGCGTAGTTGAAAACATGTGCATGTATTCAAATGCCTTTTAATAAATCCCATTCAGACCATTAGTACGTACTACGTTTGTAGTCATGATGCAATTATTCAGGTACATGCATTAGCTAAAATTCTCGTCAGCTGTGTTATGTATGTACGTGTTTGGTTGGGTGTGCAACGAATTTTGTTGTTGCTCAGTATGTAATTTTTGACAAGTCACATGAACATTTGACAAGCTAGATGAGAAAAATTTTCTAATGCATGTACCTGTATTATTGTATCATGGTTTGTAGCAAGCAAAGTGAATTCTACCAGGTGGCAGCACTAGGGCAACAATTACAACAACAACGTGAATTGTTGTTTGTGCAAATCGCCAAAAAATATCAAAAAACACAAAGAAGAAAAGCAAAAACATATAGAAGAAAAGCAAGAAAACACACACACACAAAAAAACACTTACACAAAGTAAGAAGAACACACCGACAATGTTTTTTGACATTTCTTGGTTAAAATACGAGTAGAGCAAAAAATAGTCTTCTGGCGTTATGCTGCCACCTGGTAATGGATTCACCTTGGTAGCAACAAAACTGATAATCCGTTACAAAGAAAAAAATTACATTCCAAAGCAGAGACACAAGCCGATCGGCTCAAAGCCGGCTTAAGAGCCGCCGCGGAGTTTCAATGTAACTTCAAGCCGCCGCCGATTCATGCAGCTAGCCTTGCCTAAAATTGCAGCCGGCCAATTGTTATTTTAGTTGCAAATTTGCACTACATATTACAAATTATGTGAAAGTCGTCAGGTGTTTGAAAAATGTTATATAAAAATTTGTGTAAAACACATATAATAAGAAAATTTAATAAAATTTCGTATTAAAGAAGTTCAACATTAAAAAGTGGAACTGATTAAATACATTTTTCGCGAAATATTCGCGATATACAAAACCAGCCGCTGTCAGCCGGCTATGAGCTGCCGCCGAGATTTTATCCTTAGCCGCCGCCGACAACTTTTTAAGACGGCTTGTTTCTCTGTTCCAAGGACAAAACAACAAATACAAAAAATAGAAATAAAAGTGTAAAAAGCAGGATCTGAAACCGAACCCGAACCTGTTTAAGAAGTCTTTGAACCCGAACCCGTTGAACCCTAAAATTCAGCAAGGTTCGTTTTCAAAAATATAAAAATTAAGAAATATTTAATAGAAGAATAATAAAAATCATTAGATTTCTTGCATACAAAAAAATTTTAAATAAAATTAAAATAAAATAACGACCAAGGCAAATTGATACCAGGTAGCAGCACCCCGACAGTAGACTATTTTTTGCAATTTTTAAAATTGCCGTATGGTTGCCAAACATTTTGCTTGTTCTTGTTCTGGGTATTTTTAATAATTTCTAATTTGAAGTATATTTTCTTATGGCAATGCGTTACAAAGTTGAAAAAATTTTTTTGAAAGCCAAATAAGTTAAATTTAGGGCCGTTAACAGTAAAAATATTAACCTGCAGCTAACACTAAACTTAAAATTTAGTTCTTTATAAATAAGATTTCATTAACACAAAGCAGATTTACCTATTCAATTTCAGTTAAATTTAACTGGAACCTTTTTTGAGTTTAAGTTCTTAGCTGAAGAAATTATTGACATTTTGAAGAATACATGAATTTTCAAGAATAATAACAAATTCAAAGTTTCTTAGGCGAATGCAGCACTTCCTTGTGCAGCGGTCGTACTCAGATGTTGTTTTTTTACATAAGTTGCTAAAATGTTTGCATTTCCCAAAAATAGTTTATTTCAGGCAATCAAAAAAGTTGAAGACACAAGTTAACTCAATTTTTTTATTGTTAACGAAATTTTTTAACTTTCAGTTAAAATTCCAAGTTTAGGCAAACTGAAAGTTAATAAACTTGAAGTTAAAATTAACATAACTTAGCTTTGAGTTAATGGGTGTTAATTATATTAAAAAAAAGAATATATTGTTTAAATGTATAAACAAACGTAAATGTAAAATTGATTTACATACATAGTTTTTATTTAAACAAAATAATTGCGCGTGTTTAAATTTTTGGTTTTGAACCCGAACCCGAACCCGAACCCGAACCCGAACCCTGAATCGAACCCAAACCTGAACTTTTTATTTTGATTAACCCGAACCTGAACCCATTTTTTTCATGGTTTCAGTCCCTGGTAAAAAGTGAAAAAAACAGAAGCAAACTGCTGAAGAAGGCCTGTTGCAGAAGGGAACGTAGAAGGCCTTGGTTGGCTAGGACATCGTGTGTAAAAAATGTATGAGTATGGAATGGAAAACATTGGTTATGAAAGGTTAAGAAAAAAAGTACACAGTGTAAAAATAAAGTACAATTTATTTCTCTTTATATTTATATTCAAAAACGTATTTTTATTGCTTTTTGCAAGTTTTATCAAATAATTATCATTTCTAAACAATTTCACAGCATCTTTAGAGCCTATCCTGCCTGTTCTGTATATCGAGTCGATTTGAAAACGCTCGATTTAGAGCAATTAAATCCACTAATAGCAAACTTTTTTCAGTTTTTTTGCAGTTTCATATATATCAGAGCTTAAAATATCATATCTGAAATTAACTTACTATATACGATTTACAATACATCAATGCGGGCATTATTCATTTTTAGAAAACGAGAAATTTACTCAGATTCGGTTTACAGAACAGGGTCGTATGTTTATGTTAAAGTAAATAATTAATTAATTTTTTATCAGATTCAGAGACGCTTTAATTCTTTCGTCTCGCCATTTGCTCTTCATTATAGAAAAAAATCTCTCTGTGAATCACGCCAGCATTCACAGACAGTAATACAAATTAAAAGTGAAATTACTTTATACAAGTTTGATAATTTATCATCAGTCTTATTAAATACTAGCTGCTATTTACTTGCAGTAGATAGTTCCGCAAAACCTTTAGAACTGTATATATGATCACAAAGTTTATTTAATAACGCAATTTCTCCATAAAGATCATCCATATTTATTTTAAGTTTTTTCAGATTTAAATGTTCGATTATGTTAACAATATTGGGTGGTATGAATAAAACAATTATTTGCTTTTTACTTAAAAATTTGTAGTTCAGAGAGTAGTTGAAAGACGTAAGCCCCAGGCTTTCTGTAAACTTTTATATAGAAATACTCACTTTCATACGAAAACTTTGATTTTGATCGTAACTGTAAATCACTAAATTTAATACATCTAAATATCGTAATGAAGAAAAAAATCACCACTATTTTTGATATTATTAGAAATTTCAGAATTTTATAAATTGAAAGCTCTTGCATTTGAACAAATATTTAATAAGATTGAAATTAATTTATATAATTTCTAAAACAAAGCGAGGCGATTCCACAAAGGCTTTTCCAGTTTTAGCAGAATTTTTAAAAAAATATTATGGTGCTCCTACATTTGTCTGCAAATACCGGACATATATTTAGCTCCGTCAATTTAACAAACGCACATACTTATTAAGCCTTTTTGATCTTTTCTGCAGAAACACCCGAGTCTTGGTAGGAATCAAATCTGCGACCTCCCAGTTAAAAGCCTAGCACACTTCTTCAGTACGCGGGTAACTAAACAAAATTTCGATGTTGCTTAGAAAATTAAACTTTAGAAGGAATTCTTTATTCTACTGATTATTTGAACTCATAAAACCATTTGTTTTGGTACTCATATTAAAAGCGATTTTGCAAAAATTATAAATTCGGAAATGTATTCATTCTGAAAATCATTTATATTCCATGGTATATATTTAAGCTTGTAAAATCATTTGCTTTTTGTTATGTATTTATGTTTATAAACCTCATGAAATTACTGGCAATTGCTATTTTCTGTTTTCTTATTAATAAAATTTAATAAAACCACGAAAATGCTTAGCTTTATTTATGCCGATTTTCTTGCTGATTTTTCCAATTGAAGTGCCGAAAGTGGCGAGAAGTGCCGATTTTTTTTATCAAAATCATATGGCAGCCCTGGCGCAGGCAACAAATCGTAAGCTTATTATTGGTTTGCTGCTTTCTAATGCTTTTCCCTATGGTAAAATTGCTTCATGTAAACAGCGTTATAATAGAAAGCTTAACCTCTGTTCATAACAAATATCAGCAGAAATAAAATTTTTGTCTGCATTGACCTGTATCAAAAAACCAGGACAATTTAAGAGTGGACCAGGACACCAGGACAATTTATCTAAAACCAGGACAATCCTGGAAAACCAGGACGTATGACAGCCTTAATGTAGTGGTTTCTGTATAACTTGTTTGTTTTTATGAAAAAAAAAGAAAAATGAAAGTAAATAGTAAAATATTTAAATATGTAGTTTTTTAATAATTTGTACATTATTTACGTTCATATTCTTAAAATGTTTATAAATACAAAAGTTATAAAGTGAAATATATGAAATATTTATAAAATGCCGTGCAAGTTTACTACACGAATATATAAAAATTGTGTCCAAACATCACTAAGTTTACCGAGCCCTTAACAGAAGTTTGAACACAGACATTTTTTGGGCCGTCATTCTGCCGAAGTTATTGCTTATGTTCAGAAATAAAAATTGCACGTCTGGTCACAGTGTAAACAACAACTTTTTATGTATAAATTTAA
The DNA here is from genome assembly GCA_956483635.1 of Panzeria rudis. NCBI lineage: Eukaryota > Metazoa > Arthropoda > Insecta > Diptera > Tachinidae > Panzeria > Panzeria rudis. The sequence continues at coordinate 66,438,063 of OY101449.1, forward strand.
CATGACAGATTAGTCACCGCCTGTTGTTGTTGCACCAATTAAAAGTGAAATTACTTTATACAAGTTTGATAATTTATCATCAGTCTTATTAAATACTAGCTGCTATTTACTTGCAGTAGATAGTTCCGCAAAACCTTCAGAAGTGTATATATGATCATAAAGTTTGTTTAATAACGAAATTTCTCCATAAAGATCATCCATATTTATTTTAAGTTTTTTCAGATTTAAATTTTCGATTATGTTAACAATATTGGGTGGTATGAATAAAACAATTATTTGCTTTTTACTTAAAAATTTGTTTTAAAACACAAAATTCTGAAAATTATTTATTATAAAACTTAGAATTTTTGAGTTTTAAAACAAATTTTTAAGTAAAAAGCAAACACTTTTTTTATTTATACATTATCCAACTCAACATTGCATTTTAAATTAATATTGCTAATTGTAAATAACAAGTTTGTGTATTTAAAATCAAATCATTTATTCAGGTACTTTAAGGCTTTATAAATAAATAATAAAAAATTCGTTTTAATTTCGATAGTCAGTTCCGGTGAAGACAACAGTTTAATTTTTTGGCTGAATGACGTTTGCGTACAAACCCTGAGGTCTTAAGTTCAAGACTAGTTTCAGGCAAGTCAACAACATCACACTGCTTTATATTACACTGCCTGCTTTACAAGCAAAATGTATAAAGTTTCTAATGCATTTTTTTGAAAGATTAGCACAAGAAAAGTAAAGAAACAAATTTTCATTTCGGCCATTTTCAGATAACGGTAATTTTGTGTTTTTTCGATGTATACTTCCCAGAGTCAAAAGCTGGTTCGATTAAAGTGATCTATATAACCTGACTGACTAATATAACTTTAATCTATTTTGAATTCTAGATAAATCAAATAATGCGAAATAAAGTATTTTCGCGTACTTTATTGTTCTCATAAAGTATAAAGTACAATTACCCGAAATAACGTACAATACTTTATTATAAAGTACGGGTGGCAAGCCTACTTGTGTTTCACAAATAAGGCCCCTTTCACAGTTGAGACATTTCTTGACAGACATTTTTTAAATTCTCTTTTGAACTGTCCTGAAGTTTTCACACTTCGTCAAGAAATGTCCGATTTGTTTACTTGATGTGTGTGAATTTGTGTTAGTTTGTTGCTTTGTTTGCTTGATGTGTGTATGTATTGCGAAAAGTAGAAAACAAAAACGAAAAATATCCAGTACAGATAGTCGTGTACTGCACCCTTTACCTTTTCTTCCCCTCGCCAACATAATTTTTCTGTCCGGAAAGAAATGTCCCAAGTGTGAAAGGCCACTAAGGGGTTCCAGAAGGCCACCTTAGTACTTCTTTTCCCCGCTGGGTATGATTCAAACGGTAAACAAACAAAAGTAAGCAAAAATAAAAGAAGAAAAAAATTTAAGTTATATGGTTTTATTTTAATGAAACATAATAATGATGGTACTACACAACAATTTTTTTGCTTCTAGTGCAAATTCTGCATCATTATTATGTATGTTTCATTAGAACAAAACCATTTAACTTAAAATTTTTTTTACTTACATATTTTATTATAAAATTTTTTTGTTTTTTACTTTATGTCCTAAACTCTATGATCTAGCATTTAGTTTCGGATTGTACCTTGGATTTGGATTTTTTTCGTGGGGTACTACATTATAGTAGCCGAGCGCTTTTATTTAATACTAATATTGAGGTGGCCATTTTGGAATTGGAAGTTTTTCATTGCGTACTGTATTCTACTAGTCAACCCCTTTCATTTGATATCCATATTGAGGTCTTTATAGACAAATAACTAAATCACCATTTGGTGGCGGCCATCTGTGATTTACAATAATGCTGAATATACATAACAGCAACGTCATCTGATCAATCAGTCATGAAAATTTAATGTGTTCACTAAATTTCAAACTAATCGGTTAACAGAAAAAAACTAAGACTAAATATTACTGTTTATGGGCGTGGCGCCGCCCACTTTTTTAAATAAAAAAGTGTAGTGTAATTGTAAGTAAAGGCGTCCAATAAATCTCAGATCAATCGGTTAAGAGGAAAGGGCTAAAACTAAGTACCAGTTTTTATGGGCGTGGCGCCGCCCATTTTTCTAATCACAATATTAAATTGTTCTCAAAGTTTCAGGCGCTTACAAAATTTCAGATCAATCGGTCAACGGGAAGGGGGTAAATTTTCAATTACTACATTTGACCCAACGACACAAACGCGACAAACTCCACAAACAGGATAAGTTAAATAAAACTATTTAAAAAGGAAGGTAGATCAATAAGGTATAGTCATCGGCGAATTGATACAACAAAGTAACTTTTTTGTTCAAGCAATTTTCAAAACAAATTTACATTAACATATTTTCAATTTATTTAAATAAAAAAATTTATAAGGTAAGTTTGGCAGTTCCTTGAACAATCAGCTGTGCTGATAACGCCACCTGTTATAAATTCGCTTTGAAAGAAGTATAAAATTTAAAAAAATTGAAAAAAGGACAAATTTAATAAAACTGGACAAAAATAAAAAGTGAATAGTTATTATGAAATTTTTCGCTTGTTACTTCAAGCACATACCATTAAAAAGGAAGTCAAAGTTTTAGAAACCATTTGTTTTGTTTGTATTACTCAAGGTGTATCTAATGCTGACTTTAGACGACATGTTTTTTACATATGGCTTGTTAGGTGTGTGAGACATATGTAACTTCGCATGTTTGTCAAAATTGTCAATTTACAGACGGTTTATAATATTTGCTTTCACACGTACATGTGCAATTACATCTGACATAACCTCTGAGTGTTTACAATAGCTGAGTTTTTGCACAATTTTCGTAAATATATAAAGAGCTCTTTGCTTTTTAATGTTTTTTCAGCCAAACCACACTTTTGATCATTTAATACAGCTGATGTCAGATGCCTTGTCAGATGAAAATAGAACACGCTCTAATTGAAAATTTTTCATCTGACCTTGCTTCTGTAAATGTCATCTGACAATGTTTCATATGTTTCACACGGCATGTATCACTTTTGCAGTGGGAAATTTGACAAGTCAGATGTAAAATACATGTCGTCTAAAGTCAGCATAACAGGTGGGATCACTAGGTCAGCTGGCTCAGCTGATTCAACGTCAAACTTAGTAGTGTTGATGAAATGCTCATGATCAAGGCGAATCGATACCAGCTTATATATTCCAAGAACTAATCATAAAAAATGAACCGCAACAAATTTTTATTTTGATACATGTATCAACCATATATTTCAAATTGAAGTCCAACAATTAAACAATAGATACAAAACTTAACATGTAATTCATACATAAAAAACAATGCACAAAAATCAAAAATTCATTTAAAATTACAAGGGGCGAAAAGAAACACATATGCTGGCGAGGCGAGTAGTTGAAGCGTAGTTGAAGTAGTTCAGCGAGTAGTTGAAAGACGTAAGCCCCAGGCTTTCTGTAAACTTTTATATAGAAATGCTCACTTTCATACGAAAAATTTGATTTTGATCGTAACTGTAAATCACTAAATTTAATAAATCCAAATATCGTAATGAAGAAAAAAATCACCACTATTTTTGATATTATTAAAAATTTCAGAATTTTATAGATTGAAAGCTCTTGCACAAACAAATATTTAAAAAGATTGAAATTAATTTATATAATTTTTGACAAACAATTTCTAAAACAAAGCGAAGCGATTCCATAAAGGCTTTTCCAGTTTTAGCAGAATTTTTAAAAAAATATTATGGTGCTCCTGCATTTGTCTGCAAATACCGGACATATATTTAGCTCCGTCAATTTAACAAACGCACATACTGATTAAGCCTCTTTGATCTTTTCTGCAGAAACACTCGAGTCTTGGTAGGAATAAAATCTTCGACCTCCCAGTTAAAAGCCTAGCTCACTTCTTCAGTACGCGGGTAACTAAACTAAATTTCGATGTCGCTTAGAAAATTAAACTTTAGAAGGAATTCTTTATTCTACAGATTATTTGGAATTCATAAAACCATTTGTTTTGGTACTCATTATAAAAGCGATTTTGCAAAAATTATAAATTCGGAAATGTATTCATTCTGAAAATCATTTATATTCCATGGTATATATTTAAGCTTGTAAAATCATTTGTTTTTTGTTATGTATTTATGTTTATAAACCTCATAAAATTACTGGCGATTGCTATTTTTCTGTTTTCTTATTAATAAAAATTAATAAAACCACGAAAAATGCTTAGCTTTATTTATGCCGATTTTCTTGCCGATTTTTCCAATTGAAGTGCCGAAAGTGGCGATTTTTTTCACGAGAAGTGACGATTTTTGATCAAAATCATATGGCAGCCCTGGTCAAGGCAACAAATCGTAAGCTTACGTGAGTGAAGAAAACAAGTTTTGATAATGCAGTGAATTGGCAAGTTTTTTAGGATAATGCAGAGCATTTGTCTTATTTCAGCAAGTTTTTCAACAGTTTTGTATACGTGTGAGCACGTGTTATCTATGGGAATGTATGTGTGACAAGTTTTTCCAAAGTTTACAAGCAAATGGTGTGTAGGTGTGAGCAAGTTTTATGCATGGGTAACATGTGCTTTCTATATTTTTATAGTAAATTTTAGTTTTCATTTATAACTCGAAAACTAGATCGCGTGCCGCTATGGCACTACCCTCAATCGATAGGTATTAAAAATACACATTGTTTGCTACGGTTGTCAATCTTAAAGAGACTTGCTGAAAAAAGTTATAGCGCCGCGAAGTTTGAAAAAGCGCAAAATATGTAACTTCAGTTGTCAGCCTATAACTCCTAAACTAGATTGCGTGCCACCATGGCACTACCCTCAATCGATAGGTATTAAAAATACACATTGTTTGCTACGGTTGTCAATCTCGACGAGACTTGCCGAAAAAAGTTATGGCGCCGCGAAGTTTGAAAAAGCGCAAAATATGTAACTTCAGTTGTCAGCCTATAACTCCTAAACTAGATTGCGTGCCACCATGCCACTACCCTCAATCGATAGGTACTAAAAATACACATTGTTTGCTACGATTGTCAGTCTTGGCGAGACTTGCTGGAAAAAGTTATAGCGCCGCGAAGTTTAAAATGCGCAAAATATGTAACTTCAGTTGTCAGCCTATAACTCCGAAACTAGATCGCGTGCCGCTATGGCACCACCCGCAATCGATAGGTATTAAAAATACACATTGTTTGCTATAGTCGTCAATCTTGGCGAGACTTGCTAGAAAAAGTTATAGCGCCGCGAAATTTGAAAAAGCGCAAAATATGTTACTTCAGTTGTCAGCCTATAACTCCTAAACTAGATGGCGTGCCGCCATGGCACTACCCTTACTCGATAGTTATTCAAAATACACGTTGTTTGCTATGGTTGTCAATCTTGGGGAGACTTGCTGAAAAAAGTTATAGCTTGGAAAAATTTTAAAAAGCTCAAAATGCGCTTAAAAATATAATTTTAGTTATTAGCTTATATTATGGGCAAAAAAAAACGCATAAATTGAAGAGTTAGAGGGTTAATATATTTTACAAAAAGATTTCTAAGGGAATTCTACTATAGGTCTCGGAACACATGGAAGCTAAAAATATAGCTTGAAGGCCAGAATTATGTCGAATCCAAATTTATTATTTCATTATAAAAACATTATAAAACCAACCCTTAAATAAATTTAAATTCGACATAATTCTGGCTTTCAAGTTAAATTTTTAGCTTCCATGTCTTCAGAGACCTACAGTAGAATTCCCTTAGAAATCTTTTTGTAAAATATATTAACCCTCTAATTCTTCAATTTATGGGTCTTTTGTGTCCATTCCTTGAAAAGGCAAAATTTTGCCCTTAAAACAGCAATGGGCAAAAAAACGCATAAATTGAAGAGTTAGAGGGTTAATATATTTTACAAAAACGTTTCTAAGGGAATTCTACTGTAGGTCTCTGAACACACGGAAGCTAAAAATATAGCTTGAAGGCCAGAATTATGTCGAATCCAAATTTATTATGTCATTATGAAAACATTATAAAATCAACCCTTAAATAAATTTAAATTCGACATAATTCTGGCTTTCAAGTTAAATTTTTTAGGTTCCATGTGTTCAAAGACCTACAGTAGAATTTCCTTAGAAATCTTTTTATAAAATATATTAACCCTTTAACTCTTCAATTTATGCGTCTTTTTTGCCCATGCCTGTCTTAAGTGCAAAATGTCACCTTGCAAAGGAATGGGCTAAAAAGTCCCATAAATTGAAGAATTACAGGGTTAATACATTTTACAAAAACGTTTCTAAGGGAATTCTACTGTAGGTCTCTGAAGACATGGAAGCTAAAAATTTAACTTGAAAGCCAGAATTATGTCGAATTTAAATTTATTTAAGATGTGGTTTTGTAATGTTTTTATAATGACATAATAAATTTGGATTCGACATAATTCTGGCCTTCAAGCTATATTTTTAGCTTCCATGTGTTTAGAGACCTACAGTAGAATTGCCTTAGAAATCTTTTCGTAAAATATATTAACCCTCTAACTCTTCAATTTATGGGTTTTTTTGCCCATAATATAAGCTAATAACTAAAATTATATTCTTAAGCGCATTTTGAGCTTTTTAAAATTTTTCCAAGCTATAAATTGTTTTAGCAAGTCTCCCCAAGATTGACAACCAAAGCAAACAATGTGTATTTCTAATACCTATCGATTGAGGGTAGTGCGATGGTGGCACGCAATCTAGTTTAGGAGTTATAGGCTGACAACTGAAGTTACATATTTTGAGCTTTTTCAAACTTCGCGGCGCTATAATTTTTTTAGAAAGTCTCCTTAAGATTGACAACCATAGCAAACAACGTGTATTTTGAATACCTATCGACTGAGGGTAGTGCCATGGTGGCACGCCGTCTAGTTTAGGAGTTATTTGCTGACAACTGATGTTACATATTTTTCAATTTTCTAAATTCGCGGCGCTATAACTTTTTTCAGCAAGTCTCGCCAACATTGACAACCAAAGCAAACAATGTGTATTTTTAATACCTATCGATTGAGGGTAGTGTCATGGTGGCACGCAATCTAGTTTCGGAGTTATAGGCTGACAACTGATGTTACATATTTTGCAATTTTCAAACTTCGCGGCGCTATAACTTTTTTCGGCAAGTCTCGTCAAGATTGACAGCCATAGCAAACAATGTGTATTTTTAATACCTATTGATTGAGGGTAGTGCAATGGTGGCACGCCGTCTAGTTTAGGAGTTATAGGCTGACAACTGAAGTTACATATTTTGCGCTTTTTCAAACTTCGCGGCGCTGTAAGTTTTTTCAGCACGTCTCGCTAAGATTGACATTCGTAGCAACCAATGTGTATTTTTAATACCTATCGACTGAGGGTAGTGCCATGGTGGCACGCCGTCTAGTTTAGGAGTTATAAGCTGACAACTGATGTTACATATTTTGCGCTTTTTCAAACTTCGCGGCGCTATAACTTTTTTCAGCAAGTCTCGCCAAGATTGACAGTCATTGCAAACAATGTGTATATTTAATACCTATCGATTGAGGGTATTGTTATGGTGGCACGCAATCTAGATTAGGAGTTATAGGCTGACAACTGATGTTACATATTTTGCAATTTTCAAACTTCGCGGCGCTATAACTTTTTCCGGCAAGTCGACATAAGATTCACAACCGTAGCAAATAATGTGTATTTTTAATACCTATCGATTGAGGGTAGCGCCATGGTAGCACGCAATCTAGATTAGGAGTTATAGGCTGACAGCTGATGTTACATATTTTGCAATTTTCAAAATTCGCGGCGCTATAACTTTTTCCAGCAAGTCTCGCCAAGATTGACAACCATGGCAAACAATGTGTATTTTTAATACCTATCGATTGAGGGTCGTGCCATGGTGGCACGCAATCTAGTTTATGAGTTATAGGCTGACAACTGATGTTACATATTTTGCGCTTTTTCCAACTTCGCGGCGCTATAACTTTTTTCAGCAAGTCTCGCTAAGATTGACAACCGTGGCACACAATGTGTATTTTTAATACCTATCGATTGAGGGTAGTGCCATGGTGGCACGCAATCTAGTTTATGAGTTATAGGCTGACAACTGATGTTACATATTTTGCGCTTTTTCAAATTTCGCGGCGCTATAACTGTTTCCGGCAAGTCGCCATAAGATTGACAACCGTAGCAAACAATGTGTATTTTTAATACCTATCGATTGAGGGTAGTGCCATGGTGGCACGCAATCTAGATTAGGAGTTATAGGCTGACAGCTGATGTTACATATTTTGCAATTTTCAAACTTCGTGGCGCTATAACTTTTTTCAGCAAGTCTCGCCAAGATTGACAACCGTGGCAAACAATGTGTATTTTTTATACCTATCGATTGAGGGTAGTGCCATGGTGGCACGCAATCTAGTTTATGAGTTATAGGCTGACAACTGATGTTACATATTTTGCGCTTTTTCAAACTTCGCGGCGCTATAACTTTTTTCAGCAAGTCTCGCCAAGTTTGACAACCATAGCAAACAATGTGTATTTTTAATACCTATCGATTGAGGGTAGTGATATGGTGGCACGCAATCTAGTTTATGAGTTATAGGCTGACAACTGATGTTACATATTTTGCGCTTTTTCAAACTTCGCGCCGCTATAACTTTTTTCAGCAAGTCTCGCAAAGATTGGCAACCGTGGCAAACAATGTGTATTTTCAATACCTATCGATTGAGGGTAGTGCCATGGTGGCACGCAATCTAGTTTATGAGTTATAGGCTGACAACTGATGTTACATATTTTGCGCTTTTTCAAATTTCGCGGCGCTATAACGTTTTTCAGCAAGTCTCGCCATGATTGAAAACCAAGGCAAACAATGTGTATTTTTAATACCTATCGATTGAGGGTAGTGCCATGGTGGCACGCAATCTAGATTAGGAGTTATAGGCTGACAGCTGATGTTACATATTTTGCAATTTTCAAACTTCGCGGCGCTATAACTTTTTTCAGCAAGTCTCGCAAAGATTGGCAACCGTGGCAAACAATGTGTATTTTCAATACCTATCGATTGAGGGTAGTGCCATGGTGGCACGCAATCTAGTTTATGAGTTATAGGCTGACAACTGATGTTACATATTTTGCGCTTTTTCAAACTTCGCGGCGCTATAACTGTTTCCGGCAAGTCGCCATAAGATTGACAACCGTAGCAAACAATGTGTATATTTAATACCTATCGATTGAGGGTAGTGCCATGGTGGCACGCAATCTAGATTAGGAGTTATAGGCTGACAGCTGATGTTACATATTTTGCAATTTTCAAAATTCGCGGCGCTATAACTTTTTTCAGCAAGTCTCGCCAAGATTGACAACCATGGCAAACAATGTGTATTTTTAATACCTATCGATTGAGGGTAGTGCCATGGTGGCACGCAAGCTAGTTTATGAGTTATAGGCTGACAACTGATGTTACATATTTTGCGCTTTTTCAAACTTCGCGGCGCTTTGACAACCATAGCAAACAATGTGTATTTTTAATACCTATCGATTGAGGGTAGTGATATGGTGGCACGCAATCTAGTTTATGAGTTATAGGCTGACAACTGATGTTACATATTTTGCGCTTTTTCAAATTTCGCGCCGATATAACTTTTTTCAGCAAGTCTCGCAAAGATCGGCAACCGTGGCAAACAATGTGTATTTTCAATACCTATCGATTGAGGGTAGTGCCATGGTGGCACGCAATCTAGTTTATGAGTTATAGGCTGACAACTGATGTTACATATTTTGCGCTTTTTAAAATTTCGCGGCGCTATAACTTTTTTCAGCAAGTCTCGCCATGATTGAAAACCAAAACAAACAATGTGTATTTTTAATACCTATCGATTGAGGGTAGTGCCATGGTGGCACGCAATCTAGATTAGGAGTTATAGGCTGACAGCTAATGTTACATATTTTGCAATTTTCAAACTTCGCGGCGCTATAACTTTTTTCAGCAAGTCTCGCAAAGATTGGCAACCGTGGCAAACAATGTGTATTTTCAATACCTATCGATTGAGGGTAGTGCCATGGTGGCACGCAATCTAGTTTATGAGTTATAGGCTGACAACTGATGTTACATATTTTGCGTTTTTTCAAATTTCGCGGCGCTATAACTTTTTTCAGCAAGTCTCGCCAACATTGACAACCAAAGCAAACAATGTGTATTTTTAATACCTATCGATTGAGGGTAGTGTCATGGTGGCACGCAATCTAGTTTCGGAGTTATAGGCTGACAACTGATGTTACATATTTTGCAATTTTCAAACTTCGCGGCGCTATAACTTTTTTCGGCAAGTCTCGTCAAGATTGACAGCCATAGCAAACAATGTGTATTTTTAATACCTATTGATTGAGGGTAGTGCAATGGTGGCACGCCGTCTAGTTTAGGAGTTATAGGCTGACAACTGAAGTTACATATTTTGCGCTTTTTCAAACTTCGCGGCGCTGTAAGTTTTTTCAGCACGTCTCGCTAAGATTGACATTCGTAGCAACCAATGTGTATTTTTAATACCTATCGACTGAGGGTAGTGCCATGGTGGCACGCCGTCTAGTTTAGGAGTTATAAGCTGACAACTGATGTTACATATTTTGCGCTTTTTCAAACTTCGCGGCGCTATAATTTTTTTAGAAAGTCTCCTTAAGATTGACAACCATAGCAAACAACGTGTATTTTGAATACCTATCGACTGAGGGTAGTGCCATGGTGGCACGCCGTCTAGTTTAGGAGTTATTTGCTGACAACTGAAGTTACATATTTTTCAATTTTCTAAATTCGCGGCGCTATAACTTTTTTCAGCAAGTCTCGCCAACATTGACAACCAAAGCAAACAATGTGTATTTTTAATACCTATCGATTGAGGGTAGTGTCATGGTGGCACGCAATCTAGTTTCGGAGTTATAGGCTGACAACTGATGTTACATATTTTGCAATTTTCAAACTTCGCGGCGCTATAACTTTTTTCGGCAAGTCTCGTCAAGATTGACAGCCATAGCAAACAATGTGTATTTTTAATACCTATTGATTGAGGGTAGTGCAATGGTGGCACGCCGTCTAGTTTAGGAGTTATAGGCTGACAACTGAAGTTACATATTTTGCGCTTTTTCAAACTTCGCGGCGCTGTAAGTTTTTTCAGCACGTCTCGCTAAGATTGACATTCGTAGCAACCAATGTGTATTTTTAATACCTATCGACTGAGGGTAGTGCCATGGTGGCACGCCGTCTAGTTTAGGAGTTATAAGCTGACAACTGATGTTACATATTTTGCGCTTTTTCAAACTTCGCGGCGCTATAACTTTTTTCAGCAAGTCTCGCCAAGATTGACAGTCATTGCAAACATTGTGTATATTTAATACCTATCGATTGAGGGTATTGTTATGGTGGCACGCAATCTAGATTAGGAGTTATAGGCTGACAACTGATGTTACATATTTTGCAATTTTCAAACTTCGCGGCGCTATAACTTTTTCCGGCAAGTCGACATAAGATTCACAACCGTAGCAAATAATGTGTATTTTTAATACCTATCGATTGAGGGTAGCGCCATGGTAGCACGCAATCTAGATTAGGAGTTATAGGCTGACAGCTGATGTTACATATTTTGCAATTTTCAAAATTCGCGGCGCTATAACTTTTTCCAGCAAGTCTCGCCAAGATTGACAACCATGGCAAACAATGTGTATTTTTAATACCTATCGATTGAGGGTCGTGCCATGGTGGCACGCAATCTAGTTTATGAGTTATAGGCTGACAACTGATGTTACATATTTTGCGCTTTTTCCAACTTCGCGGCGCTATAACTTTTTTCAGCAAGTCTCGCTAAGATTGACAACCGTGGCACACAATGTGTATTTTTAATACCTATCGATTGAGGGTAGTGCCATGGTGGCACGCAATCTAGTTTATGAGTTATAGGCTGACAACTGATGTTACATATTTTGCGCTTTTTCAAACTTCGCGGCGCTATAACTGTTTCCGGCAAGTCGCCATAAGATTGACAACCGTAGCAAACAATGTGTATTTTTAATACCTATCGATTGAGGGTAGTGCCATGGTGGCACGCAATCTAGATTAGGAGTTATAGGCTGACAGCTGATGTTACATATTTTGCAATTTTCAAACTTCGCGGCGCTATAACTTTTTTCAGCAAGTCTCGCCAAGATTGACAACCGTGGCAAACAATGTGTATTTTTTATACCTATCGATTGAGGGTAGTGCCATGGTGGCACGCAATCTAGTTTATGAGTTATAGGCTGACAACTGATGTTACATATTTTGCGCTTTTTCAAACTTCGCGGCGCTATAACTTTTTTCAGCAAGTCTCGCCAAGTTTGACAACCATAGCAAACAATGTGTATTTTTAATACCTATCGATTGAGGGTAGTGATATGGTGGCACGCAATCTAGTTTATGAGTTATAGGCTGACAACTGATGTTACATATTTTGCGCTTTTTCAAACTTCGCGCCGCTATAACTTTTTTCAGCAAGTCTCGCAAAGATTGGCAACCGTGGCAAACAATGTGTATTTTCAATACCTATCGATTGAGGGTAGTGCCATGGTGGCACGCAATCTAGTTTATGAGTTATAGGCTGACAACTGATGTTACATATTTTGCGCTTTTTCAAATTTCGCGGCGCTATAACTTTTTTCAGCAAGTCTCGCCATGATTGAAAACCAAGGCAAACAATGTGTATTTTTAATACCTATCGATTGAGGGTAGTGCCATGGTGGCACGCAATCTAGATTAGGAGTTATAGGCTGACAGCTGATGTTACATATTTTGCAATTTTCAAACTTCGCGGCGCTATAACTTTTTTCAGCAAGTCTCGCAAAGATTGGCAACCGTGGCAAACAATGTGTATTTTCAATACCTATCGATTGAGGGTAGTGCCATGGTGGCACGCAATCTAGTTTATGAGTTATAGGCTGACAACTGATGTTACATATTTTGCGCTTTTTCAAACTTCGCGGCGCTATAACTGTTTCCGGCAAGTCGCCATAAGATTGACAACCGTAGCAAACAATGTGTATATTTAATACCTATCGATTGAGGGTAGTGCCATGGTGGCACGCAATCTAGATTAGGAGTTATAGGCTGACAGCTGATGTTACATATTTTGCAATTTTCAAAATTCGCGGCGCTATAACTTTTTTCAGCAAGTCTCGCCAAGATTGACAACCATGGCAAACAATGTGTATTTTTAATACCTATCGATTGAGGGTAGTGCCATGGTGGCACGCAAGCTAGTTTATGAGTTATAGGCTGACAACTGATGTTACATATTTTGCGCTTTTTCAAACTTCGCGGCGCTTTGACAACCATAGCAAACAATGTGTATTTTTAATACCTATCGATTGAGGGTAGTGATATGGTGGCACGCAATCTAGTTTATGAGTTATAGGCTGACAACTGATGTTACATATTTTGCGCTTTTTCAAACTTCGCGCCGATATAACTTTTTTCAGCAAGTCTCGCAAAGATCGGCAACCGTGGCAAACAATGTGTATTTTCAATACCTATCGATTGAGGGTAGTGCCATGGTGGCACGCAATCTAGTTTATGAGTTATAGGCTGACAACTGATGTTACATATTTTGCGCTTTTTCAAATTTCGCGGCGCTATAACTTTTTTCAGCAAGTCTCGCCATGATTGAAAACCAAAACAAACAATGTGTATTTTTAATACCTATCGATTGAGGGTAGTGCCATGGTGGCACGCAATCTAGATTAGGAGTTATAGGCTGACAGCTGATGTTACATATTTTGCAATTTTCAAACTTCGCGGCGCTATAACTTTTTTCAGCAAGTCTCGCAAAGATTGGCAACCGTGGCAAACAATGTGTATTTTCAATACCTATCGATTGAGGGTAGTGCCATGGTGGCACGCAATCTAGTTTATGAGTTATAGGCTGACAACTGATGTTACATATTTTGCGTTTTTTCAAATTTCGCGGCGCTATAACTTTTTTCAGCAAGTCTCGCCAAGATAAACAACCATACCAGACAATGTGTATTTTTAATACCTATCCATTGAGGGTAGTGCCATGGTGGCACGCAGTCTAGTTTATGAGTTATAGGCTGACAACTGATGTTACATATTTTGCGCTTTTTCAAACTTCGCGGCGCTATAACTGTTTCCGGCAAGCCGCCATAAGATTGACAACCGTAGCAAACAATGTGTATATTTAATACCTATCGATTGAGGGTAGTGCCATGGTGGCACGCAATCTAGATTAGGAGTTATAGGCTGACAGCTGATGTTACATATTTTGCAATTTTCAAACTTCGCGGCGCTATAACTTTTTTCAGCAAGTCTCGCCAAGATTGACAACCATGGCAAACAATGTGTATTTTTAATACCTATCGATTGAGGGTAGTGCCATGGTGGCACGCAATCTAGTTTATGAGTTATAGGCTGACAACTGATGTTACATATTTTGCGCTTTTTCAAACTTCGCGGCGCTATAACTTTTTTCAGCAAGTCTCGCCAAGTTTGACAACCATAGCAAACAATGTGTATTTTTAATACCTATCGATTGAGGGTAGTGATATGGTGGCACGCAATCTAGTTTATGAGTTATAGGCTGACAACTGATGTTACATATATTGCGCTTTTTCAAACTTCGCGGCGCTATAACTTTTTTCAGCAAGTCTCGCCAAGATTGACAACCGTGGCAAACAATGTGTATTATTAATACCTATCGATTGAGGGTAGTGTCATGGTGGCACGCAATCTAGTTTAGGAGTTATAGGCTGACAACTAAAATTTGACTTAATTATATAGTAAGCACGTGCTAAACATACATTCATACGTGCTCACATATATGGAAAACTTGCTAAAATCAAGAAAGATACTGCATTATCATACACATATACATTCTTAGATATCACACGTATTGAAATACTTGCTGATTAAGGCATTATCAAACTTGTTTTCTTCACGGCTATCGTAAGCTTATTATCATGGTAGAATAATACAGGTAGTGGTGAAGCGTTAACGAACTTTTTTTTTGGGTTCGACTCTGTCAAAAGTTGTTTATGTTATACCAACACACACCCACACCAGAGACTTGCGCCGAGGGGTTTTGATCGGCGGCGGCTGGCTGGGAAAAAATAGTCGGCGGTGGCTCAAATTCGGCTGAAAATCGGCTGGAAATGCACATGGACATTTAATAAAAGTGAAAATTTTCATTTTGTTGTTAAATTAGTTTTTCTTTTTCATACCAATTCTTCACCAAACAAAATGCATAGAAATTAAGCATTGCTTTGCCTCTCAAAAATTTTTAAATTGTTATGAAAAATAAAGCAAAGGCTTGATTGTCAAACTTTTTTAAGGCTTGTCCAGATTCAACCTAAAAAGCTATTTGTCAAGTTAAAAATTAATTTCTCTGTTCGCAATTTTATGCATGAACATCAATTATATATTTTACCGTTGGAATCTAATTCATGAATCATGCTAGAATTATTCGGATATATAATACATTATAATTTATGTATATTGAAACAAACGTCTATACCTGATTTATTTGTATCATGATAAATGGCAAATTCTATATAGGAAAAACAGATAAGATAAAGCAGGTTATTTTTCAATATAAAGTTTGACATTTGTCATGATAAAAATTTATCACGTATAGACATAGGCTAAAGCAAGGCAAATTGATACCAGGTGGCCTTATTATTGTAAATGAACTTTACCAAAATGGCAAACTCTATGTAAAAAAACCAAATAAAACTTTTTATGTATGCATTTCACATGACAGATAGGTGAAGTCGATTTGTTGTCGTACTAATAAGGCCACTTGCTATTAATACGCTTTGGGTTACAATGAAAGTCTTTCTCTAATAAATTTTTAAATGTAATTTTCACTTTTGCAAAAAGCTGTTTGCTGGGAACTATCAATGGAAATTCGTCGAGTCTATAGAAAATAATAAATTATATACAGATTAAGAGCTTCTTCTCAAAGATATTTCTAGTGACTAAATATGGTATAATTTAAAAAATGGATGAAGAGGAAATCTTCATAAATTAACTTCGTTTGTATTTTCGATTCCTATTAATAATGCGTTTGTAAAGAAAGAAAAATAATGTAATTTCCCGAATTAATGATAAGAATTAATTTTAATGGAAATTTAATGTTTTCAATATTTTTTTTTGCAAACAAATTAAAGTAAAGAAATACCAAATATATGTGGGAAAAATAAAAATTCTTATGAAATAAAAAACAGGACCCATTAGGAAGTAAGTAATATAATCCAAATAAAGAAAAAAATTTTCAACTCGAATCGTATATGGCAGAGCCCTGAAGGAACACATAAGAAATACAAACGAATTGATAATTTTCTCCTTTTTTAAGTCGGATAATGAATATTTATTCTTTTGAATAGTTTTTGACAGTTTTTGGCAGTTCGTCTTAGTAAATCAAGTTTTTTTTCTCTAAATGTCAAGCTTTTTCACAATTTTGATCTGGCAAGCCTAGGTCGCAGAGTAATGCATACAAAAATATTTTTCGTTATCTTACTCTACGTCTCCACCTAACCATAGACTACTAACTAGACCCGTCACTATACAACAACATTACGAAGATTGTATGAGAGGGAACGCAATTCTTATTTTATAATGTGGTTTCTAATTTGACTATGTCCTTCATATTATCTTAGTAAGAGCACTTTGTATGTAAAAATGCACAACACAAAAGTGAGCATTCTGTTCCTAACTTGATATGCTGTTGTAACTTGGAGTTATTACTGCGCTGTTAAAACAATTGCACTAACAACTATGTTATACCCTGAAAAAAAGCATTAACTTGAGCGGTCTACACTTAACATTAATTTGAAGTTAATGTTAAGTTGGGTGTAGACTGCAAATTACTAAAATAATGCTTGAACAAAAATTATGAAAAAAACATAAAAAAGTAGAAGTGGAAATTAAAAAAAGCAATCGGCGGATTATTTTAAGCCGTTTTTGAGCCGAAAAACGATCGTCGGTGGCGGCTTCCATTAAGCCGATTTTAGCCGCAAGATAAATCGGCGGCGGCTGTGGAAATTAGTCGGCGGCTCGGCTTAGTCGCGGCTCAGCCGTCTCGGCGCAAGCCTCTGGTAAACACACACATGTGAACATATAAATTTTTTTTCAAATTTTCTTTTGTGCTTTTTGACAACCTCGAACATAAACAACAATAAAAAGCCGTGTTGTTTTTGCTGTTGTTGGGTTGTTGTAGCTTCGCTACTACCTGTAGTATAATTCTACCATGCTTATTATTGGTTTGCTGCTTTCTAAAGGCCGTGTCAGATACAACTTTGTCGCTTTGCGTGACGTTTCTAACTTTGATAGAAAAGTGTAAAGCAAAAGGTGTATGACACAATGAAAACTTTGACAACACTCGCGCATTGATCGTTTACCAAAAAAGTAGTTGATAATTTTGCTATTTATATATATATTTTTTATAAAAATAAAAGTCAATTATGTTATTTTACGATTTATTATAAATAAATAAATGCCACATACATATTTACCTTTTATTAAAACAGATTCAAACGCGCAATATGTTTCGTTTGGCAATATAATAAAAGAAAATTATTCCAGCTGATTGTCAAAGCAAGCAAAAAGATGAGAGTTGCCGAACTTTTCGCTTCGCGCTGCTTTAAAAGTGCTTTATGTAGCATGTTTCGTATAAGTATGTACATTTCATCTTAGATGTCAAAGCGAATCTGTAACGCAACGCGAAGCAATAGTTTTATCTGACATGGCCTTTTTTTATAAGAGGTAAATATGTATGTGCCATTTATTTATTTATAATAAATCGTAAAATAAAATAATTGACTTTTATTTTTATAACAAAAAATAAATAAATAGCAAAATTAGCAACTATATTTTTTTTTGGTAAACAAGCAATGCGCGAGTGTTGTCAAAGTTTTCATTGTGTCATACACCTTTTGCTTTACACTTTTCTATCAAAGTTAGAAACGTCACGCAAAGCGACAAAGTTGTATCTGACACGGCCTTAATGCATTTTCCTATGTTTATGGGTCAAACCAATAATAAGGTGACGAACTGCTGGTACAATTGCTTCATGTAAACAGCGTTATAATAGAAAGCTTAACCTCTGTTCATAACAAATATCAGCAGAAATAAAATTTTTGTCTGCATTGACCTGTATCAAAAAACCAGGACAATTTAAGAGTGGACCAGGACACCAGGACAATTTATCTAAAACCAGGACAATCCTGGAAAACCAGGACGTATGACAGCCTTAATGTAGTGGTTTCTGTATAACTTGTTTGTTTTTATGGAAAAAAAAGAAAAATGAAAGTAAATAGTAAAATATGTAAATATGTAGTTTTTTAATAATTTGTACATTATTTACGTTCATATTCTTAAAATGTTTATAAATACAAAAGTTATAAAGTGAAATATATGAAATATTTATAAAATGCCGTGCAAGTTTACTACACGAATATATAAAAATTGTGTCCAAACATCACTAAGTTTACCGAGCCCTTAACAGAAGTTTGAACACAGACATTTTTTGGGCCGTCATTCTGCCGAAGTTATTGCTTATGTTCAGAAATAAAAATTGCACGTCTGGTCACAGTGTAAACAACAACTTTTTATGTATAAATTTAACATGACAGATTAGTCACCGCCTGTTGTTGTTGCACCAATTAAAAGTGAAATTACTTTATACAAGTTTGATAATTTATCATCAGTCTTATTAAATACTAGCTGCTATTTACTTGCAGTAGATAGTTCCGCAAAACCTTCAGAAGTGTATATATGATCATAAAGTTTGTTTAATAACGAAATTTCTCCATAAAGATCATCCATATTTATTTTAAGTTTTTTCAGATTTAAATTTTCGATTATGTTAACAATATTGGGTGGTATGAATAAAACAATTATTTGCTTTTTACTTAAAAATTTGTTTTAAAACACAAAATTCTGAAAATTATTTATTATAAAACTTAGAATTTTTGAGTTTTAAAACAAATTTTTAAGTAAAAAGCAAACACTTTTTTTATTTATACATTATCCAACTCAACATTGCATTTTAAATTAATATTGCTAATTGTAAATAACAAGTTTGTGTTTTTAAAATCAAATCATTTATTCAGGTACTTTAAGGCTTTATAAATAAATAATAAAAAATTCGTTTTAATTTCGATAGTCAGTTCCGGTGAAGACAACAGTTAATTTTTTGGCTGAATGACGTTTGCGTACAAACCCTGAGGTCTTAAGTTCAAGACTAGTTTCAGGCAAGTCAACAACATCACACTGCTTTATATTACACTGCCTGCTTTACAAGCAAAATGTATAAAGTTTCTAATGAATTTTTTTGAAAGATTAGCACAAGAAAAGTAAAGAAACAAATTTTCATTTCGGCCATTTTCAGATAACGGTAATTTTGTGTTTTTTCGATGTATACTTCCCAGAGTCAAAAGCTGGTTCGATTAAAGTGATCTATATAACCTGACTGACTAATATAACCTTAATCTATTTTGAATTCTAGATAAATCAAATAATGCGAAATAAAGTATTTTCGCGTACTTTATTGTTCTCATAAAGTATAAAGTACAGTTACCCGAAATAACGTACAATACTTTATTATAAAGTACGGGTGGCAAGCCTACTTGTGTTTCACAAATAAGGGGTTCCAGAAGGCCACCTTAGTACTTCTTTTCCCCGCTGGGTATGATTCAAACGGTAAACAAACAAAAGTAAGCAAAAATAAAAGAAGAAAAAAATTTAAGTTATATGGTTTTATTTTAATGAAACATAATAATGATGCAGATAATGCACTAAAAGCTAAAAAATAATTATGTATGTAGTGCCAGGTGCCAGCTACCACACCACTCTCCTCACCAACATGGGCATTGATCAGACTAAAATAAAACCGTGGGGCATTGTTGACTATAGATAACCGAAAGTCGATGCGCGATAGCGCACCTGGTACTACACAACTATTTTTTTGCTTCTAGTGCAAATTCTGCATCATTATTATGTATGTTTCATTACAACAAAACCATTTAACTTAAAAATTTTTTTTACTTACATATTTTATTATAAATTTTTTTTGTGTTTTACTTTATGTCCTAAACTCTATGATCTAGCATTTAGTTTCGGATTGTACCTTGGATTTGGATTTTTTTCGTGGGGTACTACATTATAGTAGCCGAGCGCTTTTATTTAATACCAATATTGAGGTGGCTGACAATATCTATGCATGAATATGTACTGGTGGCCATTTTGGAATTGGAAGTTTTTCATTGCGTACTGTATTCTACTAGTCAAACCCTTTCATTTGATATCCATATTGAGGTCTTTATAGACAAATAACTAAATCACCATTTGGTGGCGGCCATCTGTGATTTACAATAATACTGAATATACATAACAGCAACGTCATCTGATCAATCAGTCATGAAAATTTAATGTGTTCACTAAATTTCAAACTAATCGGTTAACAGAAAAAAACTAAGACTAAATTTTACTGTTTATGGGCGTGGCGCCGCCCACTTTTTTAAATAAAAAAGTGTAGTGTAATTGTAAGTAAAGGCGTCCAATAAATCTCAGATCAATCGGTTAAGAGGAAAGGGCTAAAACTAAGTACCAGTTTTTATGGGCGTGGCGCCGCCCATTTTTTAATCACAATATTAAATTGTCAACAAAGTTTCAGGCGCTTGCAAAATTTCAGATCAATCGGTCAACGTGAAGGGGGTAAATTTTCAATTACTAGATTTGACCCGACGACACAAACGCGACAAACTCCACAAACAGGGTAAGTTAAAAAAACCATTTAAAAAGCAAGGTAGATCAATAAGGTGTAGTCATCGGCGAATTGATACAACAAAGTAACTTTTTTGTTCAAGCAATTTTCAAAACAAATTAACAAATTTACATTAAAATTTTTTCAATTTATTTAAATAAAAAAATTTATAAGGTAAGTTTGGCAGTTCCTTGAACAATTAGCTGTGCTGATAACGCCACCTGTTATAAATTCGCTTTGGAAGAAGTATAAAATTTAAAAAAACTGAAAAAAGAACAAATTTAATAAAACTGGACAAAAATAAAAAGTGAATACTTATTATGAAATTTTTCGCTTGTTACTTCAAGCGCATACCATTAAAAAGGAAGTCAAAGTTTTAGAAACCATTTGTTTTGTTTGTGTTACTCAAGGTGTATCTAACAGGTGGGATCACTAGGTCAGCTGATTCAACGTCAAACTTAGTAGTGTTGATGAAATGCTCATGATCAAGGCGAATCGATACCAGGTGGCCCCATTAGTGCAGATGATGATCTGCTGACTAGACCAAAGTGTCACACTCTACTTAAAAACTTAAACTAACACCGAATCATAACGAGACATAAGTTTGGAAATTTTTGTGTTTGAAATTGTCAAAATCTGTTGCTAACATGAAAAATGACTGTGTGGACAGTAAATGTTAGTGTTCGAACACATGTTTGAAAATTTATGTTCAAACACAAGACAGAGCAATTATGTTAGGATATAACCTGTCGAATTTAGCATGTATGTAGTGTAGGCCTGCCAGAAGTCTGAACCAGTCGACCAGGACATTTATAATACATATCACAACGCATGTACAACAAAAGCTTATATATTCCAAGAACTAATCATAAAAAATGAACCGCAACAAATTTTTATTTTGATACATGTATCAACCATATATTTCAAATTGAAGTCCCACAATTAAACAATAGATACAAAACTTAACATGTAATTCATACATAAAAAACAATGCACAAAAATCAAAAATTCTTTTAAAATTACAAGGGGCGAAAAGAAACACATATGCTGGCGAGGCGAGTAGTTGAAGCGTAGTTGAAGTAGTTCAGCGAGTAGTTGAAAGACGTAAGCCCCAGGCTTTCTGTAAACTTTTATATAGAAATGCTCACTTTCATACGAAAAATTTGATTTTTATCGTAACTGTAAATCACTAAATTTAATAAATCCAAATATCGTAATGAAGAAAAAAATCACCACTATTTTTGATATTATTAAAAATTTCAGAATTTTATAGATTGAAAGCTCTTGCATTTGAACAAATATTTAAAAAGATTGAAATTAATTTATATAATTTTTGACAAACAATTTCTAAAACAAAGCGAGGCGATTCCACAAAGGCTTTTCCAGTTTTAGCAAAATTTTTAAGAAAATTTATGGTGCTCCTACATTTGTCTGCAAATACCGGACATATATTTAGCTCCGTCAATTTAACAAACGCACATACTGATTAAGCCTTTTTGATCTTTTCTGCAGAAACACCCGAGTCTTGGTAGGAATCAAATCTGCGACCTCCCAGTTAAAAGCCTAGCACACTTCTTCAGTACGCGGGTAACTAAACTAAATTTCGAAGTTGCTTAGAAAATTAAACTTTAGAAGGAATTCTTTATTCTACTTTATTATTTGGAACTCATAAAACCATTTGTTTTGGTACTCATATTAAAAGCGATTTTGCAAAAATTATAAATTCGGAAATGTATTCATTCTGAAAATCATTTATATTCCATGGTATATATTTAAGCTTGTAAAATCATTTGTTTTTTGTCATGTATTTATGTTTATAAACCTCATGAAATTACTGGCGATTGCTATTTTTCTGTTTTCTTATTAATAAAAATTAATAAAACCACGAAAAATGCTTAGCTTTATTTATGCCGATTTTCTTGCCGATTTTTCCAATTGAAGTGACGAAAGTATCGATTTTTTTCACGAGAAGTGCCGATTTTTGATCAAAATCATATGGCAGCCCTGGCCCAGGCAACAAATCGTAAGCTTATTATTGGTTTGCTGCTTTCTAATGCTTTTTCCTATGTTTATGGGTCAAACCAATAATAAGGTGACGAGCTGCTGGTAAAATTGCTTCATGTAACCAGCGTTATAATAGAAAGCTTAACCTCTGTTCATAACAAATATCAGCAGAAATAAAATTTTTGTCTGCATTGACCTGTATCAAAAAACCAAGTCAATTTAAGAGTGAACCAGGACACCAGGACACTTTATCTAAAACCAGGACAATCCTGGAAAACCAGGACAATCCTGGAAAACCAGGACAATCCTGGAAAACCAGGACGTATGACAGCCTTAATGTAGTGGTTTCTGTATAACTTGTTTGTTTTTATAAAAAAAAGAAAAATGAAAGTGAATAGTAAAATATTTATATATGTAGTTTTTTTAATAATTTGCACATTATTTACGTTCATATTCTTAAAATGTTTATAAATACAAAAGTTATAAAGTGAAATATATGAAATATTTATAAAATGCCGTGCAAGTTTACTACACGAATATATAAAAATTGTGTCCAAACATCACTAATGCTGACTTTAGACGACATGTTTTTTACATATGGCTTGTTAGGTGTGTGAGACATATGTTACTTCGCATGTTTGTCAAAATTGTCAATTTACAGACGGTTTATAATATTTGCTTTCACACGTACATGTGCAATTACATCTGACATAACCTCTGAGTGTTCACAACAGCTGAGTTTTGCACAATAACATACTTTTTAACGTTTTTTCAGCCAAACCACACTTGTAATAATTTAATACAGCTGATGTCAGATGAAAATAGAACACGCTCTAATTGAAAATTTTTCATCTGACTTTGCTTCTGTAAATGTCATCTGACAATGTTTCATATGTTTCACACGGCATGTATCACTTTTGCAGTGGGAAATTTGACAAGTCAGATGTAAAATACATGTCTAAAGTCAGCATAAGTTTACCGAGCCCTTAACAGAACTTTGAACACAGAAATTTTTTGTGACGTCATTCTGCCGAAGTTATTGCTTATGTTCAGAAATAAAAATTGCACGTCTGGTCACAGTGTAAACAACAACTTTTTATGTATAGATTTAACATGACAGATTGGTCACCTGTTGTTGTTGCACCAATTGCTATTAATTGTTACAGCCGCAGGGACCAATGAGGTTTCCGACCAGCTCGTTATTGGGAAACATGTCTCAGCGGGCTCCAACACTCTCATTGGGTGCGCATCACATAATAAGAAATAAAAAAAATTTAACTTCCGAACAACGGTGACTTATATATGACACTCAATTTGGAGACTGGTGTAATGTCTCAAAGTTCGCCATCCCAACCGTTTCACATTTATTTCCTGAAACAAAAATTTAGTTGTGAACCAAAAACCCACCCGACTTCTCCAACCTTAACTCAGCCAAGTGTGGCCTCTAAAGTTAGTGATGTTTCGGGCTAGGGGATTTGGGTGCAACTCTAGTTTTCTTATGTATCTTGTCACGTATTTAGAAAACACTGTCTTAACCTGCGGTACATCTAGATCTTTATGAATTCGCTTGTTTCTGACATACCATCGGAATGCTGCAATCGTACGGAGTATTTTATTTTGTATTTTTTTTCTACATTTGATGCCGAGGCAGTGCCCCATAACTGGATACCGTAGGACCATATTGGTTTTAGAATGGAGTTGTATAGAAGAAGTTTACAATCTAGGCTTAGAGTAGAGTTTCTTCCAATGAGCCAATTCATTTGAGCTGCTTTTAATTTCATTTGCGTCACAGGTAAGATACAATATACATTTTCCACCACTATTAGAGGTCAAGGCAATCATACAACGCTAACTTTTATAATTTTTTTATGCTGCCCTGTGTAAGGTCAGTATCTACCCCGAAGATGTCCTCCATGGGAAACCTCATCCACACTACAATAGAGCATTAACCGACTATAAAACTTTCGCAGGTAAGAAAAGCTGTAGCGGCAACCCAAAAAGAACTTATTATTTATTTTTCTTGAATTGGTTTTTTCGCAACCAATTGGGCGCATATAGTGCTCTACAAATCAAACGCCTACAAATTAATAATCTGAGGCCAAAGTGATTCAAACTATTCTATTATATGTTTCATAATCATATATTTCTATCATCGTCATTAATATCTTTCTTTATCTCATTATGGATCTGATTTTCAACGCGGGTAACGGCTCTACCTTTTCCGTAAATGATCATCGTTGCTCTAGAAGTGTGGGTAAATCTTCCGATTCTTTTCAATCAAAAGCATGAGAGATTCTATGGTTTCTCGAGGACTGGAATTACAAGAAGGATTTAAGGGTGCATATATTACATGAAGTATATTTGTTATTAATGCATATTATAAAAATTTACTTTGTGTGCCTTTCCCCTGTTTCATTTCCAGGGGTTTCTCCTTAAAATCTCCCCGGATGTTGACATTATTACTCGAAAGCTGTATTGTATTATACACAAAAGCAAAGGACTTCACTCAACACTCATATCACAGTTGGAAAATCAGATTAATTATTTCCCAATATTGCACTACACCAAAAAAACCGAGTGTATGTACAACCTTAATCCTAAGCATAAAAATATTAACCATCAGGTAGTTGAGCTATATCAGAGATCTTAAAGTAAAACTGCAACAGAAACATTTGCAATTTAGGACATCACAACAAGTGATTTATGGTATAAATAAATTAAATAATCCAACTATCCTAATATTGCTCTTGAATCGAACTAAATTTGTTATTTAACAAACTTAATTTCGTCTGTACACTTCCTGTCCAGGTACCGATTTGACAATTCGCGCTCTCTTGTTGAATCTTTCAGCGCTTTTCTCACAAGCGTTGGTCATATTTTCTATAATTTGGTTTCGTATTAATTCCAATCTATCATTAGGCTTATCTAGAGTTCGGTGATCAGAAATTGATTGCAGCTTTCGTCCCAATTTATAGTCAGCTCCACTCAAGTACATACAGCCAGCGTTGCCAGAATGATGATTTTATCATATTTTTGATGATTTTTAAACCAAAATATGATTTGATGATTTTTTCCCCCAAATGATGATTTTTTTCTCGCAAATTATGATTTTTTATACTTTTTATATGTATATCGTCAGAGAAAATGCAAAAAGCCCCATCTGACATTTTAAAAGTTTTACAGGAGAAGGATGAAACTTGTTTAAATGAAAAAAATATATTGACAATTAGTGCACAATTTTACAATTTAATTAAAAAAAGGACCGACAAATTTATATATTTATTGTGAAATTTTGCACCAATTGTCCATATATTCTCTGTGACGAAATGATCGTAAGCGACAAAAATTAAATTTTTCAGGAGAAGGGTTTTTTATTATATTTAAATATGATTTATATTCATAAACTGTCGCTTACGATCAAATTTTACAGCCTGTATTTCAAAAGTTATCAACAATTTTGACATTTTAATGATTTTAAGCCATGGGTAGGCTTATAAAATTTTGATTTCAATAAAAAATTAGTTTCTTACAAAATGTCGCTTACAATCACTTGGCGCTAAGGGGTCGATATCATGCCATACGTTTTATAGTTCGTTGGATCAATTAATATATAATTTTCAAACGTTTTTAACATAAAAGTTTATTGAAGTGCATTCATCAGCCTTGAAAGATGGCTTTGAATGACCAAACTATCAATTATGTTCGATGATAAAAAATTTTGCGGGATATACAAAGTTAAGTGTGCTAAATTCAAATAATTTTGAAATTTTTGCTATCATGTACAAATTTTTTTAATGGGTTTGACTAATATTTCAAAGAGCTACGTCAGTATATTTCACCCAAACTCGATAACGGATTATTCGATTTGAATAAATAAGTCAGTCGTGTATATTAATTTTTTATATTTCCAACTGTTTCGGAGTTCTTAATAAATTAACGGCGAATTTTTTTTTTAATTAATTGTTTGTTTTCAAAAACTCATAAAAGAAATTAAAACTTTAAATTGTTATCATTAGTCTGACAGGTAGGATAAATAGAAATAAAATAAGCCTTAAATCATGAAAATCGAAGGCAAATGTTGATTTTATTCGCAATTAAGTGAAGGAGGTTAATTGATAAAAGTCTCAATTTCCATACAACAGAAAAATTTAAATTTGTGTATGTGTGTGTATTAGTTCCCTCAACTAATTGTGAATAAAATCGACATTTGCTTTCGAAATTTTAATTGTTTATGGCTTATTATATTCCTAATATACCTAAATAGCTTCCCTCTCTATTTTTGCATAACTTTTTGAAAACAAAGAAAAAGTTTCATTTTGCGTGAAAAATGAATTTTTCGCTGCTAATTTCTGAATAACTCCGAAGCAGTTGGAAATTAATGACTTAAAGGTAATTTTATTCTGAATTTTTTGGTGCATTATTTATTGAAATTGGATAAACCGTTTTCGAGTTAGGGTAAACTGTACTGAGAGCAGAGCTGTAAAAAATTGTAATAAATTTTGATTGCAATCAAAATGAGTTCAACCAAATTGATTTCATTCTTTGATTTCAAAATGATTTCAGTATTCAAACTGAAATCATGTCAAGATTGCAATCTTTTGTGATTGTAATCATTTTTTTCATTGATTGCAATCAATTTGATTGCAATAAAATTTTGTTGAAATCATGTGATTTCAATCAATTTCCCTGAAATTACTACTACAGTGTAAGTCCAACAAAATGGTGCAAAAAACGTACCAAAACGTAGATTAGTTAGCCATTTCATGAATTTTTTTTTATATTATCAGAGTAAGATTTATTTCTTAAATTAGTATCAGTTGAAGAGAACGATGATTTTGATTCTGATTTCATTTTGATTGCAATCACTGGATTTGATTAAATCAAATTTGATTGCAATCAAAAAAATTGATTTTTATATGTTCTCACAGTCATGGCGATATTTTATATACTTCGCTGATTGTTCCCGATTTTCAAACTTTTTCACGAATTTTTTACAAGCATCCTTTTAATATTGGTTGCCAAAAAGTAGTAACTCTTCTATCTAGAATATGACATTAAAGAAATCATATAATCTTAAAGAACGCGTTTTTGTTTTAGTTTGCTGTAAAAATCTCATTGTTCAGCTTTGGAATAAAAGTTTGTGATGATTTTTTATATCCAAATATGATTTTTATTTTGCCAAATGATGATTTGCTTTGAAAAGCTTCTGGCAACGCTGCATACAGCATACAAAGTTCATATTCGTACACCAGTGAGCTGCAACAAGTGGTAAACTTTCAAGTGTACCCAATCGTCTACTCTGATTTTTTGCGTTGCAATCGTTTTTGTTCAACAACAAATAATGATTGTAAACTCAATAGCTTAATTCAAACACTCAATTTTAAGTACTTGTGTTGGCAATGGTCGTGAATATTTGTGATTGCTTTCTTTGGTATGATTGTAACCGCACCGGATCGAAACAAACATGCTGTTCGCATCATTCTTCTAAAACCCTTTAGCTGAAAGTCCATAGCGTGCGTTGCGCGTTTTGTGTTTGATACTTTAGACACCTTTCTAAATTCAAGTTACATGCAACGCTTTTTGAGCGCCAATGTTTATGTTTTGATCAGCTGTAGTGTAAATATTTTTATCGAATAAAAATAATTTTTGCAAAAATGCTAATTGAAATTGAAATGCTAAGAGAAATTGTGGATTTTATTGAGTTTATAAGTATAATATTTTGTGCAACAAGGGCATACTCAAAGCTCCAAAATAAAAAGAGACGGTTTTTGGTTCGTCCCTTGTATTTGGAACGGGGAGTGAGTGGTTTTTTTAACTCAGCGAGAGCTATTCCAATGTAAATTTAATTGTGTCAGTACAATATTGAATAAAGTATAAAGATAAATTGATAAAATTAATAAACATAACAGAGATGAAACTTATTATATAAAATTAATCGATAAATAAAATGAAAATTTTGTTGATGAAAGAATTGTGTTAAATAATTGATTTTAATATATTTTATTCTTGAAAACATTTGTAAACTCTATTGCGATAGGGTTTTTTTATTAGACTTCTTTTTTGTAAAAAAAATTAAAAAAAAAATAGTCCACCATACAAACATATTTATCGATAACATTGAAAATATAAAATACTTTGTCATCCCTGACTATCCAAAACAGCTGTCATTTTTTCATGGCGCATGCGACGCATACAAAAGCAGAAAGTAAACCTACTTTTCGCGTCAAGCGTTTTACGCTTTGTGCTATGTAACTCGTCAGATACATTTACACTGATTCTACTTTTTTGACAGCCGCTTATAACGCGTTACCGTGTGTAACGCGTGTTATGGACTTTCAGCTTTTATAGCCGGCTCGAGCCACTTGTTTTAATACACACAATACATACATATGCTATAAAATATTCGTGCTATTGTAGTTAATGCGTACAATCCTCATTCGTGTTGTTTCTTCTTTACAAAGTGGCATAAAAAAACCTACATACATACACACATATGTATGTATATTTGCAAATACTTTGCCAAACACAAAAATATACTTGTAGAGTAACTTGAGTGTTTTTGTTTCGATCACCATCAAATCATGCACATAAACAGCCGAGGAGCTACAAGTGAGCGATTGTTCGTAAGCAAGTCGCATAATTTGTAAACTAATCAATGCAAGTATAATGTTGCGAATAAGACATACTTGTTGCTGATTTTTTTGGTTCGTGTATTATACTTGAATGTGAACAAAACTGCCAAAGGCATGATTGACTTGTACTTGTTATTTAGCGCTAGTGAATAAGACGGCTTGATCACACTTGTTGCAGCTCACTGTCGTACACCCTCAACTTTTAAAAAAGAAACTCTTGTAATAAAATAAATAAAGGCCGAGACACATAGAATCCGTCATACGTTATACGTCGCCTTTTTCAACTGACAGCTAAGTTAAAATACATGTTTTCTTATAAACTTGATCACATACAGTACTTCTCCGTCAACGCAAAGTACAAAGTTGGCCAACTTTTAACTTTTAACGTACGTTGAGTACTTTGACAACTATTGTTTGATTTGTTCTTTGTTGTGGGTTTGTTTTTCGCTCAAAAATAAAATAATTTAAATTAAAATTTATTCGATTGTATAAAGTATTGGTGCTTTGTTATAAAAAAATAAAGAAATTAAGAAATAAGAATTAAAGAAATTAAAATTAATAAATAAATAACAGCTGATTTTCTCTCCGTTAACAAAGTACTCATTGTGCCAACATTATCCGTCATTCCGTTAACGTCAGTTGAAAAAGGCAACGGATGACGTATGACGGATTCTATGTGCCCCGGCCTTAACTATTATAATATTGTTCCTGTCGGAATTTATTTATAGAGGCTCTATTTAACAAATCAAATAATTAAAAACGACATTTCGTTCAATAATTTTATAGAAAATAGCGAAATTCACTAGATATTGTGAAGAAACAAAGTTTATATCCGTACACAAAAGTAATCCAAAAAATTTTAAAAACTAGTTTTAGTATAAAAAAGGCTTATATTTTCTTTTGTAATTGCATCAGTTCCTAATCTGATATTTTAAAAAACTTTTTGTGTACGAATATGAATTTTGTTTTTTTTAAATTAGTAAATTCTTTAAAAAAATTCCAATGAAATGCATTTTTATTTAAATGATGTATTAAATATAACATCTGTAAATAAAATCTTGCAATAAACAAGAAATTTAAGTAATTTTATTTATTACAAGGCAGTGAGTTTTTTCAATTGAGGGTGTATGAATACGAACTTTGCATACTGTATGATATCCAAATAACGAAAAAAATGGTGTAAACCCAATGTCACTATGAAATGAGTTCCGTGAGACGCAGTCTATTTCTGACAAATAGAGATCCCAATCTCTGTGATCCTATTTTAGATAAGCTCTTATTGCTACTAGGCTGATATACTGGGGTTTTTATATGTATATTAAATTTTGTAGGTGTTAATCAGATTATGAAAACTTTTTGACACAAACTGGGCTCCGTTGTTGGTATGAATAATTTCCGGCACGCCGAATTTGTGGAAAATTTCATGGGTCAGGAATTCAATTACATTATTAGCTGTAGCTTCTTTCATCGCTTTCATAAAGGTGTATTTAGTGAAATGGTCCAGTACGAGAAAAATATATACAATTGCCACTTCGTGACCTTAGGTATTTACCTATGAAATCCAAATACAACTTTTGGAACGGTCTTTCGGTTATAATTTGTTTTCCAATCTCTGGGCGTATGTTTTGATTTGAGGGCTTGATTTCTTTACAGGTTTGACAGTTCTTTACAAATACTTTTATTTGTGTAGTTAATTTAGGCCGATAAAATAATCTTTTAAGCTTTTCTAGAGTTTTTGCTACTCCTCCGTGAGCAGACGTTAAACTTGTGTGGTCTTTTTCAATTAGAAGCTGAGTAATGTTTGCAGGAATCCACATTTTCCACTGGCTTTCTGTCTCTTAACCCCGATCAAATTTAGCTCTTTTAAAGACAAAACCATCTTCAACTTTGAAATTAGTAGATAGGAACTGTATGTCTGGCCCCAATTAAAATTTTAAAATTTGGGTAATTAAAATTTGAAATTTTAATTGTTAAATAAACAAAAGTGTAATTTGATACCCGTGGAAAAAAATGAAAGTACCCTGTAGGAAAAATGTTATTAAAAAATTGTGATGAATTATTATTGAGTTAAAGTGTTACAGCCATATGTATAAAAAATTCTTATTTTAAGTTTACAGAGTGCAATAGTTATGAAACACTTTTTGTCTTATAAATCAGTTAAAAAAAAGTGTATTTATAAACCAACAGTAACAGCTCTATAGCTATTGAAGACATGTAGTGATTTTATGTTTACGTACGGCAACTCTGTTTTTATTTGGTTGTCATTTCTTTGTTAGTGATGCTTTATCCCACTGTTCGATTAACCCGGTAATCAAGTAAATGTAAAATTTTTTATAAATTTATAACGCAAAAAGTATGTTAAGAAAATAAAAATCATATTACATTTGTTCATAAAGAGTTTTTAGCAAAATCTATTGCACAAAATGTTCCTATTTACCTAGTTTAATAATATTCGGTAATAAAAGTGTTCGAATAACGAGTCTGTTTACATTTGATTTACATCACTAGTAGATATTGTTAGGTTAATTTTATTTCTGTGTGTGTTTTTCTACCAAAAAAAACTTTTAAGGAAATAAAATTAAAATAATAGCAATTAAAATGGATGAAGTGGATAAAAAACAAATAGAAGCCGAAAATAAATTGGAAAACAAGGTATTTAAATCTGTATATTGAATATTAATACGTGTTAAGTAGACTTTGTGTTCTGGACAAATGTGTGGAAAAAGTTTATTTAGGCGGCATTTCTAAATTGGTTTTCTTTGTTTTATGGTTCCAAATGTTCTTTAGTTGATAACAATTTCTTATGATTAAAAAATGTCGCTAAACTTAATCCAATTTTGTTTATACGAACTCCACAAAGTATACGGCTATAGCAACATGATAACTGAATGTAACTTTTCTTCTTTCTAGGACACTAAAAGTGACAATAAAAGGCAGCGATCTGAAAATTGGAGTGATGCGGATAAGGTATAAACTTGAAATGTAAATATAATTATTTTTTGCCAATCTTACTGTTTTTATAGGAGCTGTTAAAGGAATTAATCAAAAATAGGGTCAAAGAAATAGAAAATAAAAATACAGACACCAATACCAATCAAACAAAGAAGAAAGCTTGGATAGATATCGAGAAGGAGTAAGTTAACCGTACTTGTTTAGAGAAACTTTGGTTTCAAAAAATTACATTTTGTGTTGGTTTGTAGCTTTAATAGTTTGTGTTCGTGTAAAAAGCGAACAATTACCCAACTAAAATCGCAATGGACTACAATCAAAATTAATGCGAAGAAGGAAGTAGCAGAATTCCGTAGCAAAAGCAAGCAAACTGGAGGAGGACAACCACCACCAGAAGTATCATTATCAGCTAATGATATCAGTGTTTGGCTTCCCAATGAATTTGTAATTGATTCAAATCAGTACGACTGTGACGCAATTTTTACCAAAGTATGTAACTTAATTTTGTTAAAAGATAATTTATAAAAACGAGTTTTAATTTTTTCTAGGAAAAAGAAAATATTTTAGAAAACTCTGTTGTCATTCAAGAGGGTCCCTCAGAAGTTGAACAACTCAATATAAAAGACAAAGAGAAGGAAGTTGAAGCTAATGTCAAAAACAACGAAAAAATTACTCCATGCAAAAAAAAGGTTTGTATAAATTTAAGTGTGCTCTCAATACATAATAACATTCTTCAACTATTTTATTGTATAGATCGCTTCTCTCAAAAACACCGCTGCCGAAGAAAGCATTTTAAAAATCGCTCAAAATGACGTAGATTGCCGTCAAGAGCTACACCTTCTCCAGATACAAGTAGAGAAGAAGAGAATAAGAAATTTAGACTTGGAATTTGAAGTACTTCAAGCTAAATTAGTCTTTTATAAAAGAAAGTCATTTGGTATGTATTTAACTATTTACATATTTGTATCTCTCATGAACTACATACATACATAAATGTGTACATACATACATAGCTCGAATAAACGATTATTTTTATGATTTTGAAGTTATATAACAAGAACTAAAATATATAATTTACTTGCACCAATTAATGTATGCAGTTCGTGAAGCATAATATTATGTGGAAGATAATTTAAAACTGTTTTTAATTCTTTCTTGCAGATGTTATTGAAATTTAAACGAAAACGTTTCGCATCTACTATTTTTACAAACATACATACCATGTATGTATGCCTATTTTATGACTAATGTGTAGTAATGAATTTCTTTTTTTTTTTTTAATTTTTAAGTTCACACACATCTAGGTCCTAATTGCTTAAAACACGTCACGAAAGTGAAATTTATATACACACATAGGAAACAAACTAAATAATTGATAAATTTTATAAATTTGTTTTTGCTTTTCATTACAATTCTAAAAGTTATGAATGGCAAAGCAAATCCTGTTTTTATGTGTTTGTGTGAAAATTCTGTTTGAAGAATTGTATGCCAAACAAAAATAAGTTTATGAAATTTTAGCAATTTTGTTTTTGTTTTATAAATTTCACTTTCCTGAATTGTTTTCCACAATTAGCCCTGTTAAGCGCAGGCTCGTTTGCCTTGCTCAACTTGATAATCCTGGGATAACTTGGTGGTTCACCAAGTTATTCTGATATTTGGGGGTTTATTATCCGAGTAGTTCACAAGGATAATTCAAGCTGTTCAATTCAGTTGTTCAAGTGGTACACAAGAACAACGGACACTGACTTGTTGAAAATGAAAGACACGATGTTGGCTTGATGAATGATAAAGGTTCAATCATGCATTTTATTAAAAAACTTATGGTATTTAAAGAAAAAATTACAAATACAAATAATACAAAATTTACAAATACAAATAAAAAATAAAAAAAGTAAAAAATTGGTCTCATAATTAACAAAAATTACAATACAATTAATAATATTTAACATTTTTAAAACGTAAAATTATACGAAGAATTTTTAGTAGGCCGGAAACCGTTCACTCTTCTGCTGCACTAATTATTTTCCCAGATATTGGATTTCAGAACTGTCTGGCTGGTGAATTAAATAAGCAAATTATTTTCCCACTGACTGTAAAAGCCAAACAGGTATTAAATTTCGTCTGACGAGTTATTTGATTTAGCATGTGTGAATAAATATTTTGTTTTAATTTAGCTACGAATTTTGCAGACGCGGTAATTCTCACGTCAAAATGTGGAAAAAAAAGAAGAACGTAAAAAAAAAGAAGTACGGATTTTGTTCAAGTATTCTTAATTCTATTGAGAGTTGTTTTTTTTATTTTTAATACAAGATAAAAAAAAAAACTCAAAGGAATTAACATATTGCGGCCCCAAGGGGGTTGGAAAGTGGGAATGTGCGATCTCCGGCAATTTAGTTTGAAGTGGGTTAAGGTGTTGGTTCCAACGAAACATTCCAGTTGGATCGTGGAGACGGTTGTGGTGCTTCGGGGAGCGGGTCACGTCTTCTCGTCAATCTTTGTTTTGCTATCAGGGCAACTATTACTGCTAAAATCAAGGCCAGTCCAATATAGCTAATTGTTAAGCTATGTACTTTATGGGTTGTTGCTAGAGGAAATTCTTGTCGTTGTGCCCTGATCTCTTTCTGCAGGTGGGCTATTTTTTCAATTGTCGAAGTATATGACAGGGATTGTGTCATGTTGTTTACGTTTTCTTGGAGATGAAGGAATGTAATCCCATTGCTTGTATATGATGTATGCAAGTTTGATGAGATGGTTCGATGCCCGTATATGGTAATAACATCAGTTTTAATTGCACATCCTGCTGGAAGCGTGAGCAATCCAGTACCTTTCAGAAATTGAGAACTGCTTTCACCCTTGCATACTGTGCTTAGTTTTAGTTGCTGTTGAGTTGCGAGTAGCCACTGGTTCTTGTTATAAAGTTGGTACCATACGTTGTTGCTGCTTATCAACTCTATGTTGCAGCTTGAGTCGGTTTCATTGTTGAATAAATGTATCTCACAGCGACAAATTTGAGAGCCTCGATGATATGCAGCTTGAATGTGTGGGCATAAGAAAATGTTATGCTCAAGTCTATTGCAGTTACTTAGCTTCGAATCATCTAGAGCGAAATATTCATCACGATGGGCGTTGAGAGCTATCATTTTAGTTGTTGGTATGATAGCCACTAAAGTGTCGTTCATTAGCTGTGGTACTGGAGTAATATAAAATAGGTCATATTGCCCTTGATGGGCTAGAGGAATGAACAAGGTGCAAATAATGTGCTGAGTTGAGATTGCTGCGTGAGCGGTGACTACACCATATAAATGAATAATGTCTGCAACTGGTAGTGTTAGATCTGTGGGAAGGTTCGCCTTTATGTTATCGACTTCACCCGAAAATTGTTGTGGGGTTAGTAGAACCGGACTAATTCGACCATGGTAAGTGTCCGCTAACAACGTGATCATAGATGTATGCATTTTTTGCAGATTATTAGCAATTGTAAGTAACTGGACACTCAGTGATAAAATGACTTCCGATCGCTGGTAGCTGTCGTTGTTTGTCAGGTAGAGTAGTTTGTTTATTTTACCGTTCATTTTTTCGAAGTTATCTTGCGTGCGTTGTTCAGACTGCTTCATGAGATTGAGGGTTGAGTCGAGAAACGATGTTTGATTCCGCAGAAGTCTCTGCAAGTGGGCTTCGTTGGTTTTTATACTATTAATAGTATCGGTCATTTCTGCTGCATATTTGGAGTCTAGAACGCCAAACAAGGAGTTTGCTATATTTCCAACGATGTCTATTGCTCCGCGTCGCTTCCTTCTTATGAAATTTTCTAAACCATGCTCCATTTCATCCCTGAGATCTTGAAAATGGGATAGAAGTCCGTTGCATTGATGATTAAGGGATGAGTAATTGCAGGCCCTGTTCAGCGCAGATGTACCATTCTTTAAAAGCTCTAATTCGTTATAGAACGGTGTCAGTTCAAAATAAATAAGGAGCTTCCATTCAGCGATGACAGGTTTAACTTGGCCAATATTTTCGAAATGTAATCCAGGGTTGCTGGTTATTTGGGTGTACGTCACTTGTTGACATAGGATTAAAGGGAGAAGTGATGCTACGAGTATTAGCAGACCTGTTGCGGTTAGAGTACAACGTTTTGAGGGTGGTTCATTTAAGGTTTTGCTCTTGGGTGAACTGTCTCTTTTTCGTGTTGGTTTCTCATCTGTTGTTTCATGGCTAACATTTGTTTCTGGTGGCTCCACAGGAAGAGGAGCCAGCAAGTGAATTGCTCGCTTAACGATACCACCAGATGTTTTTACATCAGCTGCTCTGACGAGTCCGTCTGGACCGGGGTATATATCAGTTACTTTTCCCAGACGCCATTTCATAACTGGTGTGTTGTCTTTAATTATAACTATGGTACCCCGTTGCAAATTTTGAGCCTTGGTTTGCCACTTGTTCCGCTGCTGGAGTTCACTGAGGTATTCCTGCGACCATCGTTTCCAAAATTGATGTTTTATTTGTGATACTAGCTCCCATCGTTTTGTAAGAGTTGTTGAAGTTGACCTGGCAGTTGCATCCACTTGTGCTGTAAGAGGTTCACCAATCAAAAAGTGGCCTGGTGTCAGTGCAGCCTCATCATTCGGATTATTCGGCAACGGTGCAATCGGTCTCGAATTAAGGATTGCTTCGACTTCTATTATCACGGTTTCCATTTCTTCATAGGTCAGAGACGCGTTTGCCATTTCTTTAACAAGTAACCTTTTTGCGGATTTGACTGCAGCCTCCCATAGTCCGCCGAAGTGCGGGGCTCGTGGAGGTATGAAATGAAAGCTGATGTCTTTGCTGGCACACTCTTGTTGAATTTTTTCTTGGGCAGCTGTGGCGAAAAGAGCAGTTGACAACTCTTCTAGTTGATTCCGAGCTCCCACAAAGTTTGTTGCGTTGTCACAGTAGAGATGCTGACAGTGACCCCTTCGGCCGATGAACCTTTTGAGGGCTCCAATGAAGGCGTCGGTTGTGAGGTCTGTTACAAGCTCCAGATGAACTGCCTTTGTGGAAAAGCAGCAGAATACTGCAATATACGCCTTCTGGGGTCGCTTTCCTCGGGTTTTGAAGTGAACCCAGATTGGACCACAGTAGTCAACTCCTGCATTAATAAAGGGTCTTGCTGGCATTACTCTTGCTTCTGGTAAGTTTCCCATAATTTGCTGCAGAAGTTTTGGTTTCGCTCGTGCACACTGCACACATTTGTGCACAGTTTCCCGAGCCAAATGTTTGCCTTTAATGGGCCAAAAACGTTGTCTTACGATTGCTAGAAGTGCTCCAGGGCCACAATGTTTGTTTTCCCTATGTGTCGACTCAAATATTAGTTTGCTTACTGTGTCGTTATAAGGAAGCAACATTGGATGTTTGGCATTGAATGATAACGTGGATGCTTCTAATCTGCCTCCGACTCTTAGAATGTTATATTCGTCTAAAAATGGGGATAAGCTTTTTATTTGACTCGATCCCTTAAGTTCCCTTTTCTGTTGCAGCTGCTGAATGTCTTCTGTGAACGTGCATAGTTGGGTGGTTCGAACAATGATGGCAAGTGCATCGTGAAGTTCAAGAGGTGTGAGAGTTTGTTGGGTTTGTCGCTCGGGCTTGAAAGTCTTGGCGTTTTTAATGAATCTTAAAATGTATCCTATGATACGTTGGAGCCTTTTTAGTGAATTTCGGTGGTTGATACTGTGCACAAAGTTTTCACTATTGACAGCAATGAGTGAGTTGTAAGATCCTTGCTTCTGTTCAGGGGTCGGAAAATTAGGATCTAGTCCAAAACTGGGAGGCCAATGTTTCTCGTCACCATGAAGAAAAAATGGCCCATACATCCATTGGGGTGTATGCTGTAACTGTTGTGGATCCAATCCTCTTGATATGATGTCCGCTGGGTTCTCTTTAGAACTTACATGTCGCCATTGCTCAGGTAGCGTGTTTTCTTGAATTGAAGCGATTCGGTTTGCCACAAATGTATGAAATGAAGAAGATCTTGAATGTATCCACGATAAGACTATTTTTGAGTCGGACCAATAGAATGTAGGCGATGTATTCATATCCAAGTCTAGTTTCACTTTTGCAGCTAAGTTAGCACCCAATTGTGCAGCACATAGTTCTAGTCTAGGCAGCGTTTGCTGCTTGAGCGGAGTTATCCGTGATTTCGCACATAACAAGTATACTCTTATTGTTCTGTTTGGTAGAATTGTTCTCACATATATTGCAGCGCCATACGCTTTTTCGGAGGCATCGGTAAAAACATGAAGTTGAGTCTTGCTAGGAAGAGCTCCTTTATAGATATGCCGATGCACTTGAAAACTTTCAAGTTCACTTAGGTGGCTTCGAAAGGTTCGCCAGCGTGAGTCTAATTCGGAAGAAACAGCCTCGTCCCATGAAAGATTCAAGGTCCATAATTCCTGGATAAACATTTTTGCTTTGGCAACTACTGGCGACAGTAGTCCTAGTGGGTCAAAGATACGCGCCAAATCTGATGTGACTGTTCTTTTAGTCACGGCTTTAATTGGTTGAATGTTGACCTTGATTTTAAGCAGGTCATCTTTAGGTACCCATACCAATACAAGTGTTTTCGTGTAATCAGTTTCGTCTGAGAAGTCAAGACTGACTTCTTGGTCAGAACTCGGAATGTTGCGGAGCAGCTGGGCATGATTAGCGCACCATTTTCGTAGATGGAACCCGTACTTAGCCAGGACGTCTTGCAGCTGGCGCTGAGTTTCTAGGGCTGTGTTCAAGCTATCAGCTCCACCCAGCCCGTCGTCGACATAAAAGTTCTTTTCCAAGAAACTGGCTGCCAATGGAGCTTGCATCTTATTATCCTGGATTATTTCCTTCAAACATTTGATTGCCAGATATGGTGCTGGTCTAGTACCATAAGTAACGGTATTTAATTGGAAATAACTAATGGGCTCAGAGGCATTGTTTCGCCAGAGGATTATCTGGTACTGTCGGTCCTTGGGGTGGATATAGATTTGGCGGTACATTTTCTCGATATCTGTGGTGAATACGAACTGCGGCAGCCGAAATCGCAATAGAACCGTAAATAGATCATTTTGTAGGGGTGGTCCAGTGTGCAGAATATCGTTTAAGGATTTTCCTGAGGATGTTTTTGCTGACGCATCGAAGACTACTCTGAGTTTAGTTGTAGTACTTTCGGGTCGCAAAACGCAGTGGTGAGGAATAAAGTATTTATGCCCCTTTACTTCGTCTATATTGATTTTCGACATGTGCCCCATTGTTTCGTAGTCTTTTATAAATAGCGCATATTGTTCCTTCAATAAAGCGTCTTTTGATAATCGACGCTCTAGTGCGAGGAACCGGTTGAATGCGATACTATGTGAGGACCCTAATAAAGATGTTTCAGCACAAAACGGCAGTCGTGCTATGAATCGACCTTCTTTGTCACGTGTGGTATGCTGATTGAAATGTGCTTCGCACTGTGCATCAAAAGGTGATAAATTTTGCTCTCTTCTTTCAACCTCCTCGAGTTTCCAAAATCGCTCAATAGCTGTATTCATTTTATCCTCTTCAGTTAAGACTCCGCAGATTGCTGATGAGAGCTGTTCACCAGATACCTTTCCCGATACGATCCATCCGAAAGTTGTATTTTGAAGCAGTGGAAGGTCCTTGCCTAATTTGATTTGTCCGATCGTGAGTAGTTGATGATAATATTCCGCCCCTAACAAAATATCGATTTTTTCTGGACGATTGAAAGTTGGGTCCGCTAATGCTACGTTGCTGGGGATTGACCACCTGTCAATTATAAGCGATTGAGCGGGTTGAGGGGAAATAATTTGCGGCAATACGAATGCTTCAAGCCGTGTTGAAAAATTGTTGATCCGAGATTGTAGCGTAAGGTTGACTCGGTGTTGAACCTTGGTACTGTTTTTTCCAATACCGTTGATTGAAACAGAAGTAGTCCTTGCTGGGAGTCCAAGCCGGTTGACTAATCGTTCTGTGATCAAATTGACTTGTGATCCTGAATCAAGGATTGCCTTGCATTCCGTTTCCAAACCATTAGCCTTGACCTTTATCAACGCTGTTCCCAGTAGAACATATGGTCTTTTGTTAGTGTAACTTCCCGCCATGCTTTCAACTTTTGTTGGTGTGCTGACTAGGGATGTCGCATGTTGTGTTGAGGAGTTATTCGTTGTACCTACTTCATTGGCTGACTCTGTTTCCCCCTTAGATTTGTTACGCTTTCTGGATATTGAATTCTGTTGCGGGGCTTGTTCCAAGTGTACCAGGGTGTTGTGCATTTTTCTACATTTCTGGCAGCGGCCTGAAATTGTGCACTGTTTGGTCAAATGATTGTGACTAAAGCAATTAACACACAGTTTATTTTTCTGTATCAAGTTTAGTCTGTCTGCAGGGCTTAGCTGGATGAATTCTCTGCATCTATACAATGGGTGACATTCTTGCTTGCAAACTAGGCATCGTTGGTTCTCATGGCGGGGATGGGCCGTAAGCGTGCATGTTTTGTTTGCAGGAGAAAATGTCTTCTCTTTGTGTCCCATTGCCTCCAGAGTGTGGAAGTAGTTCTCCAGAAAGGTAAGAAACTGGCTGACTGGTTGCATTTCCTTTGGCTTGGTGATCGATTGCTCATATTGAGTGTATACCGTTTTGTCCAACTTTTTGACCAGAAGGTGGACTAGGAGTGGATCCCATGTCGAGATTTCCAGCCCCATATTAGAAAGAGCTGCCAGACATTCCCTCGTTGTATCGTGCAATCGCTTAACGGCCATTAATGTCGATGCACCGGATGGTTGGTCTAGCAGTCTCTGAACCGCTGTTGCCACTATTAGTCGTTTATTATCATACCGATCCTGTAGTAGCTGCCAAGCGGCTTTGTAATTGTCTGTAGTAACAGCGAGATGATTAATAAGCTTCGCTGCTTCACCAGTAACGTTGGTCTTCAGATAAAACATTTTGTGAGCGTCTGACATCGGTTGCTCATGAACAGTTTTCTTAAATAAGTCAGAAAATGATGTCCATTTCATATAATCACCTTCAAATTTAGAGATAGTGATTGAGGGCAATGGTAGGGTAGATGGTCTAGACATAGTCTCTGTGGATGACTGGTGATTGTTGTTAGCCGTGGTAAGCTGGATGATCGCTAGCTGAGCGGCTTGTTCGAGGTGGATGTATCTGCTTGTATCATAACCAGCGAGGTCTGGATCGGGATATTTATCCAACACTTCATCATTAAGTAGTTCTAGCTGCTGCCATAGTTTGGTGATGGTGTTTTTTTTAACATCGTAATAAGGCCCATCCTGACTTGACTGCAACTGAAGGCCTTCTAGCTGTCTAGCCAGAGCAGCCATCTTTCCTATGGAGCGGCTGATTAAACCATCGTGGCCACTTCTAGGTTGTAGTCTCGTGGATGGGGGGTTTTTAATGATTTCGGGCTGGTCGTCCCCATTTGACGGTGGATCATTAGGGTTTTTGGTGATTGCTCCGTTGTCTTGGTAAGTGAGCTCGTGTTCCATCAGAGCTATATATTTGGATGCCATTGACTGGATTTGATTATAGCGGTCTGCAGTGAAGTATTCATCTTCCATATCAATATTCTTTAGAGTCCGTAATTTGGTATCTGCCTCGTCGAATTCTGTTCAGGCTGTAGTCAGCCGGGACAATCGTTCTTTGTAGTACGTTGAGGTTTTGCGGATAACTGGGTCCTTGGTAAAGTTGCGGATAATGGTGGCGATACGCTCACCGGTCTCCTTCAGTTGGTGAAGAAGCTGCTCTGCGGTTTCCATATTGCTTTGTTGATGTCCTTGGGAGGCTAGTTGAGAGTTGTAGTAGGCTGCTTGTTGGTTTGTGGTTGGCAGCTGGTATATTGGTTTTGAATTGTTCGCTTGAAGGACTTTAGGTTTTCCTAAACCCGGTGTCCTGTCACGGTCGCCAAAATGTTAAGCGCAGGCTCGTTTGCCTTGCTCAACTTGATAATCCTGGGATAACTTGGTGGTTCACCAAGTTATTCTGATATTTGGGGGTTTATTATCCGAGTAGTTCACAAGGATAATTCAAGCTGTTCAATTCAGTTGTTCAAGTGGTACACAAGAACAACGGACACTGACTTGTTGAAAATGAAAGACACGATGTTGGCTTGATGAATGATAAAGGTTCAATCATGCATTTTATTAAAAAACTTATGGTATTTAAAGAAAAAATTACAAATACAAATAATACAAAATTTACAAATACAAATAAAAAATAAAAAAAGTAAAAAATTGGTCTCATAATTAACAAAAATTACAATACAATTAATAATATTTAAAATTTTTAAAACGTAAAATTATACGAAGAATTTTTAGTAGGCCGGAAACCGTTCACTCTTCTGCTGCACTAATTATTTTCCCAGATATTGGATTTCAGAACTGTCTGGCTGGTGAATTAAATAAGCAAATTATTTTCCCACTGACTGTAAAAGCCAAACAGGTATTAAATTTCGTCTGACGAGTTATTTGATTTAGCATGTGTGAATAAATATTTTGTTTTAATTTAGCTACGAATTTTGCAGACGCGGTAATTCTCACGTCAAAATGTGGAAAAAAAAGAAGAACGTAAAAAAAAGAAGTACGGATTTTGTTCAAGTATTCTTAATTCTATTGAGAGTTGTTTTTTTATTTTTAATACAAGATAAAAAAAAACTCAAAGGAATTAACAAGCCCTTTAATTGAAATTGTTTAAGTTTTCATTTTTTTATTTTAAGAGACTATCGTTAAGTGTTTTATTAGCGCGTTAATTGAAATTGTTTAAGTTTTTTTTTTGTTAAATACACTTGTATGCAAATATTAATATAAAATAAACCAATGTTTATCATTATTAACATTCATTTTTGAACCATTGCAGTTTAAATGCATACCTACGTAAGTATATAAGTACGAAAAAAATTTTATCCAAACCATCTTAAGTAGAGAAATTTTTGCTCTCAAATATTTCTTAAATTATAAAAAGTAGCAGAGTACAATGTTCAAGTTTGTTCTTCGTATTTTGGAGCTGAGCAAAAATATATAAATAGTTTTAAAATTGTTGGAAATTTGTAAAAGTTACAAGACTTTAGTTTTTCACATGCGATGCATTTATTTTTAGCTCACTGTAGAGTCGTTAGTTCATATCCTGCACATTTTTGGAAACCATAGCGTGCAGATATAACCCCTCATCTATTGATATGTCAACTTTCAAATAACTCTAGACTAGTAATAATCCGACTACTTTCACAGATTGCCTTTGATTCTGAACAGAATCGAAAGTAATCTTAAGCTACGTTCACATCTATCAAATATTTGACGAAATAAGCGTAATCACTATATTTTGACAAACGTTTCTGTAATATTTCGTGTGTATGTCCGACAAATGAAACGATAAAAGACAATACTGATTGTGTATTGAATTTTTTACCAAATAGGCATACATGCTCGCTCATTTTCAAAATATTTTCCTAAAATTAAACAAATTAAACCAGAAATTATTGGTTACGCTTATTTCGACAAATATTTGATAGATGTGAACGTAGCTTTAGAAATACTAAATTTACATGAAAGCATTGTTGTTTTAAATTAATATTTGTAACAACAATGCTATGACAATTACGAACATTTTTATTCCGAATGGAATATAGAATAGACCTGCCCCCGTATTCCGTAATTCGCTAAAGCTAAATCTCGATCGCTAAAATGCTGAACAAACACAAAATTAAACATTTTTGGCGATGACATAAAAAACTAAAATTTCGGCGGATTAAATTTTTAAGACAAGGCCTAATTTAGCAAT
Organism: Panzeria rudis; assembly: GCA_956483635.1. Classification (NCBI taxonomy): domain Eukaryota; kingdom Metazoa; phylum Arthropoda; class Insecta; order Diptera; family Tachinidae; genus Panzeria; species Panzeria rudis. The sequence goes on from OY101449.1 coordinate 66,482,243, forward strand.
ACACGTTGCAAAATTATATTCGCAGCCAAAAATTGATAAATCGGCTTTATATATTTTTAGCGATAGAGATTTAGCTTTAGCGAATTACGGAATACGGGGGCTGATTATCTAATTGGTTTCTAATTTTAATAGTAATATAACAACTATGCCAAATGTTTTGCTAAAAATTATTTTGAATGAACGTTTTCAAAATAGTTTTTGCTCGTCCTTCAGGCGTTGCGGAATAATTTTGATTTCGCATCGTTTCCATTTCGATCTGTGCATCCTCATCAAAGTCATCTGAAAATTGTTTAAAATTTAAAAAAAAGTAAGCGGAAACTATTTTTCTTATAATTATTTGATTATATAGTAGGTAAATGATGAAAATTGATTTATGGTCTATTTGATAGGTTTAAGTTTCGAATCATTTTAACAACGATATTTATTATTATTGCTTGAAAATGCAAAAGAGCTAAGAAAAAAAAATCGATTTTCATCTCAAACCTGAAATACATATAGATAAGTATATTACCCGGAACTAAATCATTTTCTTCTATTGCAATGTTGTGAAGTACGGCAAGAGCAACAATTACAACCTTTGTATTTTTAAAACTTACAGTCATCCCACGTAGCAGACATCGAAATCGTTGCTTCCATACCCCAAAACATCGTTCCACTGAATTTCGAGTAGCAATATGAGCAACATTATATTTCATCTCCTTTTCGTTTAAAGGTTGGTGTAAAGGAGTGAAAAGGTAAGGTGTTAATTTGTAGCCCGAGTCGCCAAGTAATCTACCTTTAAATTCTCCTCCTTCGAATCGCTGTTTAATAGTAGACTCGTTAAAAATTCTACAGTCGTGAGTGCTACCTCTCCATCTTGCAACAATGTCTTGGAATTTTAAGTGGGCGTCACATATAGCCTGCGTAAAAATAAGACAAATGAATTAAAATTTTTAATCGTGCGTGTTTTAAAAAAATATATCTTACTTGTACATTTAGCGAGTAATATCCCTTTCTATTGATGTAGTATTGAGCAAGATCACCTCCAGTCTTTTTTACTTTTATGTGGGTCCCATCAATGGCCCCAATTACTCCCGGAAAGTTTCGGATTGCTTTGAAGTCCCTCATTAATAACGCCTCCTCCTCCAAAGACGTTGGCATTTTAATTTTACTTCTGGCACAACAAGCTAAAGCGCAAGCCACTCTTTCACAAATTCGTGACACTGTTGCTTGTGTGAGACCATGAAGGTCAGCAGCATCGTCTTGGTACTAAAAAGTATATACTACGTATGAATATTTCAACACCATTGTCGTGAAATTATATCTTACCTCTCCACGCCCCCAACAACGCAAGGCAATCATTACCTGCAGCTCGGTAGACGTTCCACGCCCTCTGCTATCCAACGCGATGTTTCCCTTTACTAAATCCACAATTTTGCGAACAGTAGATTTTTTAAAGCGATATTTAGCTTTAAACTGCTCATCTGGGATGGAGAATGGAGTTACCCTTTCCTTGTATACTTTTGGTTGCCGATAATTTGATATCTGCGCTAAAAAGTCTGTGAATATTTGAATTTGTTAGTGAATTTTCTTATTTTGTACCAATAGCACTTACCTATTAGGCGAATTGTGTTTATCGAATCCATAACATAAATTAAACCACTTTTTGTCACAAATTTTCAATAATTTTCCCGAAAAATGTTTTGATAAAATAAACATGTGTTTAAACAAAATGTCAAAGTGTTATTTTATTTCTGGTTTAAAGAAGGGTAAAACCAACAATAAAATTTCAGATTTTATAGATGCTTTATTAAAGGTTTAAAAGCCTATTAATCATTTATGAATGCAACTTTATGGAATTTTGCTTAAAAGAGGTTTATAAACCTACTGTAAATTTTTATACATATGGCTGTTAGTGTGAAATTATATTATAGATAATGTTTTGTGTTATATGAATTTCGGATATGGGTGTATCTGTGGGTGAGTGGGGTTCGATACCTACCATAGACCCTGGATGTTTTCCGTTGCTTCGTGGGTTGTGGTTGTGTTGAGCTAGTGACCTAGGAACAATTGATTATAGAACAATTGTGTAAAGACTAGGTGGTTCTTATGGGGTGATATTGAGACATTGGGTAGTGAGTTCGGAGCTTGAAAGTATTGGCTTAGTATAGACAATGTGGTTCTTATGGGGTCATATTGAGCGATTGGGTAGTGTTTTAGATTATATGTGGAAATAAAGAGTGTAGACAAGTTTGGTGACAACGTCACCAAACTTGTGTTCTTGATAATTTTTTGTGATGCTTGTGTTTACATTTACTTTGTGCATGGCTGTGGGTGCGTGGATGTGTGGGGGATGGGTGTATGGGTGTGTGTGTTTCTTTTTTCTTATCTTTAGATTTGTGAAGAATGTGTGTATGTCGTTTCAAATGTCCGTCTTGTTTATTTCTTGGGATAATAATTTGAATATTTGTTCTACAGAATCATGTTTATTGCTTTGTTTATTCAGCTGCACATTTTTTGAAAATGAGTCATCATTTGAAATGTCCGTCTGCTTATTTGTTTTGCAGCATCATGTTTATTGCTTTGTTTATGCAGCTGCACATATTTTGAGAATGAGTCATCATTTGAAATGTCCGTCTAATTATTTGTTTTGCAGAATCATGTTTATGGCTTTGTTTATTCAGCTGGATGTGCTGGAGAATGAGTCATCATCCTAATTTTTGTTTGTTTGTTGGTGGGGGTTGGTTAGAGGTTGTGTTTACATAAAGAGTCTGTACATGTGGATTGATGTCTGTCTGTCCATATTAAAATCTTGCTTAATCTTGTTTATTTTTTTACAATGGAATTTGAATTTCACAACATTAGGAAATTGTAGTATGTCTGTGTGTGTATGTGTGTGTGTGCATATAGTTGCGTATGGCTACATCTGCATACATACATTTGTATGTGTTGCCCTTGATTTTGTGCTGAACGTGCGAATTCTTGCTGTTGCTATGTATATGAATTTCATCATATTTCTACATGTGGATTGATATCTGTCCGTGAGAATATATATTTGTGTATGTGAGATGTTCATAGCTTGATGTTTTTTCAATTTGTTACTGTAAGTATGGGGTGGCGTGAGAATTTCTGTATTTATGTGGGAATTTCTATATGTCTGAATGTGTGAATTTGAGTCTGTCCATGATTTGGAGGTATGTTGTTAAAATAGTTTGAATTGTTTTTGTGGGCGACATTTGATGTACATATGTAGTATACAATGTTGTCATGTATGTGACCTTCCCTATTTTTTATATGTTTATGCTAAAATCCGTTTGATTAGATCTGTGTTTTATAATACTGTGGACGACGAATTTTCTTTTATTTTGTTAAGCTTATCTTTGTTCTATGTATGTTAAATTCAATTTGTTTATATTTAAAGTTTTAAAATGTTTTGTTTCTATTTATTTAAGCATGTCCGTCCATTTTTGACTCAACGTCAGTCGGTTGGTGAACGGTTTGTATATTTTCATTATGTGGATATGGAAGTGTGAGAGGGGAGGAGCTGTGTTAAGTTCTACTAAATGTTCTGAGTACGCAATCGCTTTGGTATGACATTTGACAATATGTGTACATACTTATGTACATATCTGCAAATTTATTTGATGTATGTATGTAAATACATACAAGTAAGTGTTTGCTCTATATTTGTATTAATTTTTTTCAAGTGAGAGCTTTTGTTTTTTTTTTTGTTGCAAAATATTCGCATGATGGTTTGGATTTGTAGTTGTGTGTAGCTAATAAATATGCTGATATATTTTATTTTAAATTTGAAATATGTATTTTGTTTGCAGATGTTCTTTTATGTACAAGTGCGTTTCATTTGTTCAATATTTTGGGATCATGGTATTGATAACCAGAGTTTTTGAATAGGGTTAATGAACTTGTGATGGATATATTGATTTATTTATTTTAATGTAACAATTGTAGATAGATTTTAAGGTGACATTATTATTTTATGGGGTTTTGTCTGTCCGACTATTGCTTCGTAGGTGAGGCGAAGGTGTCGTTATGGCACCTTCGTTTATTTATTTAAGAAACAGTGGTTCGTATTACTAGACAAAGGAATTTGAATTTCACAATACATAGTATGAAATTTTATTATATGTTATGTTTGTGTATGAGTATGTGTATACGATATATGTCTGTTGTGATCGATCTAGTATCTATATAAATTTTGCTATTTTGTAGGTTGTTTATGTATGTATGTATGTATATAAATTTCTTTTTGAGGTTGTACATATTAATTTTTCTTTTAAAATTTTTTTATGTATTCTTAATTCTGCTGACTTGGATATTTTTTGTTTATCATTTGAACTGTACAGATAAAGATTGTATAGTCTTGAGCTTGTATTGGTAGTTGTTGTACATATACATCACTATTTTTTATCACTTTGTGTGATTGTTTTACAATGAGCTCTATACGAGGACCAGAAGATTAATTTTTTTGGGAGGAAGTCATGGAAGGTTTTCATGACTCAGAAAATTTATTTTAGTGTTCGACGGTTATATTTTTGAGGGTGAAAGGTCTATCAATATACTTATTACATGGTTGTTGTTCTTTAATTTGAATGCTTATACCTATACATGGAAGACAGGAACATTAATTATTTCTATCACTTTTACATCCGATATTTTTAATAATTTTAATGAGTTTATTAGATATACAAAGATATTTCTTTACATTAAATATTTTATCAAGTAGGGATGTTATAAGTTAAAGTAGTAGATGGTATTAGTATGGTGTGATCGATAGATAATCTTTGTATTGATGTGTTCTATTGTTTGAGTGTTGTTTTATTTTTCCGAAGCGTGTCATTGAACGTACATATGTATGTATATTACTTAATAATACATACATTTTCTTATACTGATTTGCTAAACAAGGTTAGTTTATTTGTAATTTTTTTATTTTTGATGCACAGAGTAAAGCTGGTTGTTTTAAAACACCAGCGTTTAATAAAACATTCTAAAAAAATGAAAGAAGCAAGTGTTTATTATAGAGATTGTGATGATACATGTTTGAAAAATTTTGATACAAATAAATGCAAAATCTAAGATGAAAGTATTTATTTAGACTTTCTAGTTTAATTATTTGAATTAATGTAAATTCAAATTATTATTATGAATGAGATTCTGTAAAATCTGTTGACTAATTCCATACCGAAACTGAATATACAAATACGTACTATTTTTAAAACTCATATTACTACACATATCCTTGAAAATTAAATTTAATTGTAGATATATTTCGGAATATTATTACTCGATATCTTTTTGAATATTATTAAATTACAGGTTGATAAGAAGTCAACTACCAAAATATTCCCATTAGATTCATGTGCTTAATTCAATACCATAAGGGGATAGTCTTAATAAAAACATAAGGGGAGAACTTAAAAAAGCAAATATATAGGCCTTTTAGAGTATGTACAGAGTTCGATTGTATTTAGGAATCAGTGAATATAACAAACTCAAATATTGTTAGATAACTGTAAAAGCATATTCCATTTGCTTACAGTTATCATATTAAGTATTCCTTTAATTCAACATTAGACATATGTACCATATATATACATGCATATTTAGAATATTTGTAAGAGAATTTTTAAATAATAATGTATCTATGCATAGTCATATTAAAGAAAATTATAGTGAACGAAAAAAACGCATTACTAAACTATATTTTATAGACTAATTTCGATTTATATTATCAAGTCATCAAGTTTGAACACACTAGAAGGTTTTTTATACGATGATGGTTGATATGACGACGTTGCTAACAAAATAACTGAATTGTCGATGAATTCTACTTAATTATATAAACAGATATCTCCTCCTGTAATCATCTGAATTAGTTTCGAAGAAATGATTACTAATTAGTCGTATAGTAAGGATGATTATGAATATGTTAGAAAAGTATGTACTATGATTTGACACAGAACTTTACAAATAAATCAAATTATCTAAGTTATTTAGTTGTAAACAATTGTATGACTATGGTAGATGTTATTACCTAGCATATTCCATTCTTCATTGGTTGAAGATTCATAAAATTTTAATTTAGATGATGTAAGGGAAGCTTACATTATTTACAAACATTTGGATACATATTAGATTAAACCCATAGAAATTTAATAACTTAATTGTTATTAGATTAGACTTAAAATACCATCAAGATTACACAATTGACAAAATGCTTTATCATTTTGTGTAGAAAACAAGAAAATTCAAAGCATGAAACACATTAAATTAATAACGCATTTAAGTAATAAAACAAATACTAGGATCGCCGGGTGACCGAAATTCAAACGGGGATATTTATGGGGAACTTCTCGAATTTTGTGGATTTTCGGTAAAAAAATATATTTCGCACATCTATACACAAATATCTTTTTAAACATATATGTATGTTTTATTAATTTGGTGGACAATAAGATACTTAAAATTGTACGACAAAATTGTGTAGTCTATTTATATATTGGGTGTTTTTTATTGAGGTATAGAACTTTAAGTTGGCATCACTTTTTTAACTGGCGGCCATTTTGTCAGCTGTCAAGTGATTAATATTTAGTTTGGTTTGCCATTTCATCATGAACAGGTTGACAAAAGAACAACGCTTGCAAATCGTGCAAATTTATTTCGAAAATAATGGTTCAGTTCGCGAAGTTTACCGCAAGCAAAATCGCAAAATTTTGTTCAGTGATGAGGCTCATTTTTGGTTGAATGGCTACGTCAACAAGCAAAATTGCCGCATTTGGAGTGAAGAGAATCCACATGAGACCCTTGAGACGCCATTACATCCACAAAAACTGACTGTTTGGTGTGCTCTATGGGCTGGTGGAGTCATTGGGCCATACTTCTTCCGAAATAATGCTGGAGAGTCAGTTACCGTTAATGGAGACCGGTATAGAGCCATGATAACCGACTATTTTGTTCCCGAATTGGATGGCATGAAAGTGGATGAGTTGTGGTTCCAACAAGACGGCGCTACATGCCACACAGCGCACGTCACAATCGATTTATTGAAGGAAACATTCGATGAGCGCATAATTTCGCGGAATGGACCTGTCAATTGGCCACCAAGATCGTGTGATTTGACACCATTGGATTATTTTCTTTGGGGATATGTGAAGTCGCTCGTCTACGCCAACAAACCAGAAACGTTAGGGGACTTGGAAGCCAACATTCGTGGCGTTATTGCCAACATACGGCCCCATATGCTCGAAAAAGTGGTTGAAAATTGGACCTGTAGAATTGGCTTTATTCGAGCCAGCAGCGGCGGCCACATGCCCGAAATCATATTTAAACATTAATGGCATAAAATTATCCTTCCAATAAAGCCAAATTGATGGACATTAAAACGATTTTCTTGTGTTTTATTTCAATTCGAAGTTCTATACCTCTAAAAAAAACACCCGTTATAAGATGTAGCTCACTAACTTTAGAAATATCTAACAATGTATTCAACAAGGATTCATTTCAAATAAAACACATAGAACTCTTAAGTTTAACTGCTCTGAGGAAATTGTTATACCAATTGTTTTGAATGTACTTGTTGTATGACTAGTGAAAATGGGAATGCTACAAAATCTTCCTGAGTTGTAACCGGTGAAAATAATCACATCACAAAACTAGAACAAAAATGATAGGAAAACTCCTTTATTATACAGCAGATTTTGTTACAAATTAAAATCATTTGTTTATAGTACAGTAATTTAACTAGTATTAAGACCCCATCACATGACAAGTAGCTTAAGTTTGGGTCTAGAATCTATCACTGGGTATCTTAATTATGTCAATTGACCCCTTGGGGAACCAGTCACTTGACCCGTCTTGTGACAGGTTCTTTTCTCTCTCTAGGGTAACTGAATAGGTTAGAGAAGAATATTAGTTTCAATATCCACCATCGATTATTAGATAACAATTCAGTTTAGCAAAAATTTTTTATTAAAGGATGCCGTCGGAAAAAAGATTTTGAAATAGTGTGTGTGAATGAAAGAATAAAGCTAAAAGGTTGTAGCTTTAGCCCTTGTCTTACAGGTCGTTCTTTATTGCTTTGAAGCATATCAGGATTATTATGTATGCAGTACTCGATCTATGTTTGCTGGTTAAATTATTAGATTGATACCTAATCACGTGCCTACTACATTTACAGAGTTTTAATAATTGTCTTTTTTGTTCACCTTTATAACAATAATATCCGTTAAACTTTCATTTTATTGACAATTTCAAGTAAATATATTATAAGGTGAAGAAGTAACATTGGTTTAAAAGTGATAGAAAGAAACATAATTAGGTTATATCTGTTATTTTGAAAGGGTGTATTATTCTAATATTCTGATAAAATTAATATATATATTATTATAACTTTATCAACGATCTTTAAATGGCACCCTAATTGAAGTTGCATTATGGCAATACTGCAAGTAACCAACAAAATGCATAACGATCATAAAGGGTTTTTTTCTACGTCACTATTATATAGATATACACATTTTTCTTATATATACTTTAAGCTAACTTTCTCTTGTAAGAATATACTTTTTAATAAAATGAATTCTTCACAAAAACCGCGTGCAGCGGTAATACAATAAATTGGCGACGATCGCTGAAAGAAGTTATCAAATAAAGGAGTTATCAAACTACAATTACAAATTATAAAAAAATTGTATCGAACAATTAATAAATCAAATATTTTTTTCTTATTAGAGGGGAAAAAGAAGTAAATCAAAATGGACGCCACACAGTTCAAAGCATTTATGGATGTTCAACAGAAAATTCTGGAAAAAATCAACAGCAGCACATCAGCAAGTGGTAGTGGTTCAGGTGGTATTAACGTAAGCGCTAACACAGCATTAGTGCCAAATTTTGAAGTGTTGGACACCACCAAGGAATCTTTTCGTAACTACAAGTCGAGGTTTGAAAACTACACCCAAATGAAGGGCATTCATACCAACAAGCAATACTGTGCCAATTTACTTTTAAATTCAATTGGTTCAAAGAATTATGGTATTGTTACAGCCCTTGCAGCACCTGATAACCCAAACAGTCTTACGTATGAAGCCTTGATGGAACTTTTACAAAAACATTTATCACCACAACCTAACGTCCTGGTAGCTCAACATCAATTTTTGTCCAAATACCAGGATAATAGGTCGATTGCAGAATACATTGCAAGGTTAAAAACTGACATTGGTGACTGCGAATTTAATTGTAAATGCAAGGCATCGGTGGCAGATATTTTTCTGCGAGCGCAGTTTATTCGCGGCATCAAGGACAATGGTATACGTGAACAGCTATTGCAAGATAAATTATGTGATTTCGCCGAAATACAGGCAAAAGCCTTGGCACTAGAAGGAGCACAAAGTGACTCCAAAGAGCTTAACAAAACAACTCAATCAATTCCGGGGGAAATTAACAGAATTTCAGGGGTAAAAGGGAAGTATTCAAATCAACATAACCGAAGAGCAGCCAACAACAAATCGAAGAAGGACAAGTTCAGCGTTGACTTTAAAGCATTCGGTCTTGATGGAATTTGTGGTAAAAATAACCACTATGCTAAGGATTGTCTTAGTAATAAAAATAACCTTAAATGCTCTGAATGTAAAAAACTGGTCATGTTGTAAAGGTATGCATGAAAGCACGTATGAAGAATGGTAAATCAAGTCACGAATCTACAAATCAAGTTGAAGGCATACATCAGTACGGTGTTTTAAATGTTGTTGATGTACATCAAAATTCATCCGGAGATTCCGACAAACTTTTTATAATAATAAATATTCAAAATAAACCAATCAAATTTGAAGTCGATACTGGCTCAAAGTACACGTTTCTACCAAGAGACCAATATGCTAAACTTAACCTCAATGTTCCCTTTCTTTCAACAAATATGATTTTTAAATCTTATACTTTAAATGCATTTACAACGGATGGGAAAGTTCAAGTCGAGGGAGAGTATAACGGTAGGACAATTACTGATGAAATCTATATTGTTCCTGAAGATTTTACAGCTATTTTGGGTCGTAATTGGTGTCGTAAACTAATACTAAAAATCGATTTAGATGAAATCAACCCTAAGTGCTCAATAAAACACGTAAGTGATTCTAATATAATTCAGTCAATTAGTGAAGAATTTCGCGATATTTTTCAACCGAAAATTGGATGTGTTAAGCAATTTACTATATCACTTAAATTACGTAACGATGCAAAACCAATTTTTACTAAAGAACGTCAGATTCCTGATGCTTTAATTGACAAGGTCAATCAAGAACTTAATGTACTAGAAAAAACGGGGGTAATTTCGAAAACTGAAAAAATGATTGGGGCTACCCCTTAGTCGTAATACCGAAATATGATGGAGGTGTACGCCTATGTGTTGATTATAAAGTGGGGGTGAACGAACGTTTAGTTAACGCCCATAGTCCAATACGGAAAATTGAGGACATTTTTAACTGTTTACGCAATTCAAGATACTTTTGCAAACTCGACCTGTACAAAGCTTATTTGCATATACCAGTTGATGAAGAGTAGAGTAAAATCCAAACTATATCAACACATCAGGGTACCTATAAGGTGAACAGGTTATCATTTGGTATCAAAACAGCACCATCTGAGTTTAACCGCATAGTCAATCAAATTTTACTAGAAGTTCCTAAGACAGAAGCGTATTTTGATGACATAATCATACACGGAGAATCAAAAGCGGAATGTCAAGAAAATTTATTTAAATGTTTAAAACAATCACAACGATACGATTTACATCTTAATAAAGATAAGTGCAGTTTTTTTCAAGAGGAAATAGAATTTTTGGGTCACACGATCAAACAAAACAAAATCTTAAAATCAAAAAGCAAAATAGCAGCCATAACAGATCTTCCGAGACCAGAATCGGTTGACGACGTAAGGCGATTCTTAGGATTGGTAACTTACTATTCGCAATTTATCCCCAATTGTTCAACGGTTACAACGCCTTTACGTAATCTGATTAAGGAAAATACAAAATTTAACTGGAATGTACAATGTGAGACAGCTTTCAAAAATCTTAAAAAAGAAATTGCTTTTGGTCGTGTACTAGTGCCTTATGATCCGCAATATCCGTTACAATTAGCTTGTGATGCGAGTCCAACTGGAATTGCTGGAGTTTTGTCCCACGTTATATATGGACAAGAACGTCCAATTTCATTTACATCGAGATCGCTCACTGATGCTGAGAAAAACTATTCTCAACTTGATCGAGAAGCATTAGCAATATTTTTTTCAGTGGATCATTTTTATCAATATTTGTTTGGGAAACCGTTTATGCTCATAACGGATAATCAACCATTAGTAAGAAGTTTTCACCAAAATGCGAAGTTACCACACATGACTTTTTCACGTCTTCAGAGATATGCAGCCTTCCTTTCGGGATTTGATTATAAGGTTATATACAAAAAGGTTCCGAAAATGTTAATGCTGACTGTTTATCGCGAGCTTCAATAAATTCATCAAAACTTACAGACACTGCTATCAATGAGGAAGTTCATCAACTTTGTGAATCATCAATACAGCAGATTTTAACATTAAATTTAAATTTCAAAACGCCTCAAGTGGAAACACACAAAGATCAACAACTTTCAATTATTCTACATAATCTTCAAAATAATCTGGTGGAAGATACCACATTTACAATCAACAATGGAATCGTTTTTAGAGGGCAACGTGTAGTTATACCTACTTGTTTACAACAAGCTGTTTTAACGGAACTTCATCAAACCCATATCGGCATATCGAAAATGAAACAGCTAGCTCGCAGGTACGTCTATTGGAACTATATTGATAAAGACATCGAACGTTTGGTAAAGGAGTGCTCATCCTGTAGTTGTGTTAAATCCACTCCACCCAAAGCCAGACTACATTCGTGGGAGTAACCAGAAAATAACTGGAAGAGACTCCATATTGATTATGCAGGACCCTTTCAAGGCAATTTTTATTTAGTCGTCATGGATGCTAAATCCAAATGGGCCGAAGTAGGAATAACGCCTTCAGCTCCATCTTCTAGCATAACTATAGAAATGTTGCTTGATTTGTTTGCTAGACATGGCTATCCAGACGTAATTGTATCCGACAACGTTTCTATATTTACGAGCGATGAATTTCAAACATTTTGTTCAAGCCGTGGTATTTTTCAGAAGTTTATTGCACCAGGACATCCTGCTACAAACGGCCTAGCCGAACGTAACGTCCAAACTTTAAAACATCGGCTCAAATCAATGGCAGGTGATCATCGTTCTATTCGTGAGAAGGTAAGAGATATTATTTTTCGTTACCGGGTAACGCCACTTTTAAATGGAAAAACGCCGTCAGAACAGTACCTGAACAGACAACTTCGTATTCAGCTTGACGCGTTAAAACCTCCTCAAATTCAAAACCAAAGTTCTGTAGATTTTTGCAAAGCTCGTCAGCTAAGCGTGGGAGATAAAGTGCTAGCTCGATATTACACCAACAATAAAAATGTATGGAATTAGGAACAATCATCAAGAAATGGGGCCATCTTCATTATCTGGTAGAATTGGATGAAGGCCACACATTTAAACGTCATATAAATCAACTTCGGTCCACCATGATCCAACAACCAAAAAGTTTAGAAGTTGAACCTTTACAACAGGATTTCGATCCCATAACGCCAACACAAAATTTACAAGATTTAGTTCAAGTTCCAACCAACGCTGAATATAACACGGATCAGAATGAGGATACAAATGTCGAAGATCAGAACACAGCTGTTCCAGAACATCAACCACAACCTCTTCGAAGAACCACTAGACTTCGTCGTACTCCAGCTTATTTGGATGATTATGTGTTGATGCCTGAAGCTGATATATAAGCGTGGGAGAACTATTATAACTTTATAAACTATCTTTAAATGGCACCCTAATTGAAGTTGCATTATGGCAATACTGCAAGTAACCAACAAAATGCATAACGATCATAAAGGGTTTTTTTTTCTACGTCACTGTTATATAGATATACACATTTTTCTTATATATACTTTAAGCTAACTTTCTCTTGTAAGAATATACTTTTTAATAAAATGAATTCTACACAAAAACCGCGTGCAGCTTTTTACTAAATAAATCGAAATACAATATATATGTACGTATGTTAGTATTTTAAAGCAATATATAATTGTATATATGTATGTATGTACGCAACTATTGTCGGGGCATCAGTTATTCTGACATCTTATACGTAAGCCCTTCTTTCAGAAAAATATTTAAATATTCTTCGATAGAGTTAAAGGATGTGCTTGACCTTTAACTTGAGTATCCACTCATAGAGCAGAACAACTTAGCATAGATCTGGATAGAAGTTCATTTGAGATCGATGATGATCTTTCGATTAATTCCCCAGAAAAGCAAAGCATATTTAATTGATATAACTAGTTCCTTTATCTAATAGTCGAGGGACCTGAAAACTGATATATGCCTCTAATGTTAGTTAAAGTATCCAGAATGTAGAGTAAAGTCTAACGAAATATAACTATATGGAGGGATTAAACACAATCTGATCCTACACAGTTCGTTGCTCTTCGATGTCTAGTTGAGTCAAGCTAGATTACTCGAGTAGCATATCTGGTAAAAAAAAGTACATGCAACAACAATTAGCAGCTTCCACTCGTTTGCAAAAGCGTGCGAAGCGCTATTGTATCAAAAATATTCATATAAACAATGGTTCGGGATACATTGTAGATCATGATGAGCCTCAAATTTAACTGATTTATGTGGTTATATATTTAAATAGGCACTAATAGCTAATATGTACGAGTATCTATAATATTTGATTTATGTGCTTATAGCACTATAAAATCACACATTCTAATTAAAATATTATTTTTATCTTGCTGTATGTAGTATATCAAATATATAAGTAAATGAACGAAAAGATATGAACAGATTTAAAAATATTTATTTGTAGAATAAAATTATTGAAATTTAATCAGTATTGAACATAATGATTTATCCTTTTGTATCCAAAATATATGTAAATACCTTTAACACACACTTTAATAAGAAAAACCTCTATCATCAATATACACTTGTGTCCAACAACTACAAACAAAGTTTATCTGAATGCTGTATCTGTTCTTCAGACAGAAAATCATTTCAATGATTATCTTTATTCCTAATACTAAACGAGTTAATAGAGATTATGGTAAGTCTAATTGCCATTATAGCTGTCTGATTACAAATCAGTAAATTTTATTACAATATTCTCCAAAAGTTATGTATTTATTTCCTAAACTTCTTATTATAAAATTATATTATTAGATTATGTACTAAATATGACTTTTTATTGTTTCTGTTTCAACTACAATATTTCATCTATGTATGCTTATACAAGAATTCTCTAGATTAGACAATCCCAGCTCCTTTAGCTTTAAGAACACTTTGAAGTGCATATACAGAAATCTCCTTTTTGAAAGTTCTTCGTCATTGAATCAATCTTTAATGATATTTCATAGAAAATCTTCTATCTGATCCGTTACCTAATAGCCTGATCAGATACCTAATAAGCTGATCAGATAACCTGATCTGAAACCTAATAAGCTGATCTGATACCTAATAAGCTGATCTGATACCTAATAAGCTGATCTGATACCTAATAACCTGATCTGATAACCTGATCAGGTACCTAATAAGCTGATTGATAACCTGATCAGATACCTAATAAGCTGATCTGATAACCATATCAGATACCTAATAACATGATCAGGTACCTAATAAACTGATCTGATAACCTCATCAGATACCTAATAGTCTGATCAGGTACCTAATAACTAGGGATGTAACGATACGCCGTTTTGCCGATCCCATACCGATACCGATATTTAAAAATAAATATCGCCGATACCGATTCCGATACCGATACGAATATTGAAATTGAGTTCAAGTTTAGATCAAGAAAACTCAAGTGCAATTTTTTTATTATACAAAATTACATTGTAAGAGAGAATATTTAAAATTGATTTTAACCCAGTATAAAAAATTGGAAGTAATTTTTAAGGAGCTACATTTTCTTTGCTTCAAAAAATCTATATTAAAAATATGCAGATAATTAGTAGAAAAGGAAGAAAAAATTTTTAATTCCTTTGTAATTTTGAAAAATACTCGCCATGCTTTTTAAAAAATCGATATTTTAAAGGACATTTATCAACTAATATTCTTCTAAATAACTTAATAGCTTAAATATTAAAAGTCTTCTAAAAGTTTATATTTGTTCACTTAAATTTCCATGAAAATAAAGTTTTGAGTTTAAATTCGCATAAAAAAAAATTGTGAAAATAGGTAATTTTTTATCCCTTTTCCTTGAGGAAAAACCATTATAGAACACCGAAAAAGAAATTTGTTCTAGCATCGCTTCTAATTCGGTGATTGGTAATCGAAAAACAGAACTTCTTGCAATGGCAAGGATATGTAAAACTAATTAGAAATTATCCAAATTTGCAATACTTCCGGATCGCGAATTCTACATTTTCATGACTTCTTTGGAGTGTCTTTTTTTGGTGGAATAAGATTTTAAAAACAACGACTTGAATTTGAATTCATGGTAAAATTAACAAAAAATAAATAATTTTTTTACAAAATAACATCATAAAATACTATTAATTTTTAAAATTGATATTAATAAGATTTAAAAAATAACGAAGTGAATTTAATTCATGGCAAAATTGAACAAAAATAAATTATTTGTTAAAAAAAACTCTGAAAAATATTTTAAAAGTATCGTCGTATCGACAGTAAAATATCGCCGATACCGATGTATCGGAAAATCTGAAGTATCGCCGATATATCGGTATCGGTATTCGTTACATCCCTACTAATAACCTGATCTGATAACCATATCAGATACCTAATAGCCTGATCAGGTACCTAATAACCTGATCTGATAACCATATCAGATACCTAATAACCTGATCAGGTACCTAATAACCTGATCTGATAACCTCATCAGATACCTAATAGTCTGATCAGGTACCTAATAACCTAATCAGGTACCTAATAACCTGATCTGATAACCTCATCAGATACCTAATAGCCTGATCAGGTACCTAATAGCCTGATCAGGTACCTAATAACCTGATCTGATAACCATATCAGATACCTAATAGCCTGATCAGGTACCTAATAACCTGATCTGATAACCTCATCAGATACCTAATAGCCTGATCAGGTACCTAATAACCTGATCCGATACCTAATAACCTGCTCACGTACCTAATAATAATTATAATAGCTCAAATTCGAAGATTTTCGATGAAATATCATTAAAGATTGATTCAATGACGAGGAACTTTCAAAAAGGAGATTTCTGTATATGCACTTCAAAGTGTTCTTAAAGTTAAAGGAGCTGGGATTGTCTAATCAACAGAATTCTTGTATAAGCATACATAGATCAAATATTGTAGTTGACACAGAAACAATAAAAAGTCTTATTTAGTACATAATCTAATAATATAATTTTATAATAAGAAGAATGGGAAATAAATACATAACTTTTGGAGAATATTGTAATAAAATTTACTGATTTGTAATCAGACAGCTATAATGGCAATTAGACTTACCATAATCTCTATTAACTCGTTTAGTATTAGGAATAAAGATAATCATTGAAATGCTTTTCTGTCTGAAGAACAGATACAGCATTCAGATAAACTTTGTTTGTAGTTGTTGGACTCAAGTGTATATTGATGATAGAGGTTTTTCTTAATAAAGTGTGTGTTAAAGGTATTTACATATATTTTGGATACAAAAGGATAATCATTATGTCCAATACTTATATTTTGTAATACTTATAGTTTGTAAATGATGTAAGCTTCCCTTACATCATCTAAATTAAAATTTTATGAATCTTCAACCAATGAAGAATGGAATATGCTAGGTAATAACATATACCATAGTCATACAATTGCTTACAACTAAATAACTTAGATAATTTGATTTAATTGTAAAGTTCTGTGTCACATCATAGTACTACATTTGAATGTAGTACATACTTTTCCAACATATTCATAATCATCCTTACTATATGACTAATTAGTAATCATTTCTTCGAAACTAGTTCAGATGATTACACGAGGAGATACCTGTTTATATAATTAAGTAGAATTCATCGACAATTCAGTTATTTTGTTAGCAACGTCGTCATATCAACCATCATCGTATAAAAAACCTTCTAGTGTGTTCGAACTTGATGACTTGATAATATAAATCGAAATTAGTCTATAAAATATAGTTTAGTAATGCGTTTTTTTCGTTCACTATAATGTTCTTTAATATGACTATGCATAGATACATTATTATTTAAAAATTCTCTTATAAATATTCTAAATATGCATGTATATATAGTACATATGTCTAATGTTGAATTAAAGGAATACTTAATATGATAACTGTAAGCAAATGGAATATGCTTTTACAGTTATCTACCAATATTTGAGTTTGGTATATTCACTGATTCCTAAATACAATCGAAATCTGTACATGTATACTATAAAAGGCTTATATATTTGCTTTTTTAAGTTCTCCCCTTATGTTTTTTATTAAGCATTTATTTGTATCAAAATTCAGTTATTTTGTTAGCAACGTCGTCATATCAACCATCATCGCATAAAAAACCTTCTAATGTGTTCGAACTTGATGACTTGATAATATAAATCGAAATTAGTCTATAAAATATAGTTTAGTAATGCGTTTTTTTCGTTCACTATAATTTTCTTTAATATGACTATGCATAGATACATTATTATTTAAAAATTCTCTTATAAATATTCTAAATATGCATGTATATATAGTACATATGTCTAATGTTGAATTAAAGGAATACTTAATATGATAACTGTAAGCAAATGGAATATGCTTTTACAGTTATCTACCAATATTTGAGTTTGGTATATTCACTGATTCCTAAATACAATCGAAATCTGTACATGTATACTATAAAAGGCTTATATATTTGCTTTTTTAAGTTCTCCCCTTATGTTTTTTATTAAGACTATCCCCTTATGGTATTGAATTAAGCACATGAATCTAATGGGAATATTTTGCTAGTTGACTTCTTATCAACCTGTAATTTAATAATATTCTACAATTAAATTTAATTTTCAAGGATATGTGTAGTAATATGAGTTTTAAAAATAGTACGTATTTGTATATTCAGTTTCGGTATGGAATTAGTCAACAGATTTTACAGAATCTCATTCATAATAATAATTTGAATTTACATTAATTCAAATAATTAAACTAGAAAGTCTAAATAAATACTTTCATCTTAGATTTTGCATTTATTTGTATCAAAATTTTTCAAACATGTATCATCACAATCTCTATAATAAACACTTGCTTCTTTCATATTTTTAGAATGTGTTATTAAACGATGGTGTTTTAAAACAACCAGTTTTACTCTGTGCATCAAAAATAAAAAAAATAACAAATAAACTAACCTTGTTTAGCAAATCAGTATAAGAAAATGTATGTATTATTAAGTAATATACATACATATGTACGTTCAATGACACGCTTCGGAAAAATAAAAAAAAACTCAAACAATAGAACACATCAATACAAAGATTATCTATCGATCACACCATACTAATACCATCTACTACTTTAACTTATAATATCCCTACTTGATAAAATATTTAATGTAAAGAAATATCTTTGTATATAAAATAAACTCATTAAAATTATTAAAAATATCGGATGTAAAAGTGATAGAAATAATTAATGTTCCTGTCTTCCATGTATAGGTATAAGCCTTCAAATTAAAGAACAACAACCATGTAATAAGTATATTGATAGACCTTTCACCCTCAAAAATATAACCGTCGAACACTAAAATAAATTTTCTGAGTCATGAAAACCTTCCATGACTTCCTCCCAAAAAAATTAATCTTCTGGTCCTCGTATAGAGCTCATTGTAAAACAATCACACAAAGTGATAAAAAATAGTGATGTATATGTACAACAACTACCACTACAAGATCAAGACTATACAATCTATATCTGTACAGTTCAAATGATAAACAAAAAAATATCCAAGTCAGCAGAATTAAGAATACATAAAAAAATTTTAAAAGAAAAATTAATATGTACAACCTCAAAAAGAAATTTATATACATACATACATACATAAACAACCTACAAAATAGCAAAATTTATATAGATACTAGATCGATCACAACAGACTTATATCGTATACACATACTCATACACAAACATAACATATAATAAAATTTCATACTATGTATTGTGAAATTCAAATTCCTTTGTCTAGCAATACGAACCACTGTTTCTTAAATAAATAAACGAAGGTGCCATAACGACACTTTCGTCTCACCTACGAAGCAATAGTCGGACAGACAAAACCCCATAAAATAATAATGTTACCTTAACATCTATCTACAATTGTTACATTAAAATAAATAAATCAATATATCCATCACAAGTTCATTAACCCTATTCAAAAACTCTGGTTATCAATACCATGATCCCAAAATATTGAACAACTGAAATGTACTTGTACATAAAAGAACCTCTGCAAACAAAATACATATTTCAAATTTAAAATAAAATACATCAGCATATTTATTAGCTACACACAACTACAAATCCAAACGATCATGCGAATATTTTGCAACAAAAAAAAACAAAAGCTCTCACTTGAAAAAAATTAATACAAACATAGAGCAAACACTTACTTGTATGTATTTACATACATACATCAAATAAATTTGCAGATATGTACATAAGTATGTACACATATTGTCAAATGTCATACCAAAGCGATTGCGTACTCAGAACATTTAGTAGAACTTAACACAGCTCCTCCCCTCTCACACTTCCATATCCACATAATGAAAATATACAAACCGTTCACCAACCGACTGACGTTGAGTCAAAAATGGACGGACATGCTTAAATAAATAGAAACAAAACATTTTAAAACTTTAAATATAAACAAATTGAATTTAACATACATAGAACAAAGATAAGCTTAACAAAATAAAAGAAAATTCGTCGTCCACAGTATTATAAAACACAGATCTAATCAAACGGATTTTAGCATAAACATATAAAAAATAGGGAAGGTCACATACATGACAACATTGTATACTACATATGTACATCAAATGTCGCCCACAAAAACAATTCAAACTATTTTAACAACATACCTCCAAATCATGGACAGACTCAAATTCACACATTCAGACATATAGAAATTCCCACATAAATACAGAAATTCTCACGCCACCCCATACTTATACTAACATATTGAAAAAACATCAAGCTATGAACATCTCACATACCCAAATATATATTCTCACGGACAGACATCAATCCACATGTAGAAATATGATGAAATTCATATACATAGCAACAGCAAGAATTCGCACGATCAGCACAAAATCAAGAGCAACACATACAAATGTATGTATGTAGATGTAGCCGTACGCAACTATATGCACACATACACACACATACACACACAGACATACTACAATTTCCTAATGTAGTGAAATTCAAATTCCATTGTAAAAAAATAAACAAGATTAAGCAAGATTTTAATATGGACAGACAGACATCAATCCACATGTACAGACTCTTTATGTAAACACAACCTCTAACAAACAAACAATAATTAGGATGATGACTCATTCTCCAACACATCCAGCTGAATAAACAAAGCCATAAACATGATTCTGCAAAACAAATAATCAGACGGACATTTCAAATGATGACTCATTCTCAAAAAATGTGCAGCTGAAAAGACAAAGCAACAAACATGATTCTGCAAAACAAATAATCAGACGGACATTTCAAACGATGACTCATTCTCAAAAAATGTGCAGCTGAATAAACAAAGCAATAAACATGATTCTGTAGAACAAATATTCAAATTATTATCCCAAGAAATAAACAAGACGGACATTTGAAACGACATACACACATTTTTCACAAATCTAAAGATAAGAAAAAAGAAACACACACACACACAAACACCCATCCCCCACACATCCACGCACCCACAGCCATGCACAAAGTAAATGTAAACACAAGCATCACAAAAAAAATTCCAGAACAAAAAAATAATAACAGCGACACAATAAACCCCGTAGGAACCCAAGTCGACTTTTTTATCTACAAGTTTGGTGACGTTGTCACCAAACTTGTCTACACTCTTTATTTCCACATATAATCTAAAACACTACCCAATCTCTCAATATGACCCCATAAGAACCACATTGTCTATACTAAGCCAATACTTTCAAGCTTCAAACTCACTACCCAATGTCTCAATATCACCCCATAAGAACCATCTAGTCTATACTTAATCAATTGTTCCTAGGTCACTATCTCAACACAACCACAACCCACGAAGCAACGGAAAACATCCAGGGTCTATGGTAGGTATCGAACCCCACTCACCCACAGATACACCCATATCCGAAATTCATATAACACAAAACATTATCTATAATATAATTTCACACTAACACTTTAACTCAATAATAATTCATCTCAATTTTTTAACAACATTTTACCTACAGGGTACTTTCATTTTTTTTCCACGGGTATCAAATTACACTTTTGTTTATTTAACAATTAAAATTTCAAAATTTCAAATTTTAATTACCCAAATTTTAAAAATTTAATTGGGGACATACAGTTTCTATCTACTTGTTTTCATTTATATGTTTAATCAGGTCCAAATATTCATCGCCTTGGAACTCTGTGGTTTCGAAGTCGAAAAGGTGTTCCAAATTTACTTCATCTACATTAATTTTTTCATCAGGCAATCGTGACAACATGTCCGTTAATACATTCTCTGAGCCTTTTATGTGCTCTATCTCGAAGTCAAACGCTTGTAACTGAAGTGACCATCGGGCAAGTCTTCCTGTTATGTCTTTTAAAGACATTAGCCACTTCAAACTGATGTGGCCTGTACCAACCGTAAACGGCACCTATTGCTACAGCACCGGTAGTAGTGGGATGGCCAGCATTGATCGTTTGCTACTTATCAAAAAATTGAGGTTCGGAATTACCAGGATCCTTTTCCATTTCTATATTTCTGTTTGCTGATATTTGTCTAATTGGAGTATGAGATTTATCTGTTTTACTACCCTCGACGGGTGCAGACCTATTCGAATCAAAATGGGTTTGCCTGGTTCTTTTTCTAATGTCTCAGACAGTTGGACTTTTGTACATGTCCAACCCCAAAATTATCTAAAAAATACCTTTCCTTCAAAAAAAAAAAAACGTTGAATGGTGAAAATCAAGCGACTAAAAATTTTACAGACTTGGAGATCCAAAAGCGAAAAAATTTTTTTACGATAAGATTAATATTGTTATATTTCTTTTATTTATTTTGCTATCAGATTAACTAACAATTAATTATATATATATATATATATATATATATATATATATATATATATATATATATATATATATATATATATATATATATATATATATATATATATATATATATATATATATATATATATATATATATATTTGCCACCAAGATCGTGTGATTTGACACCATTGGATTATTTTCTTTGGGGATATGTGAAGTCGCTCGTCTACGCCAACAAACCAGAAACGTTAGGGGACTTGGAAGCCAACATTCGTGGCGTTATTGCCAACATACGGCCCCATATGCTCGAAAAAGTGGTTGAAAATTGGACCTGTAGAATTGGCTTTATTCGAGCCAGCCGCGGCGGCCACATGCCCGAAATCATATTTAAACATTAATGGCATAAAATTATCCTTCCAATAAAGCCAAATTGATGGACATTAAAACGATTTTCTTGTGTATTATTTCAATTCGAAGTTCTATACCTCTAAAAAAAACACCCTGTATATATATATATATATTTATATATATCTGTATATATATATATATATATATATATATATATATATATATATATATATATATATATATATATATATATATATATATATATATATATATATATATATATATTTATATATATATGTATATATATATATATATATATATATATATATATATATATATATATATATATATATATATATATATATATATATATATATATATATATATATATATATATATATATATATATATATATATATATATATATATATATATATATATATATATATATATATATATATATATATATATATATATATATATATATATATATATATATATATATATATATATATATATATATATCTCAAGCTCGCGAACGTATTTGCTTTGTAAATCCAAATTGATTATTAGGCTAAGGTTCGTAAGGTTATATTCAGAATGAATTGGGCATGATTAATATTCCAAGGAACAATGGAAAAATTAACATGAATTTTATTTTTCAACGTACACAGCAGAACAGAGTAGCGCCACTCTGTTCTGCTGTGTACGTTGAAAAATTAAGTTGATGTTACTTTTTCCCTTGTTCCTTGGAATATTAATCATGCACAATTCTTTCTTAATATTACGTTACAAACCTTAGCCTAATAATCAACTTTTATTTATTATTTTTTATTTTAGGTTGGGCATTAAGGTGACCGGCGGTCGTCGAAGTGGTTTTGTTAAGAAATATTCGGAGTATATACTTATACGGAAAACAAAATTACTTACAAATAAAGTTTTTGGTTAGCGTATACTCACATACGATCATGATAAAAAAACTTAGCTGATCCTGAGATTACGATATTTCCTCATGGAGTGAGCTTCGATACTACAGTCCCTGTTGTTTTTTTAAACAAATAATCAACAGGTGGTTATCAGAGAGATACACAGCTATGCAGAATATACACTAAGCCGACATAAACTGAGTCTATTTAAAAAAATTAAACAAAAGCTACATCACGCAATGCAATTAGATACTTTACATAACGAGAAAGTTTCTAACCTATTAGCATAAGTTCCTGGATGAATTCGTCGAACGCATCGCTTTCCTCGTCACAAAACTTGAAACTTCTCTATACAACCTCTGAATGCAATGTGTGCCGCGTAGAGCATGCTAGGTGGACAAAATTCCTATTACCATTTCCAGGAATTATTATTTACAAAACGTAAATAACACCCCCAAACCCCGAATTCCGAGAAAAGGTTGTTTGTCAAGTGGTGAGTCATAATGGTCAGAAGTCAAGTAATGAGTTTGATGCAACCCTTTCAATCAATTTGTTGCAATTTAGCGACACTTTCGTGCACATCTCATAGTGGCATATTGTAATATTGTGAAAGTTTTTGTGATGGATATTAATACTGAGGGTAAGTACTATTTTTTTGTATTTTTTTTAATCAGAATCTATTAATTTTAATTTTTAGTATTTTTTTTAATAGCCTATACATTTTAGCATATTTTTTTATAAAAAAAAACTTTGGAAGTTCAGAATATACAGACATTGACCTCTATCCGAGTAGTAGCGAACTGTTCCGCTGACCGCAATTAAAATTGTCAAATTTGGGTAATTAAAATCGAAATTTTGTAATTTATTGCCTAATGAGCATAATTTAGTAATTAAGGGTTTGACAAGGGGTTTTGCAGGTGTTTTGTACGTGATGATGATGTTTTGTTTTCATGTATGGTCTTAAGTGTGAGTTGAGGCAGGTGTTTGACAGTTGTTTTGTACGTGATTGTTTTTTACTGTTTCATTTATGACCTTAAGTGTGATGTCCCTCCATGTAATTTGTTATGTTGGTACGCATGCTGGCACGTGCTTATGGGGGTTAGTTTTAGTTTTTAAGTGTGGTTTGAAAAGGGTTTTGTTTTTTGTTTAAAGTGAGTTTTTGGGGAAATAGTATTAATGAACTTGTCGTGGGAAAAATAGTTGTGTTTTAAAATTCTAATCATGCACAATTACGAAATATTTTGGTCGGTTTGGTGTTTTGTCTTTGTTTAAAAGTGTGGATTGAAAAGTATTTATGGAAATAGTATTAAAGAATTTGTCATGAAAATAAAAATTAAATGTGTTTTAAAATTCTGGTCTTGTGCAATTACGAAATATTTTGGGCGGCTTGGTGTTTTGTTTTCATGTATGACCTTAAGTGTGACGTGACAAGGGTTTCATGTCCCTCCATGTAATTTGTTATGTTGGCAGGCACCGTAAGGTTTACTTTTCGTACATTGTCTAAGTATGGATTGAAAAGGATTTTGAGTTAATGAGCTTGTCGTGGGAAAAAATGAAGTGTGTTTAAAAATTGGTATTATGTGGAATTAGAAAACATTTTCGTTGGGTTGTATGTGTTTAGAAATTCTAGTCTTGCACAATTAGGAAATATTTTGGTCGGCTTGTACTTGTAGGGGTTAATTTTTATTTTATTTTTTATTTGTTGGCTTTAGCTGTACTTAGTTGAAGAGAAACTATATATTCCATATTTTTTTTCTTACACATTTTAAATTGAATTTGGTTGGTAATAAGAACTGGTAGACAGAATGTCAATAAAATGTTTCCGTTAAAAATTTAAGTTAGTGTGTTGGAAGGGTAATTCAATATTTTGTTTAAGTGTGGATTGAAAAGGATTTTGAGTTTAAAGTGAAATAGATTGTTAATAAAAAAGTGGTAGTTAGAGTGTTAAAAAAATAAAGTCATAATATATGTAATTTATAGTTTTGTGATGAAATGAAAATTCAAATGCAGAGGACGTGTCAGGATTTTGTTGAAGTAATTATTTTTAGTATGAAAAATGTCATTGATTTTTAAAATTTGTAATGTGCTGGTGTTGTTGTTCTTGTTGTAACAAAGTGCGAGTGGCTTGATTAGGAATATTTAGACATAGTGACAGACTGACGGTAGAGCGATAGACTGATAGACCGTCAATAGAAGCAAAGGATAGAGAATTTGTTTTCTTATAGACTACTGTTGTTGTTGTAAGATGGCTTCTTTAGGAAAATATAGTCAGAGCGATAGAACGCATATAAGTAAAAGAAGGAGTATAGTTCTTTAATCAGTATAGTGTACATTCTATCTATGATAAGTGGGTTTAAAGTGTCTGAAAATAACAAAAAATGTCAACTCCAATTTTATTTTCACCAATAGAGGATAGCCCCTTGAGCTGTGCTCAAAAATTGGAATGCCCTTCAACAAGGGAGGAGGAAGACTTAAGTCTTCTCTCCTTTACCATGGATGAAGAAGAATTCGTCAACGATTCAATCGTTGACGAAATCTTTAACTGTATGCACCGCATCAATTCGGAGGATGCCGACCTAATCCCCAACAACCAGATGGGAAGCCTCTTAAGAAATTCGTTCGATGAAGAAGTGGAGAAATTCTTAATGGATGATGAGGGGGATGGCCTAATAGCAGACCTTATATATGTGGAGGAAGAATCGGAAAAAATAATAAAGAAATTTATGATGGACAAAGAAGGTGACGAACTACTAGCAGGCTTAGATTTAAGTTTTTTAGCTCAAACAATTTAAAATTATTTATAAAATATATAGAAATAAAAAAGAAATAAAATATAGATATAAGACATTTTTAGCCCATAACACATATTTACATATACTTATATACATATATAAATAAATGAATAAACAAGAAAATATTATATTTTGTTTTTAATGTTAATTTTTTTTTAATTTCAAAACTCTAGTAAATATACATATGTTGTAACAATGTAAGAATATAATATTAA
The DNA here is from genome assembly GCA_956483635.1 of Panzeria rudis. NCBI lineage: Eukaryota > Metazoa > Arthropoda > Insecta > Diptera > Tachinidae > Panzeria > Panzeria rudis. The sequence goes on from OY101449.1 coordinate 66,508,943, forward strand.
AATAAATTTTTTAGATATTTTCTTGATAAAGTAAATGTGCATTTCTTAAGGCACAAACTCACTCCATAGTTGTGATATTTACAATAAAAATGTCGCGGATATTTAAGTTGTATTTGCTTAAAGTTGATGCAGCCAATATCCTCGATATTAAAAACTCTGACCTGAAGTAATTTCTCAAACCATTCCTTCTTTTCTATACCCTTAACGTAGATTGTAGAAAATTTTAGATTGGCTTTTAAAAATGTTACAACACTCTTAAACCTTATTGATCCGTCATTCCAATTTAGATGATGAAAGTTTCTTGTTAACCAATTTGCTTCTTTTTGTTTTGCTATTGACAATCTTTTGAAGTTAAACGGTGGTTTGATAATAAAATTTATGTGCTCCTTATTGTTAAAAACAATTGCTATCTCTTTTGCAATGAAGATGTTTGAATTAGATTTAAATCCTTGCATATCGATGAAAACGTTATCCCCCAACATCTTATTTTTTATTTACATGATTTTACGAACTTGACCTTTTAAGGGTGTGTCTTCTATTAAGCGATCGTGGATGAGAATGCAAAAAGCTGATGTATCGCTAGGAATGTTCGAATCCGTTTCAATTTCAATTTTTATATCAACAGGACCGTTAGAGAGAGATTCGTTTTGGTGACTGACATCTGCTATCACTATCGGCACACTATTTTTAAACTCTTGAGTAGTTAGAAGCGGTTGTGATTCTCTCATGTAGTAGCTTTGTTGAAATCGTAGATACATATTAAATAGTTGTTTAGATTACAGTGAACAAACTTATTTTCTTGTTGAAAAGCAATCAATACAAAACGAGGTCGTTCTCTATTTGCAGCCAATTTAACATTCCATATGTGGCTAGTTCCTGTATTTAGTTGTGGATTAATATGACAATCCCAACTGCGAAATGCCAACGGTATAGAAGCACAATTGTTAATAATTTTAATCATATTCAATTTGTTCAGATCAGATAATTGTACATGTGGAATTCTCCATGAAATGTTTGAGATACTAATTTTTGGTTTGTCAGTAGCAACAGTTGAGTATACGAGTTTTTCATCGTTTTATTACGTAAGAGAATCAATTCATGTTTACCTCTGAGTATAATTTTTTTATAGTCTTCAGCAAAACCTAAAAATAGTTTCAGTGGTACATAGAAATTAAAGTGTCCGTTTAAAATATCCACATCATCGAGTTTGTTCCATCCAGCATTATACATGGCAACACTTTCCGTTGCTGATAAAGAAAGGAAATTCTTTAAGGTGCTTGAAATGCCTAAATGTCTTGTATGATCAATTTCTATTCCATTAAGTTCATATCGAATTTCGTCAAAGAGATGTGCCACAAAGTAATTTTTTAATTTAAGATTTAAAAAAGATGATAGTTTGCTGTTATTATCATCTACAACGCTTCCCTCAACATATATAGTTTTCGCTGGGTAGCATATACAAGTCTTGATTTTGTATTGAAATTCGAATCTCATCATTATTATTGAAGGATTGTAGGTACAGTGTATATGTGTCCTTTTTAATTATACTCTCGTCTGATAGAGGTTTTTCTAGAACATCTAGTATGGAACTCATTTCTTTACCAACTTTAAATTGAGAGACTTCAAAATTTTTTTATTTGCTTGTGTCAGATGTTGTTTTTGTGAAGATGTCTTTAATTTTGGTTTGGTTTGCAATAGTGTTTTATAAGTGTATCCAATTTTGTCCTTAGATTGCTTGGCGTTGTATATTATCATTATTTGTTAGTTCTCAAATGTATTCTTATTGTAATTTCGTCTCCTCGGAAATTAATTAAATCACCGTTCTGATCAACGACGCGTAGAGTTAGAGAACTTATCTCTCGGCAGTTAAATGGTAAATAGATAAGATTTCTAGGAATCTTAACAATTTTATACCCTGGTGGAACATTTATCGCAAATTCATGTAATGTATGTCCTTGTGAATTATTCATATATGTGTTAACGACTATATTGCACTCAACACGCAAGATATTCACTAGGAAAATGTTAACGGGAAGATCTGAGTAATGGTCTTCGTTAGGAGCTAGAATTTTCTTATTGAATCCTAAAGGTTTTCCAATTGTATTATCCTTATTAAAGTATATGGGATCATTAGAGCTATTAACTCTAACTTGCATTGTATTGTTATTAGCCTCTATATCAATTTTATTTTCCGGACAGTGCTGCTTATATTGATCTTTAATATAATCAACTATATCCTTTAATTCATATGATCCTATTGGTATTTTAATTGCGTTTTCACCTATATGAAATATATTGTTATAATCATCTACATTAGGAATGCTGTTATATGAATGAAAATCAGTTAGAGCACATTCATATCCACCATTTAAACCAATAGGAGGAAAGTAATTGGCTGATAACTCGGATGAGTTTGAGTTCAGAGTAAGTGTTATTGACATTATGGTTGTCAGATTATTAATAAATGAAATTAAACACAACACTTTGTATAAAAAAGAATCTGTATGCTCATTTATTTGTTTTTCTTTAATATATTAGTTACAAAAATAGGCTTATATATAAACTTAACTACAATATTTCATTTTTATTAATCCAAGAATTATGCTGATCAGAAAATCCCAACCATTTAACAAATACTTTATCTCCTTTAGTTTTGAGAACTTTTTCAATCATATATGTGTTAGGAAATTCCGTTTTTATGAGTTCTTCATCATAGAATCCCCCTTTAATAGGATTACCACGATAGTCTTCTAATATGTAAGTAACTGGATATGTATTTTGGACTGTTTTAATTGTGAAAATTTCTGTTGTTCAATTTGGTGTGTTTCCTTTTTCAAAAACATGTTTGTATTTACTTATGCGTACATGATCTCCAACATTGAATTTTGATATTTTGTATAGTTTTAAACGGTTATATACCGTACTTAATAATTTTTTCTCATATCTAGAGGTAACTTGAATAGGTGACATTTTGCTGGTACGATGAATTTTTCTATTATATGTATTAATCAAGTCTTTGTAAATGTCAAACCAGTTATAAGAACCATTGAAGCTAAACTCTTTCCACATCATTCCTTTTAATGTTCTATTAAATCGTTCCACAATTGATGCTTTCATTCTGCTATACGTTGAGTAGTGATTAATGTTGTATTTATCCATGAATTTTCCAAAGAGTTTATTGAAAAACTCTTTACCGTCGTCTGTTTGTAAGTTTTTTGGCACCCGTCCCAATTGAAAAACAAGTTCCATTGCCCGGACTTTTTCAAGCGCAGTTTTTGTTTTAAGTGGTACAGCCCATGCAAATTTCGAAAATGTATCAATTGCTGTCATTAAATATCGATAGTTCTTATTGTCTGTAGAATAGTTACCCATTTCAACTAAATCAGCTTGCCAAAGATCATCTATTCCTTTCATAACAACTCTCCGACGTGGAAAATTTTTTCGTGCTTGCTCATTTGCAGCTCATTTACTAAATATCTTTTTGAAGTCATTATTTAATGTATTGTGGATTTTACTGAATAGATTGTATTCAGTGTGAGTTCTTTTAAGTATTGTGCGCCATCAAATTTCTTTCATACCCATAAATTAACTCATTTGTCTTTCTAATTTCTTTTTCGAAGAATAACTTCATGCTTTAAATTTTTTCTTGAATTTCATTGAGTTTCTGATTTAAATTCATGTTGATTTCAAGTTGTATCTCTTCAATTTGACTTTGCAGAAACAACTTATTGACAACATCATTTTCCTCCAATGCATTTGCAACATTTTTGAACCTTTTGTTTTGGACATCAATGCTATTAGTTGTATCCATAACGAACCCCAACAGCTTAGGCAAATTTTTCACTAAAACTGTGCCACTTGTGTCATTATGATAGTGTCTAAACTTGTCAATGGACATGATTTATGTAGCTAAGTACTATTCTATAATGTTTGCTTCATATAATTCCTCGATAATTGAGACAATTTCATTATTATGATTGGTATGACCTGCAGCTTTTGATGCCAGCAATAGTCTAAGGCGATCTACTAACTCATTGGGATCATCCCAGTATATATAGTTAGGTTTATATGTGTTTAGTTTCATCAAACCATCTCCCTTATAAGTACTTTTTATTGTATTAAATGGTGAAGTTGACGAGTTCTTTTCATTCTGTTTTCTAAACAATTTGCTGATAATATGCTTATATATACGCTCTCGTTCCTTTTATTTGCCCATTAGGTCTATATTCTCTTTTGTATGCATTTGTGCTAACTAAAATTTTTTTATATAGTTCTAGTTCATGTTTATCATAATGTTTTGGTATTTTGTGAAACAGTAAACAAAATGAACCCGGTGTAAAAGCCCATATTTGATTTCCAATCACCATTTTATTTTCTGTAAGTTTAATATTGCTATTACCAAACTTCCATTCATTATTAAAATCTTTATGTGGACCATAGAGAGTATCTACTTCATTTCTGCTTTCCAATAGTGCTAAGTCAGTATAACTCGTATTATTATATGAATTATTTAGGGTGTCAGATTGAGAGTAAAAATCATCATTATCATCATCGTCATCATCATCACCATCAGTATAAGCTTCATCATCCTTAGCAGCATTTGCGTTTCGATCACTAAGTGAGGTGTTTTTATTGAATAACGTTTTTTCAGCAAGTTTCTTTGGAGTGCTTGTCTCTAACTTAAATGGTTGTTCGTTAAATGGGAAATTTGAGTTTTTAGAAATTTTCATTTTTAAATCACCCCTTTCTGCTTTAATACTTCTTTGGTTATTTTTAGAACTATTCACAAATTCTCTTAAAGGATCTATTATTGGTTTAAATGTATCTTTAAATAGCTCATGTGTATCTGCTTCACCAATTTTTATGCTACGGAATTTTTTCTTTAAAAATTTCTTGTCTTTATTAGCTCTTTTAAAACTTCTTCATCCATTTTCAGGTATCAGATACGGTATCAGCTATCAGATCAGCTATTAGATCAGGTATCAGCTATCAGATCAGGTATCAGCTACCAGATAAGGTATCAGCTAGCAGATCAGCTATCAGAACAGGTATCAGCTATCAGATCAGGTATCAGCCATCAGATCAGGTATCAGCTATCAGATCAGGTATCAGAACAGGTATCAGCTATCAGAACAGGTATCAGCTGGCAGATCAGGTATCAGCTAGCAGATTATATTTTCTATATTTCAGGAAATAAGTAGATGTATTATGTTTAACGTCAAATTAAATACTAATGTTTTATTTTTATGTAGAGTAATTTATATCGTTATGAAATATTCGAATAATTTTCTATAGCGACCATTGTTTAATTCATTATCTTTGCTTATCACCAAAAATCCATATTTTTCCTTCCAACACTCTCTACAAATTTCATTAAACTTTTCATAACTCATGTCGCTGGCAACATGATCACAATAAACGTGTTTCATGTTTGTCTCATCTTGTTTAAACATTATAATCACATTTGCATTGTCTCTTATTAAATGTTTGGGAATTCTCGTATAAGTTTGACATAAGTAGAATGAATCGACATCCTTATGTCGTCCCATGCAAAAATATGCTCGTATATTATTTTGCTTCTCACATGCAACAAATCAAATATCATAATTGAATTAGTTTTAACTTCATCAGGGGGATTACTGATTCATTATCTGTAAATGTGTAATATCCCATCCCTTGGTATCCAGGAAGGTGTAGTTCAACAGGTATAGAGTTTATTAATCTATTAACTAAACCTTTTCCAACGACTGGTTTTTTATGACTAAATGTTTTGCTATAATGTACGACCATATAATTTCTTCTTCTTCTATAATAAAAGTAACATTTATAAATTGCAATTAGTTATAAGAATGCGGTTAATAAAACAACATAAAAATATTGTGATTCCCAATATTGATGCTTCATCGAACATCAGATCAAAAATAAAGCATAGCTCCCTCTTACAAAATTCTATTCGTGCTCTGATAGTTGGGCCATCAAATTGTGGAAAGACTAATGTCATGATTGCATTACTAGAAAGTCCTAATGGGCTCAAGTTTGAAAACATATATTTATACTTAAAATGTCTATCAACCGAAATATGAATACTTGAAGAAATTGATTTCACCAATTAAAGGGATGGGATATTACACATTTACAGATAATGAATCAGTTATTCCCCCTGATGAAGTTAAAATTAATTCAATTATGATATTTGATGATGTTGCATGTGAGAAGCAAAATAATATACGAGCATATTTTTGCATGGGACGACATAAGGATGTCGATTCATTCTACTTATGTCAAACTTATACGAGAGTTCCCAAACATTTAATAAGAGACAATGCAAATGTGATTATAATGTTTAAACAAGATGAGACAAACATGAAACACGTTTATTGTGATCATGTTGCCAGCGACATGAGTTAGAAAAGTTTAATGAAATTTGTAAAGAGTGTTGGAAGGAAAAATATGGATTTTTGGTGATAAGCAAAGATAATGAATTATTAATGGTTGCTATAGAAAATTATTCGAATATTTCATAACGATATAAATTACTCTACATAAAAGTAAAACATTAGTATTTAATTTGACGTTAAACATAATACATCTACTTATTTCCTGAAATATAGAAAATATAATCTGCTAGCTGATACCTGATCTGCTAGCTGATACCTGTTCTGATAGTTGATACCTGTTCTGACACCTGATCTGATAGCTGATACCTGATCTGATGGCTGATACCTGATCTGATAGCTGATACCTGTTCTGATAGCTGATCTGCTAGGTGATACCTTTTCTGGTAGCTGATACCTGATCTGATATCTGATACCTGATCTGATAGCTGATACCTGATCTAATAGCTGATCTGATAGCTGATACCGTATCTGATACCTGAAAATGGATGAAGAAGTTTTAAAAGAGCTAATAAAGACAAGAAGTGTTTTAAAGAAAAAATTCCGTAGTATAAAAATTGGTGAAGCAGATACACATGAGCTATTTAAAGATGCATTTAAACCAATAATATATCCTTTAAGAGAATTTGTGAATAGTTCTAAAAATAACCAAAGAAGTATTAAAGCAGAATCGGGTGATTTAAAAATTAAAATTTCTAAAAACTCAAATTTCCCATTTAACGAACAACCATTTAAGTTAGAGACAGGCACTCCAAAGAAACTTGCTGAAAAAACGTTATTCAATAAAAACACCTCACTTAGTGATCGAAGCGCAAATGCTGCTAAGGATGATGAAGCTTATACTGATGGTGATGATGATGACGATGATAATAATGATGATTTTTACTCTCAATCTGAAACCCTAAATAATTCATATAATAATACGAGTTATACTGACTTAGCACTATTGGAAAGCAGAAATGAATTAGATACTCTCTATGGTCCACATAAAGATTTTAATAATGAATGGAAGTTTGGTAACAGTAATATTAAACTTACAGAAAAAAAATAGTGATTGGAAATCCAATATGGGCTTTTACACCGGGTTTATTTTATTTACTGTTTTACAAAATACCAAAACATTATGATAAACATGAACTAGAACTATATAAAAAAATTTTAGTTAGCACAAATGCATACAAAAGAGAATATAGACCTAATGGGCAAATAAAAGGAACGAGAGCGTATTTTCAGCAAATTGTTTAGAAAACAGAATGAAAAGAACTCGTCAACTTCATCATTTAATACAATAAAATGTACTTATAAGGGAGATGGTTTGATGAAACTAAACACACATAAACCTAACTATATATACTGGGATGATCCCAATGAGTTAGTAGATCGCCTTAGGCTATTGCTGGCATCACAAGCTGCAGGTCATACTAATCATAATAATGAGATTGTCTCAATTATCGAGGAATTATATGAAGCAAACATTATAGAATAGTACTTATCTACATAAATCATGTCCATTGACAAGTTTGGGCACTATCTTAATGGCACAAGTGGCACAGTTTTAGTGAAAAATGTTCCTAAGCTGTTGGGGTTCGTTATGGATACAACTAATAGCATTGATGTCCAAAACAAAAGGATCAAAAATGTTGCAAATGCATTGGAGGAAAATGATGTTGTCAATAAGTTGTTTCTGCAAAGTCAAATTGAAGAGATACAACTTGAAATCAACATGAATTTAAATCAGAAACTCAATGAAATTCAAGAAAAAATTTTAAGCATGAAGTTATTCTTCGAAAAAGAAATTAGAAAGACAAATGCGTTAATTTATGGGTATGAAAGAAATTTGATGGCGCACAATACTTAAAAGAACTCACACTGAATACAATCTATTCAGTAAAATCCTCAATACATTAAATAATGACTTCAAAAAGATATTTAGTAAATGAGCTGCATAAGCAAGCACGAAAACATTTTCCACGTCGGAGAGTTGTTATGAAAGGAATAGATGATAGATTGGCAAGCTGATTTAGTTGAAATGGGGAGCTATTCTACAGACAATAAGAACTATCGATATTTAATGACATTGATACATTTTCGTAATTTGCATGGGCTGTACCACTTAAAACAAAAACTGTGCTTGAAACATTCCGGGCAATGAAACTTGTTTTTCAATTGGGAAGGGTGCCAAAAAACTTACAAACAGACGACGGTAAAGAGTTTTTCAATAAACTCTTTGGAAAATTCATGGATAAATACAACATTAATCACTACTCAACGTATAGCAGAATGAAAGCATCAATTGTGGAACGATTTAATAGAACATTAAAAGGAATGATGTGGAAAGAGTTTAGCTTCAATGGTTCTTATAACTGGTTTGACATTTACAAAGACTTGATTAATACATGTAATAGAAAAATTCATCGTACCATCAAAATGTCACCTATTCAAGTTACCTCTAGATATGAGAAAAAATTATTAAGTACGGTATATAACCGTTTAAAACTATACAAAATATCAAAATTCAATGTTGGAGACCATGTACGCATAAGTAAATACAAACATGTTTTTGAAAAAGGATACACACCAAATTGGACAACAGAAATTTGCACAGTTAAAACAGTCCAAAATACATATCCAGTTACATACATATTAGAAGACTATCGTGGTAATCCTATTAAATGGGGATTCTATGATGAAGAACTCATAAAAACGGAATTTCCTAATACATATATGATTGAAAAAGTCAAAACTAAAGGAGATAAAGTATTTGTTAAATGGTTGGGATTTTCTGATCAGCATAATTCTTGGATTAATAAAAATGAAAATGAAAAAATGAAATATTGTAGTTAAGTTTATATATAAGCCTATTTTTGTAACTAATATATTAAAGAAAAACAAATAAATGAGGATACAAATTCTTTTTTATACAAAGTGTTGTGTTTAATTTTATTTATTAATAATCTGACAACCATAATGTCAATAACACTTACTCTGAACTCAAACTCATCCGAGTTATCAGCTAATTACTTTCCTCCTATTGGTTTAAATGGTGGATATGAATGTGCTCTAACTGATTTTCATCCATATAACAGCATTCCTAATGTAGATGATTATAACAATATATTGCATATAGGTGAACACGCAATTAAAATACCAATAGGATCATATGAATTAAAGGATATAGTTGATTATATTAAAGATCAATATAAGCAGCACTGTCCGGAAAATAAAATTTATATAGAGGCTAATAACAATACAATGCAAGTTAGAGTTAATAGCTCTAATGATCCCATATACTTTAATAAGGATAATACAATTGGAAAACTTCTAGGATTCAATAAGAAAATTCTAGCTCCTAACGAAGACCATTACTCAGATCTTCCTGTTAATATTTTCCTAGTGAATATCTTGGGGATGCTATAGGGGTGGTGTTGTCACTACGTGGTATATAATACCGAAGGTCAATCCCACTCAATTCCTTTCTCACCTCCATCGTGGTGCATCCTGGAAACCTGAGCAACCTAAATGAAGATACGGTAACCAATCCATCTGGGATTTTAGGTCAGGGCTAACGAGAAAGGGAGTTCCAATTGGGCAATTTCTGAAATGATCAACCTAATGGCCAATTGGAATTGAGTATCGGAAGAACTCTCCTCGCAGCGTCTGTTCGCATATTGGGCGGCTGCAAACAGCGTCTGTTCTCCAAAGGGGCGGCTGGAAACCAGAAGGAAAACTACAAACCCTTCAGAAGGCAACGGGAAACCACTGAAGTAACATCCCTTGTAAATCATACAATGCAAAGTACAACACATTACATACGGCCCTCAGTCTTCGGCCAAACGAAGGTGCTAAGAATCCCCGGAGGTAAAAGAACTCAGAAACTTAATATCGGAACATGGAATGTCAGAAGTCTCTACGAAGCTGGAAAGCTGAACAACACCATAAGTGAAATATATAGACTTAAAATAGACATACTGGGTATAAGTGAAACATGGTGGAAAGAAAGTGGCGAATTTAGATCAGAGAATACTAGAGTGTATCACTCAGGAAATCAGGATGATGTCCACAGAAAAGGTGTGGCAATTATTGTCAAAAGCCATATAGCTGACTGTATAAGTGAATACGTTCCCATGTCAGACAGAACAATGATGATAAAGATAACGGGAAAGCCAACTAATATTAACATAATCCAAGTCTACGCTCCTACATGTGATGGAAATGCCGATGAAATTGAAGAATTCTACGATGATATTGGGAAATTATTTAAAATGACGAAGCCACATGAAATAACAATTGTAATGGGCGACTTTAACGCGAAAGTCGGAAGGGATGAAGTATTGGGCGTCACCGGGAAATACGGATTGGGCGAACGAAATGAGAGGGGAGACAGACTCGTGCAATTCTGCCAAGAATACAGGCTGAAAATAACAAATACCCTATTTCGATTACACCTTAGAAGACTATACACATGGAGATCACCACAGGACAATAAAGGAAACATTGTGAGGAACCAAATCGATTATATATTAATAAACAGAAGATATTGCACCTGTGTGACAAAATGTTCAACGTACCCTGGAGCAGACGTACCATCTGATCATAACCTCCTGCTATCAAATGTCCGCATCAAACTTGCTATCATTCGAAAACAGAAGCCACAGCCCAAAATTAATATTGCAAAACTTAATGATCCATTAATAAAAAAAGAAGTTAAGGAAAGTATAAATAATAAACTTGGAGATGTCGATGGAGAGAATGTAGAAAATTTGTGGAGTAATGTAAAAAATATTATAAATACGACTACGAGAAACACTCTTGGAAGCAGTATAGCAGCAAAACAAGAGGAATGGATGACAGATGAAATTCGCGAACTTCGAATCGAACGAAGCAAATACAAAAACTTGAACTACGAAATCTACTGGGAATTGAACAAAGACGTCCGAACTGCAACCCGAGCTGCCAAGAATGCACTACTAAATCGTCAATGCCAGGAAATTGAAATACTGCAAAACCTAGACGACGATTTTAACCTACATAAAAAACTCAAGGAAGCTGCCGGAGTATATAAAACGACATCTACAACAATTCTGTTTGACGATAATAATGAAGCTGTATTCGAGATGACGGATAAAAAACGCATTTGGAGAGATTATGTAGCGAATTTATTTACTGATGATGAAAGGTCGGTTTATGATTGTAACGCAGATACCTCTATATCTGGAACACCAATCACTAGATGTGAAGTTGAGTACGCGATCAACTCGCTAAAAGAAAAAAAGGCAACAGGTCCAGATGAAGTCCCCTCCGAATTCTTAAAACTTATAGATGGTGATAATACACTTTTTAACTACATTTATGATATAGGCCTATACCCACACGAATGGCTCAAATCTACATTTATTACCATACCAAGGAAGAACAACGCAAAAAAGTGTGGTGAATATAGA